>CM077151.1:160165731-160681986 GCA_039583875.1 Platanthera guangdongensis
GACTAACCGCAAAAACACTCTTTTTTAGATGCGAGTGGTCTTCTTTGAAGATTTTCTTTATTAAGCCGTTTTAACGAGTCCGCCGAGTCAAACTTCCAGACCGCTTGGTCCTCTAACCCGAACAAGACGACCGCCCTTCTCCACTTCAACACAGATCAGCATCAATCTCCTTCAGAGCATATTCATTTCCAACAATATTAAAGGAATATGGACCTTATGAAGAACTAGAGATCTTAGTTTCCTTATCTTCTTCTTGAAGCTGAACCTCCTCCTTAACATCTTCTACTAGGGAGGTTAAGATGACCTAGTCATATAGGAGGTTGACATTCTTGACTATATGGATTATACAAAACACGTGACCTCACTAAGCTGAGTTTGCATATTTTCAAAGTTTGTTTGAATATGAGAAGCATGCTTGATCATAAAAGTAGAGATTGTCCTTGTGGCCAGATGTACTGCTTGAAAAATGAGAGAATGTAGGTTCAATGAAGGAGTCTGGTAAAGTGAGGAAGTATGAATGAGATTTGGTGTTGTGATTGTTGGAACAATGGATGATGGTGGTTATAATACATGCAAAGAAGTAGATGCCTGATTTGGAATAGTGGTTAGCTTTGACATGGGAGAAGAGGAAGTGTCAATTTAAGGGGGAGGTTGAGGAGAAGACTCTCTATGGAACCCATGCTTAATATTTTGTCTATTTTATTTAAGGGGGATGGGTATCCTCTTTGAAGTGCATAAATTAGAGAAGATGTGCCTCAAGATTTGGCTCGCGATTGCCATGCATGCATTCTCCTTCCGTGCATATTTGTGGGAGATCATTTTCAGAAGACATCTCCCCCAGTTAATCTTCTTGCCCAGAACCAACACTCCCATGAGATGCAGTCATGCTTTAGGAACAACATCATGTGCAAAAACTTTGCATAGCAGGACCTTCCCATAATGTCAGTAAGGAATCTGTACTCTTAATAGAAATCATTCTTTTTCGGATGAATAAACTTATCCTTCGAGAAATTCATAATTTTAAGTACTTTATTTATCTTTGAATAAGATAGCTCTACATCATCATCGCCTGGAGGGAGTTTAAAGGTTTTTTATCATCTGAGCAGTTATATTAATTTCCTTTCCAATAATGGTTTCTTTTATCGATCCATCTGCATCAAGTTGAACATTTATCACAAAGACTATCAACTCGATTTTCTGCACTTTGTGGATATCAACTGTGTTAGACCAAAAAAAACAAAGCATGTCTGACGTCTTTATAGAATAGACTGATTTGACATTTTCCTTCGACATTGTCCGCAATTTGAAATCTTGTAATTTAAATTTAACATAATGTTAAATTCTCTTTATACGATGCATTTTAACTTAACCAACCTTTCTATCTGAATATAAACTAAACACAACACTATTCAATTTAGAACCTTTTCTTCTTCTAAGGCATTGCGTATTGAGCTTTAACACAGTGTTAGCCTCATATGATGTCTGTCAACACGACGCTTCTATACTTAGAATACTTTGAGAGCCAGTTTGAGATCTCCTTCTAAACTATGAGAAATTGTGGTGTTGTGTGATGACTGTTAAAGCGACGTTACTTGCCATGGAGCTTTCTTTCCACTTCTATGGCATTTTGGCGTCGTGTGATGTCCATTATCACGATGCTTATGTAATTAGAGCTTTTCTTATTATGATAGTCAAGTTAATCCTGTGTGTCCTCACAACGCTTATCATGAATGTAACGCCTCGAAACTCAAAAGAGCGACGGGAGGCGTTTTGGGCCAAATCTGGAATTTGGCAGGGGGCACACGGCCTGGGACACGGGCGTGTCCCAGGGCATGTCAGGCTCGAGTCGACGATTTGGCCGTGAGGTCGACAAATTTTTGGAGTCGACGATCGTCGAGCAGCGAACACGGCCTGAGACACGGGCGTGTCTTAGGGCGTGTCGAGCTCGTGTCGACGATCTGCCAGGGAAGTCAACGATTTCCGCTCGACGAAATGTCGAGACACGGAACATGGCCTAGGACACGGGCGTGTCCAAGGCCGTGTCGGGTGGTCGACGAACTTCGCTCGACGAAGTGTCGAGATAGTGAACACGGCCTGGAGCCCAGGCGTGTTCGGCTTTGACACGGGCGTGTCAAATAGGACACGGGCGTGTCCAAGACCCGTGTAAGTCTTGGGTTGTTTTCGGGGCTGTGTCGATGGGGGCACACGGCCAACCACACGGCCGTGTCAGTTTGAAGCCGTGGGGGGGGGTGGGGGGTGTGGGGGCGCGGGCGTGTCAGGTTAAACACGGGCGTGTCGGGACTCGTGTAATTTTCGTAACGCGTTGATTTTGACGGCGAATGAGGGATACGACCCTGGACACGGGTGTGTCGCAGGTCGTGTTCGGCCCCAGGTTTTACTTTTCAGCTACGAATCGTAGCCATTCGTTTCCTTATTTTGGGATCCGACGGTTGGGGGTTGTTCCTACTGGGATATACCCGGGATTGGGCCTTTGAAACCCTCATTTCACTTGAGTGGTTCTCTTTCTAAGTCTAGAGAGAGGGGAGAGCAAAAGAAGAAGAAGCCTAGATCCGGTCACCGGCGGAGCTTCGGAGCTCCAAATCACGAACCGACTTCGGATTTACGGAGGCAAGGAGAGTGCGGTGCTTTTCATCTACTTACATTTCCATGGCGCCAAGGAAGAACGCTAGGGTAACGATTCTCTACTTGAGCATGTGAAGCTCTACTTCTTTTGCATAGGGAAGCCCGCTCTCGCGAGTTTGCGGTGAGTTTGAGGCATTCCTTCGGGTAGACATGAATAGTCCCCGTTGTGTACATGTAGAGTCCGTAATCGAGAACAGATATAGGCATGATGTGTGAAGCCTACCCGGACAAGTTGGTCTGGATCGGTGATGTTGCATTGCATAAATGGCCGGAGGAGACTCCGTGCAAATGTGTGTTTTTCAGGTTTTCTACGTGCTAGATTGCAATAGGGAGCCTTGGGGATTAACCCCAAGGTGCACCCGGAAAACTGGGCAGATGCGTGATTCTGCCAACTTGGTGGCCTGGGAGCCAACTTGAACATAACCGGGTTATGTGAAGTGTGTAACGGAAACGGGACTCGGGAGAAGTTTGACCCGCGCATATGGCTTAAATTGTCGTTGCGATGTGAGCACGGGTTAGACGGAACCGTACCCGCTCTTGAAAGGTAATAGTTGCCAACCTAAATCACCTAGAGGGGGGTGAATAGGTGAGTTGTGCGTCTTTTTGTGGAATAAAAAAATCTCAACCAAAGCACAGATCTATCTACCAAACAAGCAAACACAGACGAGGCAAGATTTATAGTGATTCCCCAACCTTGGGTACATCCACTTTCCCTCACCGATCTAGCAATATACTAGACTCAGCTACTCCACTATCTCGGATTGGAAAACAATCCTACCCTCGGAACAACGTTCCTACAAACTCGATCCACAAACGGATCTACACTCGGAAGACAAAACTTCCTACAATCTCGGAGTTGAAAACTCCTACACTCGGAGAAATCTTCTCCTACAATAATGAAATAAAGCAGTACAGAAATACAAACAGTAAATTCTCTGGTTCAGATCTACAACAGAAAATCCTTCTTCTAGGCGTGCGGCTTTATCAGAATATTGAAGAAGAATTTCGGTAATATCAGATCTGGAACTTCTTGACTTTACACGATCGAATGAGAAGATGAAGCGTTGAGCGGAGATCTCGATCTGTAGAGTCTTCTTAATCTGAATCCTATGAAAAGAAAAAACCCTAGCCGGTCGAAAATTAGCGATGCCGGTGGCGGCGAGTTTCCGGTTCTTGCAGAGAGAGAGAGGAGACAGAAATCTTTTTGGAAAGGGACGGCTGCAAAAACTTTCTTAGAATAATTTTCTTTGAAAACTTAGGGTTTGTCGGTTTGACAAGACCTTTTATAGGAGACAAGAAGATTAGACTTAAATGAGTTATAATGAGAAAGACACGTGGACCATGTTGAAATTTGTGAAGTGGAAGTGGGTGACGGGACAGGCCGGACGGCCTGGGGCGGACAGCTTTGGCGGACTAGGCGGACTGGGCGGACTGAGATCTGCGGCCTGGTGGAAGTGTTGAAGTTGGTGACCGGGCGGTCTGTCTTGGCGGGTTGAAGACCGCGCGGTCTGGCGGTTTGACTCGCCGGCTTGTAAACCGGGCGGTCTAGCGATCTTCACAGGCGACCTCTCTGCTTCTCTTGTTGTAGCCGTGCGGTTAGCCCTTCTGTCTAACCGCGCGGCTTGTGCGGTTTACTTTGTATAGTCCGCTTAGCTTGTATATTTTTAGTCCCACATTTCTTATTTGTATTCCCTCATCTCTCCTCCATTCTATATAAAGGGAGGGCATACCTTTGTAATAGTTATCTTTTTTGGATAATAAAATTTCAATTATTCAAAAGCTTATCCGCTTGTTCTCTCTTTTTGCTACTTTCTAACATGGTATCAAAGCACACGGTCATTTCCTCCTGATTCTGTGCGCTCTCTGTTGTTCGCGGCCTGTTTTCTGCTTTCTGCGACCTGTCTCGCGGCTTGCCTTCTCTTCTGTCCGCTACCCTGTTCGAGCGGCTTGTTTCTGTCCGCTGCCCTGTTCGCGCGGCTTGCTTCTTCTTGGTTCTCTTCTCCTACTGCTAGTCGTCGCAGCGACCTGTTTCCTTGTCGCCGCGCTAATTGCTCCTTCTTGCCTCTCCGACTTCCTAGTCTTTGCGGCTTGTCTCTACCCGTTGCGGACTCCTTCTCCCTGTCCGCTTCTGCTTTCCCCATATCTGCTTGTCCCTCTACTCGCGGTTTGCTGCTGTGATCTGCCTGACTGTGCGGGTTGTTCCTTTCTCACCCGTATCTTGGTCGCGGTCACCTGCTCTTCTCCTCTCTTCTGTTCGCTCGGCCTTTTCAGTCCGCGCGACCTCTTACCCGCTGTGCCTTTGACCTCTTGCTAGTCGCGCCGACCTCATCTTTTGCCGTGCGACCTGTTCTCCTCTGTTCGCCCGACTTTTTCAAGCCGTGCGACTTCTTTCCCTCTACTTTGCTCTGCTTCTTGGTAGCGACCTTCCTAGCCGCCCGACCTGTTTTCTGTTCGCCCGGCTTGATGCTCTTTTCTCTTCTCGCGGCTTATTCTTATCGTCGCGGCTTGCTCCTCTCTTGCTTCCATGGCTTTCCCCTCCTCCAGCCTGTCCGCCTCCGTGGTCACCTCTTCTGGTAGTGCTCATGTTGTTACTCGCGGAAGATGGCTAATCGACTCTGGTGCCACCAATCATATGACAGGCAATCCTCAATGTTTCTCTCTTCTTGACACACATGCTCAGTTGCCCCCGGTCATTGTTGCTGATGGATCTCCCTCCCCGGTCCATGGGACGGGCATGGTTCAAGTCACTCCATCTCTCTGCCTGGCTGATACCCTCTATGTGCCCAAGTTTCCGTGCAATTTATTATCGGTTACTTCTTTATGCAAGCAACTACGGTGTTCTGTCATATTCACCCCTAGCTCTTGTGCTTTTCAGGATCCGGACTCCCAACGGACGATTGCTACCGGGACTGAGAGTGGTGGCCTCTACTTCCTCGATAACGTTTCTGCTCTATCCGCCTTCTCCTCCTCCTCTACAGATCTTCTCCAATGGCATCTTCGCCTTGGACATGCTCCTCCCCGAATTCTCCGCCAGCTCCTGCCGCACCTCCCTCCTCATCATCCTCCTCTAAACTGTGATGCATGTCAACTTGGCAAACATCACCGCTTATTCTTCCCACCAACGCAAAGTCGGGGCTCTTCCCGTCCGTTCGACCTCGTTCACTCTGACATATGGGGTCCCGCTCCTAACCTCACCATCGGTCGGGGTAGTTCCTATTTTGTCACCTTCATTGATGATTTCTCTCGCTGTACGTGGGTATATCTTCTCAAAGATCGCTCCGAGCTGTTCTCTGTTTGGACCTCCTTTTATTCTATGGTTAAGACTCAGTTTGATACATCTATTAAACTCCTTCGTTCAGACAATGCTAAGGAGTATCTTAGCCACGACTTCTCCTCCTTTTGTATTCACCATGGTGTTCTTCGTCAAACAAGTTGTGTCTACACCTCACAACAAAATGGGGTGGCGGAACGCAAAAACCGTCACCTCTTTGATGTCGCTCGCACTATGATGACTCAAATGCATGTTCCTCGCTCCTATTGGGGCTATGCTGTCCTCCTCTCCTGCTATCTCATCAATCGCCTTCCCTCCACAGTTCTCCACGGTGCTACCCCCTTCTCCATTCTTTATTCGGACAAGGATCCCTTTCCTCTTCCTCTGCACATCTTTGGGTGCACCGCTTTTGTGCACTCTCCCGCTGCCACCCGTGATAAACTCTCACCACGTGCCACCAAATGTGTCTTTCTGGGCTATTCTCCCACTCAGAAAGGATATTGCTGCTTTGACCCTGTTACCCGCAAGCAATTTGTCTCTGCGGATGTCACCTTCTTTGCCAATGCCTCTTACTTCTCTCTCGCTTCCTCTTCTACTCCTCCCGATCCTACTTCTCATACCAACCCATCCATTCCCTCTGCTCCCACTGCGGTTCCGCCCTCTCCACCCACTCCACCGTCTTCCCCATCCTCATCATCTCCACCCTCTACTCTGCTTTCTCCCTCCACTCCGCTGCCATCTCTCTCTACTCCCGGACCAGCTCTCTCCACCACGGCTACTCCAGATACTGAGGCACCTGCTGACCTGGATCTCCCGATTGCTCTTCGCAAAGGGGTTCGGGCCTGTACCCAACACCCGCTTGCTGCAGTTGTTTCCTACGATCGTCTTACCCCTGCTCGCAGAGCTTTTGCACTGGCTATCTCGGCCACTGCCACCCCTCGTTCCTATCAGGAGGCCCTTGCTATTCCCCACTGGAAGCTGGCCATGGATGAGGAAATGGCGACCCTCACGGAGCGGGGTACATGGACTCTTGTTCCTCCTCCCTTCGGTACTGATGTTGTTGGCTGCCGCTGGGTCTTTGTGGTCAAATTTCACCCAGACGGCACTGTGGATCGGTATAAGGCTCGCCTTGTTGCTAAGGGCTTTACTCAGACCTATGAGGTTGATTACTTTGACACCTTCTCCCCTGTGGCTCGTCTCAGTACTATCCGGGTCCTTCTCTCTGTGGCCGTCAATCGGGATTGGCCGATTTCTCAGCTGGACGTCAAGAATGCCTTCCTTTATGGTGATCTTCACGAGGCCGTTTACATGGAGCAACCTCCTGGGTATGTTGCTCAGGGGGAGACACGAGTATGTCGGCTGCAGAAGGTAATTTATGGCCTCAAGCAGAGTCCTCGAGCTTGGTTTGACAAGTTCAGCGGCATTGTGGCGGCTGTTGGTTTTGTGCGAAGCTCTCCTGATCACTCTCTCTTTATTCGCAAAACTCCTTCTGGGCTAGTTGTTCTTGCTGTGTACGTCGATGATATTCTTCTCACTGGCGATGACCAGGAAGGGGTAGCCCTGACAAAGCGACATCTTCGCCAACATCTGATCACTAAAGATATGGGCTCTCCAAAGTACTTTCTGGGGATCGAACTCTCTCGGAAGCCCGACTCCTTAGTTCTCTCTCAGCGTAAGTATGCCCTTGATCTTTTAAAAGAGGCAGGATTAACTGGAGCAAAACCTGCCCGATGCCCCATGGCTACTAGGGAGGACAAAACCTGGACAGATGATTCGCCTCCTCTTTCAGATAGTTCGCGGTACAGGCGTCTGGTTGGTAAGCTTATATATCTCACAGTGACCAGACCCGACATTTCCTATGATGTGGGCAAGGTGAGTCAATTCATGCAAGCGCCTAGGGAGTGTCATCTACAGTCCGCCTTGCGGATCTTGGAGTATATCAAAGCAGTGCCTGAGAAAGGATTACTTTTTCAGAAGAATGGTCATCTGAGGATTGAAGCCTACTCAGATGCAAGTTATGCTGATGACAAAGGGGATCGCAAGTCAACCTCAGGTTTTTGCACCTTTGTTGGGGGAAATCTGGTGAGCTGGAAGAGCAAGAAGCAGTCTGTTGTCTCCAGGTCCAGTGCAGAAGCTGAGTATCGCAGTATGGCGTCAACCACTTGTGAGTTGAAATGGTTGCGAGCTCTCATGCTAGATTTAGGAGAGGTGTACAACCATCCTCTACATATGTTCTGTGATAACAAGGCCGCCATATACATCTCCAAAAATCTGGTATTCCATGAAAGAACAAAGCACATTGAGGTTGACTGCCATTTCATTCGTGAAGAGATTTTAAAAGAACAAATTTGCACTCCGTTTGTCACGTCTGATAAAGAGCTGGCTGACATCTTCACCAAGCCAGTTTCCGCCTCGTTTCTGCATGTTTGCGACAAGCTGTGCATGATTGATATATATGCTCCAGCTTGAGGGGGAGTGTTGAAGTTGGTGACCGGGCGGTCTGTCTTGGAGGGTTGAAGACCGCGCGGTCTGGCGGTTTGACTCGCCGGCTTGTAAACCGGGAGGTCTAGCGATCTTCACATGCGACCTCTCTGCTTCTCTTGTTGTAGCCGTGCGGTTAGCCCTTCTGTCTAACCGCGCGGCTTGTGCGGTTTACTTTGTATAGTCCGCTTAGCTTGTATATTTTTAGTCTCACATCTCTTATTTGTATTCTCTCATCTCTCCTCCATTCTATATAAGGGAGGGCATACCTTTGTAATAGTTATCTTTTTTGGATAATAAAATTTCAATTATTCAAAAGCTTATCCGCTTGTTCTCTCTTTTTGCTACTTTCTAACAGGAAGGTCTAGTGGAAAGCCAGTTGTTCTTCTGAGCGGTTTGCACGGGTTGAGTCCGCGGACTATGCGGCCTGGTTTCTGCGGATAGGGTGTTTGCTGATTGGCTTTGCCAAGGAGCGGCCTGAGCGGATAAAGGCTTGCGGTCTGGTGCATTGCTCAGTGGCCGCGGGTGCAAGTTTGTGTTGATAGGCGGTTTGGCTCGTGTCCGCGGGTAGCTTGCGGACTTGAGTGTCCGCGGTGTGGGCTGTTGCGGACTGGGCTTGGAGCTTGGCTGAGGCCTTGTCGAGCTCTGGTGGCACAGCAGGCGATTTGTTGTGGAGGTCGGTTGGCGGACTGTGTTTTGGAGTCCGCGGTTGGCTGCTGCGTTGGACAGAAGTGCGAGGAGCTCGCGGACTGATGGCGGTCTGTGCTTGGGTGTTTGCCGGACGGGAATTTGAGTCCGCCATGCTCGCATTGGCTCTTGATGGTTTTGGACTTGGTCACACTTTGTGCCAAGGCCATGGTGTCCGCGGTATCCGCCAAGTCCGCTGTGACCGGGCGGACTGTTGCTGTCTTCCTTTGGTCGTGGACTTGTGGCGGATTGAGGCGTGAGTCTTGCAGACTGCCTCGGGTTGGTGCGGACTGCCATTGAAGGGGGTTGCTGTCTTGCAGTGGTTGGAGCTTCGCGGGCTGATGCCTTGTCCGCATAGCTTAGGCGGACTGGAGAGGGTTAGCCAATGTTTGCCTTACTCCTGGCGGTTTTCCTTGGTATCCGGCTAAGTCCATGCGGACTCGGCGGACGGTGTTTTTGCTATCGCGCGGGCTAGGGTGGTGACGCTATCTCTAGGGCGGTGACCACACTCCTCACCTCACCTATAAATAGGACCCCCCTGGCACATCTACAGTAACTAGAGTGAACAGTAAGTTGGGGTGTGCAAGGAGCTGCGGTCTGTGTTTTCCAGTCTGCGCGGTTTGTTTCAGGCTGACGGTTTGCTGTGTGCAGGTCGCGCGGATAGCTTCAAGGAGCCAGGAGTTTGGCTGTGACTTCGGTCAAGTGCTTGGAAGTGTGCGGTCTCTGCGGACTCAGCAGGAGGTCGCTCTGCGGCTTGTCAGTTCGGTTTCATCTTTGCCAGCTTCAATAACCTGTCCGCCGGCTTCAGGCGGGTAGGGGTGTTCCTCAGTTCAAGTTCAGCAGGAGGCGAATAACGGTGTGTCCGCGCGGCCTCGCGGCTTCGGCGGACTCCGTGTCTATTCGGCGGATTGCAGCATAGCTTGGGCGTGCTCAGCGGACTCGGCGACCTCGGCGACCTCGCGGTCTCGGTGGACTCGGGTGCTGTCCGCCCGGCTTGTTTTTTGGTGCTTCTGTTTTCAGCTGTTATACTAGCGAAATCATGTCTCGCTATGTATGCCTCGCATTGTAAAGAAGTGAATGAATAATAGACCTGCTTGTGCTTCCATTGTTTGTTGGGATTTACCTTTGTACCTCTAGTCCTTGGTTTCCGCTGGTTCAACGTGCGAACTGGGTAGTTCCGAAGATATTAATTTGGCGTTTGAGCTATCTTGCTGACCACGTTGAGAAAATTTAACTTGGTATCAGAGCCAGGTTTCTGAGGTTCAGCTGCGTGAGCGGGAGTCAGCCAGTGTTGTTACTTGTTGATTGAGTGGTGATCAACCTGTGTTGTTGCTCGGAGCTGCTGAAAGGTTGCCAACAGGTGTTGCAATGGAAGGGAGTTTTGCAAGAGGTCTGGGCATTGAACTCTTAACGCCGACTAACTTCAAGAAGTGGAAGTCGTGCATGAAGAGTTATCTTCTTGGCGAGGAGCTGTGGGAAGTCGTTGGTGGAGACGACAGGCAGGAAGTCACTGCTGCTTTCGGTACTGCTGAGCAGGTTAGGCTCTGGAGAAGAACAAATGCTAAGGCGGAGTTCATTCTGAAGAGAGCTGTGTCTCCTGAACTGTTTGATCACATCACTGGATGTGAGTCGGCTGCTGATATTTGGACAACCATTGATGAGTTGTTCAATAGGAAGAATGTGGCACGACTTCAGTTCCTGGAGAATGGGTTGGCCAGGGCAACTCAGGGAGACCTTTCCATCTCCAAGTACTTCTTAAAGATGAAGAGCTTGTGTGCTGAGCTGTCGGCACTGGATCCTGATGAGCCTATCTCTGAGGCAAAGATGAAAAGGCACATTATCCGCGGCTTGCAGAAGGAGTATGTGGCCTTTGTCACATCTGTTCAAGGGTGGGCTACTCAGCCGTCGTTGCTGGAGCTGGAGAATCTGCTTGCCTCGCAGGAGAGCTTAGCAAGGCAGATGGCTGGAGTGAACCTGAATCAGGAAGGCAGCGAAGCTCTCTTCTCAGGCAAGAAGAAAGGATGGGAAGGGAAGAAGAAGAAGAAGGTGCAGGCCGCTGGTGAGAAGGAGACTTCAACTTCATATCCGCCGGAGAGGAGCAATGCTCCTAAGGACTGGAAGAAGAATCTGAAGTGCTACCGGTGTCATCAGCGTGGGCACTTCAAGCGGGACTGCAAGGTCAAACTGCAGCCTGGGCATGCTGCGGGAAAGGAGGAAGCTTGCTCAAGAAGTGAAGAAGCAGAATGGGGCGGAGCTTTTATGACGGCCACTTCTGTCCGGGCCCTGTCTGCTGAGGACTTCAACAGCGAGTGGATCGTGGACTCCGGGTGTGGTCATCACCTCACCGGAGACAAATCGAAGTTCACCTCCATGCAGGCTTACTCAGGTAATGAAGCTATTATCACTGCTGATAATACTGTTTATGTAGTAGAGAAAGAGGGGGTCGTGTCTTTGGGTAGTGATCAGGGGCCACTCACATTAAGGAGTGTGTATCACGTGCCGGGCATGAAGAAAAACCTCTTCTCGGTGACCAATGCGGTGGACGCTGGGTATCACGTTCTATTTGGGCCAACAGACGTGAGGTTCCTTCGCAACGTATCAGCGGTAAAGGCTGATGTTGCTCATGTTGGGAGGAGGGTGAAGAACTTATTTGTTCTTTCCACCAATGCTTATGTTGATAAGATGAGGGCCAATGATAGTGCGGCTATCTGGCATGAGAGGCTGGGGCATGCTGGCATGGACAAGCTGAAGGCAATGGCGAGTAGAAGTTTGGTGAGGGGGTTGCTGAAGTTATCTTCCTTTGGTGATGGGCATGTTTGTGCGGGCTGTCAATACGGTAAGGCACATCACCTTCCGTTTGATAAATCACAAACAAGGAGCAAGAAACCACTGGAGTGTATTCATGGCGACCTGATGGGACCAACGATTACTGCCAGCCTTGGTGGAAGCAAATACATGCTTGTCTTGGTTGATGACTACTCAAGGTATACTTGGGTGTACTTCTTAAAGGAGAAGTCGGAAGCCTTCCGTTTGTTCGTGGAGTTCAAGGAGTTGGTAGAAGGCCGGCTTGGCTTGCGGATTAAGAAGTTTAGAACTGATAACGGGGGGGGGGGGGAGTTTGTCTCCTCCGAGTTTTCTAACTTCTGCAGGAAGCACGGGATCCAACGGGAGCTTACTTGTGCTCACACTCCACAACAAAATGGGGTAGCAGAGCGGAAGATCCGTCATCTGACGGAGACCTGCAAATGTTGGCTTCATGTGAAAGATATCCCAAGGTCCTTTTGGGCGGAGGGAATGTCTTGTGCTGCTTATGTTATCAACCGGATGCCACTCAGCCCTATCAACATGAAGACTCCTATTGAGCTGTTGCTGAAGGAGAAGCCGAGTGTTGAACACCTTCGGGTGTTCGGTTCAACTTGCTACGCGCATGTCCCGGATACTTCACGGACAAAGCTGGATGCGAAGGCAAGGAAACTTGTCTTTGTTGGCTATGATGAGCGGAAGAAGGGATGGAAGTGCATAGACCCTGTGACGAAGAAGTTCGTGATGTCAAGAGACGTTGTCTTTGACGAGCTGACGTCATATGGAGGTGGCTCGGTGGAGCTAACCGGAAGTAGCAATGTTGATGAAGCACCGGTGGAGGCTGCTGAAGGCTTGGAAGAGGAGCTTGTTGTTTCACCAGCAGCTCCTGTTGCTTCGAACTCCGAGGCTGAGCCTTCTGGCTCAGGAAGCAGGGGGAGCACTGCTCAACGCTTGCCCCAGGTAGGAGTGGAGCCCGAAGAAGCAACGAAAGCCGTGAGCAAGGAGCCATGTCTTCGGAGATCGAAGAGGGTGGTTAAGCCACCAGCTCGGTACTGTGATGGGAATGCAGTGAGCTTTGTCTCCTGCTTCTTTGCAGGTCCTCTGGATGAGCGAGAGCCTGCAAACTTCAACGAGGCCACTGGAGTAAAGGAGTGGGATGATGCCATGAAGGAAGAGATTGACGCTCTGAAGAAGAATGAAACCTGAGACCTTGTGCCCAAGGTTGATGGCGTTACTCCGGTTACTTGCAAGTGGGTGTATAAGTTGAAGAAGAAGGCTGATGGGAGCATTGATCGGTTCAAGGCTCGCCTGGTCGCTAGAGGATTCTCACAGCAGTATGGAGAAGACTATGAGGAGACATTCAGTCCAGTTGCGAAGATGACTTCTGTAAGAGTGGTGATCGCCTTGGCTGCTAGCAAGGGATGGAGGTTGTGGCAACTCGATGTGAAGAATGCCTTTCTTTACGGAGAGATTGACAAGGACATCTTCATGGATCAGCCGCTTGGTTTTGTCTTTGAGAAGCATCCGGACTATGTCTGCAAACTCAGGAAGGCTCTCTATGGGTTGAAGCAAGATCCTAGAGCGTGGTATGAGAAGATTGCAGAGTATTTGCAATTCTGTGGATACCTTGCTTCTAACTCGGATTCAAGCTTGTTCGTCAAGAAGAAGGGAGAGCTACGAGTCTTGGTCCTGCTGTATGTGGATGACATGATCATCACAGGGAATTCGGAGGGGGAAGTAGCAAGGCTCAGGGCTGAGCTTGCTATACGCTTCGAGATGAAAGACTTGGGAGAGTTGCATCACTTTCTTGGTCTGGAAGTGGAGAGGAAGGAGTGCGGGGTTCTCATTAGCCAAAAAGGGTATGCTGATCGCATTGTGAAGCGGTTTGGCATGGGCGAAGGGAAGAAGTGCTCTACTCCACTGGAATCTGGGCTAAAGCTTCGACGAGATGAGGGAAGGGTTCTTCATGATCCCTTGGTGTTCAGGGCTCTTGTTGGGAGCTTGATTTACCTGACGATTACAAGGCCGGATATTGCTTATGTTGTTGGCCGAGTAAGTCGGTATATGGCTGAACCAAGGCAATCTCATCTAGTGGCGGCAAAAGGAATTCTGAAGTATGTCAAGGCTTCTTCTGACATGGGACTCCTCTATAGAAGGGACGCGGAGGTTGCGTTGCTCGGGTACACGGATGCTGACTATGGCGGTGATTCAGATGATCGAAGGTCTACTTCAGGTTATGTGTTCACTTGCGGATCAGCTAGCATCTCGTGGTGTAGCAAGAAGCAGGACTCGGTGTCGGTTTCAACCACGGAGGCGGAGTATAAGGCTTCGGCCTTGGCTGCTCGGGAAGCCGTTTGGTTGAGGAGGTTTATAGAGGATGTTCATGAAGAAGTGCAAGGGCCTACTTTACTCCGGGGTGACAATGAGAGTGCTCTCAAACTGGTTAACAATCCAGTGTGTCATGCCATGACCAAGCATATAGAGATTGATCACCACTTCATCAGGGAGAAGGTGTTGGAGGGGTCTCTGCTGGTCGGGCATGTTCGGAGTGAAGATAATCTTGCTGACATCTTCACGAAGCCACTGTCGAAGGGGCCCTTTGAACGCTTGCGCAGCTTGCTGGGCTTGGTCACCACTTCCCACTTCAAGGGGGAGTGTTGAAATTTGTGAAGTGGAAGTGGGTGACGGGACAGGCCGGGCGGCCTAGGGCGGACAGCTTTGGCGGACTAGGCGGACTGGGCGGACTGAGATCTGCGGCCTGGTGGAAGGTCTAGTGGAAAGCCAGTTGTTCTTCTGAGCGGTTTGCACGGGTTGAGTCCGCGGACTATGCGGCCTGGTTTCTGCGGATAGGGTGTTTGCTGATTGGCTTTGCCAAGGAGCGGCCTGAGCGGATAAAGGCTTGCGGTCTGGTGCATTGCTCAGTGGCCGCGGGTGCAAGTTTGTGCTGATAGGCGGTTTGGCTCGTGTCCGCGGGTAGCTTGCGGACTGGAGTGTCCGCGGTGTGGGATGTTGCGGACTGGGCTTGGAGCTTGGCTGAGGCCTTGTCGAGCTCTGGTGGCATAGCAGGCGATTTGCTGTGGAGGTCGGTTGGCGGACTGTGTTTTGGAGTCCGCGGTTGGCTGCTGTGTTGGACAGAAGTGCGAGGAGCTCGCGGACTGATGGCGGTCTGTGCTTGGGTGTTTGGCGGACGGGAATTTGAGTCTGCCATGCTCGCATTGGCTCTTGATGGTTTTGGACTTGGTCACACTTTGTGCCAAGGCCATGGTGTCCGCGGTATCCGCCAAGTCCGCTGTGACTGGGCGGACTGTTGCTGTCTTCCTTTGGTCATGGACTTGTGGCGGATTGAGGTGTGAGTCTTGCGGACTGCCTTGGGTTGGTGCGGACTGCCATTGAAGGGGTTGCTGTGTTGCAGTGGTTGGAGCTTCGCGGGCTGATGCCTTGTCCGCATAGCTTAGGCGGACTGGAGAGGGTTCGCCAATGTTTGCCTTGCTCCTGGCGGTTTTCCTTGGTATCCGGCTAAGTCCATGCGGACTCGGCGGACGGTGTTTTTGCTATCGCGCGGGCTGGGGTGGTGACGCTATCTCTAGGGCGGTGACCACACTCCTCACCTCACCTATAAATAGGACCCCCCTGGCACATCTACAGTAACTAGAGTGAACAGTAAGTTGGGGTGTGCAAGGAGCTGCGGTCTGTGTTTTCCAGTCCGCGCGGTTTGTTTCAGGCTGACGGTTTGCTGTGTGCAGGTCGCGCAGATAGCTTCAAGGAGCCAGAAGTTTGGCTGTGACTTCGGTCAAGTGCTTGGAAGTGTGCGGTCTCTGCGGACTCAGCAGGAGGTCGCTCTGCGGCTTGTCAGTTCAGTTTCATCTTTGCCAGCTTCAGGCGGGTAGGGGTGTTCCTCAATTCAAGTTCAGCAGGAGGCGAATAACGGTGTGTCCGCGCGGCCTCGCGGCTTCGGCGGACTCCGTGTCTATTCGGCGGATTGCAGCATAGCTTGGGCGTGCTCAGCGGACTCGGCGACCTCGCGGTCTCGGCGGACTTGGGTGCTGTCCGCCCGACTTGTTTTTTGGTGCTTCTGTTTTCAGCTGTTATACTAGAGAAATCATGTCTCGCTATGTATGCCTCGCATTGTAAAGAAGTGAATGAATAATAGACCTGTTTGTGCTTCCATTGTTTGTTGGGATTTACCTTTGTACCTCTAGTCCTTGGTTTTCGCTGGTTCAACGTGCGAACTGGGTAGTTCCGAAGATATTAATTTGGCGTTTGAGCTATCTTGCTGACCACGTTGAGAAAATTTAACTGACCAATCACGTCAGAGTTTAAGAATAAGACCGTTAGGTCTGGACTTAAAGAATTTCTGAAAAAGTTCAAAGTAAATTACTCGAGTCAAGCTGAACTACTCGAGTATATGCAGCACTACTCGAGTAGGTAGAAGATGACTACTCGAGTATATGAGAGAAATTACTCGGGAGAAAAAGAAATCATTACTCGAGTACATGGAGTCAACTACTCGAGTAAATAAGAATGAGAGGGACTCAGTTACTCGAGTAATAAAAATGACTTACTCGAGTACTTAAGTACTTACACGAGAGGTGGAGTAAATTACTCGAGTACAAGAAATACTACTCGAGTATATAAAAATGAACTACTCGAGTATATCAGAAACTACTCGAGACAAACACTTAGAAAAAAATCTGGAACAAGAAAAATTGAACTACTCGAGTATGTAAGATAATCTACTCGAGACATAGGGAATTACTCGAGTATATAAGATGAATTACTCGAGACAATTAGAACTACTCGAGTATATAACATGAACTACTCGAGTAATTCACTTAGAGAAATATTCTGGAGGGGGAATCTGGATTACACGAGTAAAAGCATTTGACTACTCGAGTAGTAGATGAACTACTCGAGTATATGATTTAGACTACTAGAGTAACTAGGAACTACACGAGAGTCAGAATACAATTAACTCGAGATAGAAGATAGAACTACTCGAGTATATATAATACTACTCGAGAATTTCACTTAGACAAATTTGAGAAGAGAAAACCTGAAAACTCGAGAGATAGAAGGAAACTACTCGAGTATACAAGATGAACTACTCGAGTATATTTTAACTACTCGAATAAGTTAATTACTACTCGAGTATAAACTCAGTAACTTACTCGAGTAAGTAAGGAAGTACTCGAGTACTTAGGAAAAATTTTCTGACAAATTTTCTTCTTCTAAGGGAAATCAGTATCAAGTCTTTTCACATAGACCTAGAGCTTGAATATGAAGTGTATCCCAATAGAGAGGCTACACATGAGTCAACACTTTGGAACACACAATGAGGCATTACATTGTATGGTCATGTGTTTGGTGACCCATTGTAGACTGACATTGGTCTACACTTCCCATTAAATCCTGCAAACACATAACTCAAACCAAGCATCAAATACAACTTAATTCATCTTAGTTCAAGGGTGACTTCATCAAATCTTGGTTAGTTTGGATACTGTTGGGTATTGTATCCATAATTACCTGGATTTGAGGAAGCCACCTGTCAAGCTAAGATGAATTCACAATGTATTTGATGAAACCTCTTAAGTTGTGCTTGCAGTTCTTCCACGCTAAGTGCACACCAATGTCAGGGTGCAGTAGGTCAATATACACGGGTCTGCACGACATAATCCCTCATTGAGCAGATCAGTGTGTTGGCCTACGTGTACTCTCTCTATTGGAGTGCACTTACTTTCAAGTACAGGGCCGTGTTTATGCAAGAGAAGACAAGGAGCAAGGATGAGTCAAGGAGCAGCTCTTGGGTGGAAAGACGAAAATTCGTTAAGTATAATTCGACGAGAATCACCAAGTGATTCTCGCCGATTAGGCGAGAATCACTAGTGATTCTCGCCGAATCGTCGAGAATCATCAGTGATTCTCGCCGAATCTTTCCGGCTACCTCAAAACGGTGCCAAGTAAGATTCGGCGAGAATCACTAATGATTCTCGCCGAACCCATCGCTGAGCAGATCATGAATACCAAGTAATATTCGTTGAGAATCACTAAGTGATTCGGCGAGAATCACTAGTGATTCCCGACGAATCGTCGAGAATCACTAACTGATTCTCGCCGATTCGTCGAGAATCACCTGCGATTCTCGCCGATTTTTACTTGGCAATTTCTCTGGAAGCTGCTGGACCGGATTCTGCCGCTGGACTATTTTGAACCAGATTTTGGGTTTCTACTTGTGGGACCCACAACGGTCATATTGTAAGTATCTACAGTGTATAAATACACGGGTATTTTTGAACAGTAAGGGCAGCGAAAAAGAAACGAAATATGCGAGCCGCGACGTGACCTAGATCGTCATTTCCGCTCCGCCGCCGCCACCGCCGCTCGCGCCAAGTTGTTCGCCGGTAGATCGTGGTTTCGCCTAGATCCTCCTGCGACAGAAGCCTAGCTAAGCTCAGTGTCTCACGAGTCTAACCGGAGATCTCTTGTCTTTCGATTTGTAGATCGGGAAAATCTTCCCCATCCGAATCGATCGAGACGATTGATCCTAGTGTGACCGTTGGTAGACCTAGCTAGCTTCGCTACGAAGTTTGGATCTCTAAAGAAGTGCAGCCGCACATCGTCGTCGCCGCCAATCCCGTGAACCTTGCCGCCACCCATCTTGCCACCGCCGGTTCCGGGGAGATCCTCTCCAAGAGAGATCTATGGTTGTGGACTCCTTGTGGACGTCAAGAACACGTCGTCAACAAAGAGGGACATCTTAGTCTCCAAACGAAGTTTGTATATCGTGTACATTCTAGTTTTACTTTTATTGTAAAGGAACATTTGTTCCGTGTTGTAAGGGTTGGGTACAACCCGATTTGTGGGAGTGGTGACTTCTACGTGTGGAAGGGTTCCTTTCGTTAGTGCAAGGATTGGATTTCAATCCTGTTGGTGAAGAGACTGAGTCGTCCCGTGTTGGGAGATAGGTCGAAGGGGGAAAGTGAATTTACCCAAGTCGGGGAACCACTATAAATTGCATGTGTATTCTGTGTGCTGTGCTGTTTATTTTTATTGTGCAGGTACAATCTTAAATTCCACAAAAACGCTGCACGTCACCTATTCCCCCCCATAGGTGAAGATAGTTGACACTATGTGAACTTTCAAGTGTTATCAAAGCAAGGTTACTCATCAAAAAGGTTTACACCTTGAGTAGTATCCTGCCACCAGTGTCAGAAGCATGAAGCTGGATTATGAGATATCGCCACTAAGACTCCCCGCATGTACAAAGGAGTATTATCCCATCTGGAGGATGAGGGTGTCATATCACTTGGAGGCCATCGATCCTCGAGCATCTTTCATCCTGGAAGAGGGTCCTTTTATTCCTATGAAGACCTCCTGCTCTGGAAAGAATATCGAAGTGCCCAAGTGCATTGCAGAGATGTCAGAGACAGAACTGTCATTATTTAACTTGGACAACAGGATTCGTCAAATTATCTTGGATATCTGGTCTGGAGCTTCTCGCTCTAGATTGGAAAAATGTAGGACGGCTAAATCTATGTGGATGATAATCTCAGAGCTGATGGGGGGGGGGGGGGGGGGGGGGGGGTCAGAGAAAGCTGGGATCTGCTATCAACCAGAGGATGAAGCCTATGTGGGGGTCCTCGCTTCTGAATATGAAGGCAAGGATCTCTCGGACTGCATCAGAGCTCCAGTGTCCGTGTCAGAGACTGAAGAGGCCAGTGAGGAAAGCAGCTCTGATGAGGATGACACAATGGTCACTGGCTCTAATGACAATATCACTGAAGAGCAGGTAACTTCTTCGTCCTGCCCCGTATCTCTTGAAATTTCTGAAGACAGGAACTGCCTTCCTTCAGAAAATGCTGATTCCCTGAAGAGAGCTCTTCAGACAAGCAACCTACTTGCTGAGGAGCAAGCTCAAGAGATTGCTCGACTGAAGGTCTTGTTGGTTCTCCAATTGGCGTCCAACAAGGTCAAGGACTCTAAAATCTCAGCTCTAGAGAGTAGTCTAGAGAATGAGAAAAGAATAGTATCAAACTTTTCCAAGGTTGATGCTATAAAGAGAAAGCAAGAAAATGGGTGGATCTCCCGAATTATCAATTCGTGGAGAAATGGGGAAACGGTATTCCGACCCCCCACTCCAAGCAGGACGGCAACTCATCATGCCTTCAGGTATGACCACAGGAATAGTCGTGGTCACTACAAGGGTGATCTGTCCCCATGTGGAAACACCCGTAGTGCAAGGGCCGTCGTGGCCACCCATGAGAGAATACCTAAGGCTCAGTCTGAGCCCTTTGTATTCACTGCCACTGCCTCAACTCGGTGTGAATCTGCATGTCCCAGCTCACATAACACTTCTCACCACCCGAGGACACAGGATAGGGAGGTTAGAAGTCATGGTGTAAGTTTTCATGGGGCCTCTGGAAGTGGGATGCCTGAAAGGAAGGCACCACCTCCCCGGCCTCATGACGCTCGCAACATGCATTCCTTCCACCCTTCCACGTGTCACGGTGGAAGAGGAAATTTTGTGAGGAGATCTTGCCCTATCCCGTTGAGACCTAGGACCGTGACTACCTAAGTCACTAGATCAGGTCAGAAACGGCGATACAACATTCACCCGTGTTGGTGCTGTGGCAAAGTGGGACACTTTGCCATCGACTGTTGGCACAACCCCTCTGTGTCAAGGGCAAGGGCCTATCCACATTTTCTGAGCAGAGGTAGCCTTCCTGACAGGTTTTCTGAAGGAAGGCAGTCGAGTGCTTATGCTAACAGGAACCTAGGACCCAATATGATTTGGGTTCCTAAGGTAAAGTAATTCTTTCTTGCAGGGTAGTCTATGTTTCCATAAAAATGATGGGAACTAGACAGTAGGTGGCTCAAGACTAAATTGGAACAAGCGTCTGGAATAACAGATGTGATATCTACTTGAGCATATTCACATTGAGCTACTAATATGTCTTACCTGAGGGACTAAATGATAACTCTCAAAATCCCAGGTACTTT
This sequence comes from Platanthera guangdongensis, assembly GCA_039583875.1. NCBI lineage: Eukaryota > Viridiplantae > Streptophyta > Magnoliopsida > Asparagales > Orchidaceae > Platanthera > Platanthera guangdongensis. The sequence goes on from CM077151.1 coordinate 160,186,616, forward strand.
TAATCAGTTCCAAGACTTGAGTCGTTTTCCATCGACAGTTACATATATATATATATATCTTTATATACATATACATATATATTTATACATGTATGTATGCACATCTAAGGATAGGTTAACAAGATACATATAAACCTTATATACATCAATAAAGATTTAACGAAGATATGTCATTGTAAATCTCGACAACTCACAATTGACATCAAGAAGTGTTTGGAAAAGCCCCGTTCAAGCCCAAATAGATTGGCTTTAAGATATATATATATATATTTATAATTTTTAAATTGACTTGACATCAGAAGACTTCGAAAATGCTGCATGCCTCTTAACCTGAAGATTCCTATTAAAGAAACCCTTCGACTTCAACGTAGACAAATTCCCACCGATTCTTAGTAAAGGGATTCCGTTAAAACCTATTAAACCCTTGTTAAAACCTGTCGTTAACGCAAAGAAATCCCGCCGACCTTTCATTTCCACGGGAAACTTACCGCAGAATACTCGCCGAAACGCTGAAGGAGCTCGCCGACTCTTCACATTCCTTACGAATCCCGCACGGTCTTCGCCGAATCATCTTCCCGCAAGGTTCTCGCCAAATCCCGCCGAACTCCGCAGGATTCTCGTCGAGCGAAGAAGAACTCCGCAGGACTCCGCAGGAAACTCACCAGGAATCGTGCAGGCTCCGTCGAATCCCGCCGAATCCCGCCGAACTCCTCAGGAAACTCACCGAATCCTCTAGTTTCTCACCGAAGGTTTCTCGCAAGAATCCCACCGAAGTTTCTCACCAAAGGTCTCCATCGTCTTCCCGCAAGTACCTCGCCGAACCGTGCCGGCTTCCGTCGACGTTCCGCAGGAAGCTCACCGACAATCTCTCCCGTCCGGTGCCCCTCATCCTCATCGAACTAACTCACCGTCTACGCCATTAGGTAACCACCCCTCACCCTTACTTGGACTTGATCACTAGTGTCGCTTCCTTTTTGATTTTTTTGATTAAGCGTATAGTAGGGCTTCTCTCCCTAGATCTACAATGGCTCCAAGGACAACCGCTGGGTTGGTCACTGGTTGCGAGCTAGTTCGAACTGGGTTCTCTCATGCCTCTGACGAATTCAGAAACATCATTCTGATGCTGGAAGAGGCTGGGCTCTCATTCGTCCTGGAGCACCCGTGCAAAATCTTGGACAAAGAGGTGCTGGAGTTCTTCGCTACCGCAAAACTCCGGAATGGCGACTCTCTAATCAAAAGCAAGGTGGCTGGGTCGAAGGTCAGGATGTCTGCCAGCAAGCTGACCCGCTTCCTGCAGCTCTCTAGCTCGGAGCACGAGGACTATCTGGAGGACGAAGACAAGACCAGGACTCTCTTATTCTGCGGTCTCCCACGAGGAACTCGGTCGATCAAGCGCAAGGATATGAATGAAGAAGGGAAGCTTCTGTCTGACATAATTGGAAAGGTACTCATCTGCAAGCCAGGATCTCATGACCATATCTCTGTGGATATGTTCAAGATCCTGGTGGCTATTGTCTGCCGAAAAAGATTCAACTGGGGGTCATTGCTGTTTGAGAAAATAAAGGACACCCTGAGATCTCCGAGCTTTGGCCGAATCATAAGTCTGTATCTCAATCAGCTGAATGAAGACAAGTTTGACATGAGTACAAGTGTTCCTCTACACTACCTGAAGAAAATGGACGCAAGTGTTTTTGACAGATGGGAGAGGTGAATTGGGCAGGCTGCCATGGAAGACCAACATGAAGTATCTCCAGCAGTAATCCCCAGTGAAATTCCTGACGCTTTAACTGCTGGAATTGAGGGGGAGTCTCTACCCACTGATGCTCACATCGTATCTGACATCTCCCAGATAGCCAGAGATGCGGTGGCAGCTATACAAGAAGACAGTGAAGCTGTGCCGGAGAATGAGGAGGCCCTGAACCTGAACAATCTAGGAGCCGGAGGTGCGGTAGAGGAGGCTACTGATGAAGAGTTAGAAGATGATACTGATGAAGATGATATCATGGATGATGAAGGAGAGGATGATGACAATGAGGGACAAGAAGCATTGGAGACTCAGGATCTCATTGAACCTCCATCTGACAAGCACGCACCTGAGAGCGTTCCTGAGAACATTGGTGCACAAGTGGAGGGGGAGTCCGAGAAATCTGCAGATGCTGCAAGTATTCCTCCATTAGAGACTGTGCTGGTGTCTAGCTCTACAGGTGCTTCTGCTGAAGAGCAAGGCCAAGAAGTGCCTCAGAATATTCCTCTACGAGATGATATAGCCACTCACACCGTGAATATCATTCAGGGCATAGTGGATGAGCTTAAGACCTCTTTTGAAAAAGCTCAAAATAAAATGCTGAAAAGGATTAAGGAATCTGAAAATCTCATGCTCAAGAATATGGTGGAGATCAATCATAAACTTGACGTGATGGAAAAGAAATTTGAAGAAAAGTATATCGCGGCCGGCCAAGCGGTCACTCTTCTTATGGACGGGTTGAAAAAGAACACCGACACTCTTGTCGTGGTAAATCAGAATGCTCATGTTGTAGCAAACAACATTCAAAAGTTTGACGGTAATATGGTAACTCTCAACGCCAATCAGCAAGCCTTAGTCAATGAATTCTCCAGGACTTCAAAGCATATTGATGAGTCACTGCATTCTTATGCAAACTCCATAGCGGTCGAAGCCAAAAAGGGGGAGAAAGAGTATATAGCTAAGATGGCTGAGCTTCAAGAAATCATGATCACAAACTTCGAACAGTCAAGCAAATATGTCTATGACAGCTGCTGGTGGATGCTCCAACAGGCGTTAGGCGTCGATTTGAATCCTGCTAGTATTCATGCTCCTGAGACTTCTATGGCTCCTGCGGGAGTAAGTGCTGCTGAGGGAGTAAGTGCTGCAGATGTTCCCATGAGTGAAGCTGATGCTAGGGCTATGTCTAAAGCAAAACTGATGAGCATGTTTGACCAAGAGGCCCTAGCAAAAGCCAGGGGAAAGAGAAAAGCTCAAGAAGGGACCTCCAAGGAGACACAAGCTGAAAAGAGAATTCGACTGAGTGAGGAGGAAGTAAGAAATGAAAAGTGGAGTCCAGTTTCAAAGAATATCATCTTGGACACCTTCTGGCTACAGGAAAAAGGAGAAATCAATCGAAACGAAATATACAACCAGTATGAGTGGGAAATGCACAAGACATATGAAGCGAAACGAAACATCTTCTTCAGGAACAACACGGCAGCAGATAAAGTTCCTCCTCCCAGATATTATCCGAAGCCCAAAGAGTACATGGAGAGGCAACGAAAGAAGTATTTGGCTCAGAAACTCAAGGATGAATTAGCCAAAGAAAAATAGTCAAAAATTGATAGCTTGTCATTCTCTCTTAAGAACAATTATTGGTTATTATTATTATATGAACAATTCTGAGATTATATATATACATATATATATATATTTGTATATGTATTTGAATTTGTAAATGACTCAAGTCTTGATCTGATTACTTATATTCTTTTGTGCTGAATACTTAAATTCTGAATGTTGCTTATATTATCTGGGTGGTGTTATTCATCTTAGCTAGTAGGGTTTTGGCTTCGTCAAATAGGGGGAGATTGTTGGGTATTGTATCCACAATTACCTGGATTTGAGGAAGCCACCTGTCAAGCTAAGATGAATTCACAATGTATTTGATGAAACCTCTTAAGTTGTGCTTGCAGTTCTTCCATGCTAAGTGCACACCAATGTCAGGGTGCAGTAGGTCAATATACACGGGTCTGCACGACGTAATCCTTCGTTGAGCAGATCAGTGTGTTGGCCTACGTGTACTCTCTCTATTGGAGTGCACTTACTTTCAAGTACAGGGCCGTGTTTATGCAAGAGAAGACAAGTAGCAAGGATGAGTCAAGGAGCAGCTCTTGAGTGGAAAGACGAAAATTCGTTAAGTATAATTCGACGAGAATCACCAAGTGATTCTCGCCGATGCGGCGAGAATCACTAGTGATTCTCGCCGAATCGTCGAGAATCATCAGTGATTCTCGCCGACTCTTTCCGGCTACCTCAAAACGGTGCCAAGTAAGATTCGGCGAGAATCACTAATGATTCTCGCCGAACCCATCGCTGAGCAGATCATGAATACCAAGTAATATTCGTTGAGAATCACTAAGTGATTCGGCGAGAATCACTAGTGATTCCCGACGAATCGTCGAGAATCACTAACTGATTCTCGCCGATTCGTCGAGAATCACCTGCGATTCTCGCCGATTTTTACTTGGCAATTTCTCTGGAAGCTGCTGGACCGGATTCTGCCGCTGGACTATTTTGAACCGGATTTCGGGTTTCTACTTGTGGGACCCACAATGGTCATATTGTAAGTATCTACAGTGTATAAATACACGAGTATTTTTGAACAGTAAGGGCAGCGAAAAAGAAATGAAATACGCGAGCCGCGACGTGACCTAGATCGCCGTTTCCGCTCCGCTGCCGCCACCGCCGCTCGCGCCAAGTTGTTCACCGGTAGATCGTGGTTTCGCCTAGATCCTCCTGCGACAAAAGCCTAGCTAAGCTCAGTGTCTCACGAGTCTAACCGGAGATCTCTTGTCTTTCGATTTGTAGATCGGGAAAATCTTCCCCATCCGAATCGATGGAGACGATTGATCCTAGTGTGACCGTTGGTAGACCTAGCTAGCTTCGCTACGAAGTTTGGATCTCTAAAGAAGTGCAGCCGCACATCGTCGTCGCCGCCGATCCCGTGAACCTTGCCGCCGCCCATCTTGCCGCCGCCGGTTCCGGGGAGATCCTCTCCAAGAGAGATCTATGGTTGTGGACTCCTTGTGGACGTCAAGAACACGTCGTCAACAAAGAGGGACATCTTAGTCTCCAAACGAAGTTTGTATCTCGTGTACATTCTAGTTTTACTTTTGTTGTAAAGGAACGTTTGTTCCGTGTTGTAAGGGTTGGGTACAACCCGGTTTGTGGGAGTGGTGACTCCTACGTGTGGAAGGGTTCCTTCCGTTAGTGCAAGGATTGGATTTCAATCCTGTTGGTGAAGAGACCGAGTCGTCCCGTGTTGGGAGATAGGTCGAAGGGGGAAAGTGGATGTACCCAAGTCGGGGAACCACTATAAATTGCCTGTGTATTCTGTGTGCTGTGCTGTTTATTTTTATTGTGCAGGTACAATCTTAAATTCCGCAAAAACGCTGCACGTCACCTATTCCCCCCCATAGGTGAAGATAGTTGACACTAGGTGAACTTTCAAGTGGTATCAAAGCAAGGTTACTCATCAAAAAGGTTTACACCTTGAGTAGTATCCTGCCACCAGTGTCAGAAGCATGGAGCTAGATTATGAGATATCGCCACTAAGACTCCCCGCATGTACAAAGGAGTATTATCCCATCCGGAGGATGAGGGTGTCATATCACTTGGAGGCCATCGATCCTCGAGCATCTTTCATCCTGGAAGAGGGTCCTTTTATTTCTATGAAGACCTCCTGCTCTGGAAAGAATATCGAAGTGCCCAAATGCATTGCAGAGATGTCAGAGACGGAACTGTCATTATTTAACTTGGACAAGAGGATTCGTCAAATTATCTTGGATATCTGGTCTGGAGCTTCTCGCTCTAGATTGGAAAAATGTAGGACGGCTAAATCTATGTGGATGGTGATCTCAGAGCTGATGGGGGGGGGGGGTCAGAGAAAGCTGGGATCTGCTGTCAACCAGAGGATGAAGCCTATGTGGGGGTCCTCGCTTCTGAATATGAAGGCAAGGATCTCTCGGACTGCATCAGAGCTCCAGTGTCCGTGTCAGAGACTGAAGAGGCCAGTGAGGAAAGCAGCTCTGATGAGGATGACACAATGGTCACTGGCTCTAATGACAATATCACTGAAGAGCAGGTAACTTCTTCATCCTGCCCCGTATCTCTTGAAATTTCTGAAGACAGGAACTGCCTTCCTTCAGAAAATGCTGATTCCCTGAAGAGAGCCCTTCAGACAAGCAACCTACTTGCTGAGGAGCAAGCTCAAGAGATTGCTCGACTGAAGGTCTTGTTGGTTCTCCAATTGGCGTCCAATAAGGTCAAGGACTCTAAAATCTCAGCTCTAGAGAGTAGTCTAGAGAATGAGAAAAGAATAGTGAAAGTCCACCTAGTGTCAACTATGTGCACCTATGGGGGGGGGGGGGGGGAATAGGTGACGTGTGATTCTTTTGCGGAATTTACGGATGTACCTGCACAATAAAAACAACAAGCACAGCACACAGAATACACAGCAAATTTATAGTGGTTCCCCGACTTGGGTACATCCACTTTCCCCCTTCGACCTATCTCCCCAACAAGGGACGACTCGGTCACTTCTCCAACGGGATTGAAATCCAATCCCTTCACTAACGGAAGGAGCCCTTCCACACGTGAGAGTCAACACTCCCACAAAACGTGTTGCACCCAACCCTTACAACACGGAACAAAAGTTCCCTTACAACAAAATTAAATATAGAGTGTAAACGTGATACAAACTTCTTTTGGAGACTACGGTGTTCCTCTTTGTTCGACGACGTGTTCTTGAAGTCGATGAAGAGTCTACAACCTTGGTCTCTCTTGGAGAGGATCTCCCGGAACCGGCGGCGGCAATCGGAGCGGCGGCTTGGTTCGGAGTCGGCGGCAACGAAGGTGCGCTGCTGCAGTGCTTTGAGATCCAAACTTCTTTGCGAAGCAAACTAGGTCTACCAACGGTCACTCTAGGATCGGTCGTCTCGATCGATTCGGACGGGGGAGTTTTTCCCGGTCAACAAATCGAGAGACAAGGGATCTCTGGATAGACACGTGAGACGCAAGCTTTGCTAAGCTTCTGTCGCCGGAGATCGGGAAGATGAACGATCGGCGGCGGCGACGTACTAGCTCGAGCGCGACGGCGGCGGAGGAGAGAAATCGCGATTTTAGGGTTTCCGCTTGCTCGGCTTCTTTCTGTATTTTTTCCGTTCAAAAGTACCTGTGTATAAATACTGTAGGATTCTCAATATGACCGTTTGTGGGACCCACAAAAGAATCCCCCAAATCCCGGTCCAGGAAATTAACTGAGGCAGAATCCGGTTGGAATTTAACTGAGAAAACGCCATGTAAAAATCGGCGAGAATCGCAGGCGATTCTCGACGAATCGGCGAGAATCACCAAGTGATTCTCGACGATTCGTCGAGAATCGTTTGTGATTCTCGTCGAATCACTTGTTGATTCTCAACGATTTTTACTTTGTGTACATGGGCTGCTTGACCACTGGTTCGGCGGGAATTACTAGTGATTCTCGCCGAATCTTACTTGGCACCATTTTGAGATGGCCAGAAGGAGTCGACGAGAATCACTGATGATTCTCGTCGATTCGGCGAGAATCACTAGTGATTCTCTCCGAATCGGCGAGAATCACTTGGTGATTCTCGTCGAATTTGCCTTGGACGAATATTTTCGTCTTCCACCTAGGAGCTGCTCCTTGATCCTCCATGCTCCTTGTCTCTTCTTGCATATGAACAGCCCTGTACTTGAAAGTAAGTGCACTCCAATAGAGAGAGTACACGTAGGCCAACACACTGATCTACTCAACGAGGGATTACGTCGTGCAGACCCGTATATATTGACCTACTGCACCCTGACATTGGTGTGCGCTTAGCGTGGAGAAAACTGCAAGTACAACTTGAAAAAGTTTATCAAATACATAGTTTATTGACCTTAGCTTGTCCAGGGGCTTCTTTAAATCAGGTACATTGTGGATACAATACCCAACAATCTCCCCCTATTTGAAGAAGCCTAAACCCTACAAGCTAAGGTGAATAAATCAAATGGAAAGGAAAGCAAATGAAAGCCATAAACTTAGCATTGAGTGGAGTCATCCCTTACCAATACCGATTGCTTTGGAGCAAGCTGGAGCCACCTTAGCCTTGACCCCGAGAGGGTAATCTCCCCCTTTTCGGCTTCGGCAAATCGGGGTCTGTAACCTTTGGCCCTTAGCTCCCCCTCAGTTCTTGCAGCTGTACTCACGCTGGAGTTCCCTGCTCCCCCTCAGATCATGCACGAGTCGGGAGCTTCTGTAGTCTTCATTCTTCATAATTGAGCATCCCCAATTCAGTCTTGAAAAGATTGAACTTTGCCTCGTCTAAGGGCTTTGTGAATATATCAGCAATCTGCTTGTCCGTGGGGACATAACAGAGAGAGATGTCCTTGTTTTCCACGTGCTCCCGAATGAAGTGGTAGCGCACTTCAATATGCTTCGTTCTGCTGTGCGAGACAGGATTGTTGGCAATGGCAATTGCACTGGAGGAGTCGCAGTACATTGGAACTTCCTTGAACTGAAGGTTGTAGTCGACCAACTGATTTCTGATCCAAAGGAGTTGCGCGCAGCAGCTGCCTGCTGAGATGTACTCAGATTCTGCTGTGGAGGTAGCCACACAGTTCTGCTTCTTGCTGTTCCATGAGATAAGCCTTCTTCCGAGGAATTGACACGTCCCGGAAGTGCTTTTCCTGTCATCCCTACTCCCTGCAAAATCAGCATCTGAAAAGCCTATTAGCTCGACATCATTGTTTCTCGGGTACCACAAGCCAAGATTAGGAGTACCTTTAAGGTATCTTAGAATTCGCTTTGCAGCGACATGGTGAGATTCCTTAGTGTTCACCTGATATCTGGCACAGACACATGTGGAGAACATAATATCCGGTCTACTGGCAGTAAGGTAGAGCAGGGATCCAATGATGCTTCTGTATTTGGTTTCATCGAAAGGTTTACCTTTCTCATCCTTATCCAGAGACATGGTGGATCCCATTGGAGTCCTCATAGAGGTTGCACTCTCCATACCGAATTTCTTAAGGAGTTCATTTGTGAACTTCGTCTGAGAGATGAAGATTCCATCCTCAGACTGTTTCACTTGAAGTCCTAAGAAATACTTGAGCTCTCCCATACTGCTCATTTCAAACTTTCCTTGCATAAGTTTAGAAAACTTTTTGCAAAGATTGTTGTCCGTTGAGCCGAATATTATGTCATCGACATAGATTTGCACCAGCAAAATCTTGCCTTTGACTTCCCTGAGAAACAATGTTTTATCTATTTTACCTCTAGAGAACTTGTTCTCAAGAAGAAACCTAGATAAAGTCTCATACCAAGCTCGTGGAGCTTGTTTCAACCCATATAATGCTTTATTAAGAAAGTAGACATGGTTGGGAAAAGTAGGATCGACAAAACCTGGGGGTTGAGCGACGTATACTTCCTCTTTCAGGTCTCCGTTCAGGAATGCCGATTTCACATCCATTTGATAGACTGTGAATCCTTTGACTGCAGCATATGCCAGGAACAACCTGATTGCCTCCAGCCTTGCTACTGGTGCAAAGGTCTGGTCGAAATCAATCCCTTCCTCCTGTCGGTAACCTTGAGCCACCAGCCTGGCTTTGTTCTTTACAATGACACCATGTTCATCCAGCTTGTTTCTGAAGATCCACTTTGTGCCGATCACATTCTGCTTGTATGGTCTGGGAACCAGCGTCCAAACTTTGCACCGTTCGAATTGATATAGTTCTTCTTGCATGGCCAGAATCCATGCCGCATCCTTGTTCGCCTCGTCGAACTTCTTTGGCTCTACCTGTGACAGGAAGCTTAGATGCAATACTTCGTTAGTTGTACCTCTTCGAGTTCTGACGCCGACACGAGGATCCCCGATGATCTGTTCTCTAGGATGATCCCTCACGTGACGGAGCTCTAGAAGTCTGGCGTCTGGAGCTTCAACTACTTCTTGGGCTTCTCTTTCTTCCAAGAGATTTGATCTATCTTGATCTTCGACATTTTCTGATGACGTGGAGGTGGACACTTTGACGTACTTAGGAGTGTCATCTTTAGCGGGCTCATCCAGACTCAGCTGTTTCAATCGTGCACCTGCATCTTCAAGAAAACCACTGGAAGGGTTGCTGTGAAGCAAACTTCCTTCATCAAATACAACATTTATTGATTCTTCTACCACTAGGGTTTTCTTATTGAAGACCCTATATGCCCGACTATGGGAACTATAGCCCATGAATATGCCTTCGAAGCATTTTTCACCGAATTTAGTACGCGGGTACTTCCCATTATTTAGTACATAGCATCTGCAACCAAAAATCCTTAAGTAGGACATGGTAGGTTTCCTGCCTTTCAGTAGCTCGTAGGGCGTCTTACGATGATGCTTGTTGATCAATGCTCGGTTTTGTGCATGACAAGCTGTATTGACAGCCTCTGCCCAGAAGTATTCCGGGAGAGAGGCGTCTTTCAACATTTTCGTGCAGGCTTCAATGAGAGTTCTATTTCTCCTCTCCACAACCCCATTTTGCTGAGGAGTGCGTGGGGAGGAAAACTCATGAAAGATACCGTGTTCTTCACAGAATTCTGTCATAGCACCAGATTCGAATTCTATTCCATGGTCACTTCTGACTTTGACCACGGAGCAGTTAAATTCATTCTGAACCTGCTTGACAAAATTAGTGAAGATGTCAAAAGTATCTGACTTTCGTTTCAAAAAGAACACCCATGTAAACCGAGAGTGATCATCAACTATCACTAGCGTATATGATTTGCCTCCCAAGCTATGAACTTGCATTGGACCAAACAAGTCCATATGTAACAGGTAAAGACATCGGGAAGAGTCTTTGTCTGCAATGCTCTTAAAGGTAGCCCGTGTCTGTTTGCCCATCTGGCATGCATGACAAGGGCTATCCTTGATGCACTTGATACTGGGAGCATCTCTTACTAAATTCTTAGAAAATAGCATACTAATTATCTTATAATTAATATGTGCCAATCTCTTGTGCCATTGTTCACAAAGAGATGCACTGCCTGTTGCCACAAGGCATACGGGGGTAGATGAATCTATACTAAGAAAATCTAAGCAGAAGATATTTCTGCTCCTAATGCCTGATAATACCGTCTCAGAAGAGGTACGTGAAATTATCAGACATTTATCCTTGCAGAACTTAACGTTATAACCTTTGTCACATAACTGACTTACGCTGATCAGGTTATGGTTTAACCCTTCAACATAAGCCACGTCGGTGATAGAGATTATACCGTTGGAAATCATACCGTAACCTCTGGTGACTCCTCGATCTGACCCTCCGAAGATGACTTTGGGTCCATTCTCGACGGGAGTGTAATCACGCAGCAGGCTTCTTGTCCCAGTCATATGCCGGGAGCATCCACTGTCCAAATACCAGATTGGCGTTTTGGTGGCCTTTGGACATTCCTGCAAAACAAAATTAATTCGCCTTAGGAACCCAATCGACTTTGGGTCCTAGATTCCTGGTTAGCACACTCCCCCTCGGTTGGTTAACCCTACGAGTGGTCGGCCTCGCATTATTAACATGGGGAGTCTCGTAATGTCTTGGATTAAACCAACAATCCACGGCAAAGTGACCGACTTTGCCACAGCACCAACAGTCGAACTTGTTGTATCTCTTCCTAGGCTCCTGCCTTACCCTTGGAACGGTGGGTGCAGCTGGGGCCTTGGATCTGGAGGTGGAGACCTCATGGTGACAACAGTCACATGACTTTGTCACCTTCTGTATAACAGGTTTGGCCTTAGGTGCCTGCTTTCTATTATGGCCGCTAGAGAACGGACCATAATTTCCTATGTGGATTTCCTCATAAGGTGCCTTGAAGGCACTCTCACCAAAGTTCCGGGGGAAGTTCCAACCGTCATACCGGCTCTTAGGCTTTGCAACCGAGGGCCGGAAATGATGCCCAAATGTTGACTCAAAGTCATGTTGGTTGCAAGGAAAGCCAGGCTTTCTGAACGCAACAGGACTGAGAGGAGCCTTACCCTTTTCATCAGCAGAGGCCTTCTTGGCGGCCTTATTCTTCCTCTGGTTCTTGTTTCTCCTAGATGAAGAACCAGATGCCCCAATATGCCCCAAGCCAGCTCCTTTGGCCTGAGCAGAGAAGGTGTCAACGACTGGAAGCACTATTTTTGGCATAGAGAAGCTCTGTACGATCTTCCTTTCTGCCGCAAGTAGTTCTTCCAATTTGTTGACTTCCTCCTGCTTGAGATCAAGGAGCTTCAAAGACTCTGAGTGCTTTGAAGTTAGGTCAATGTGCTCCTGTCTGAGAGAGATCAAGCTAGTGACCTCTTCCCTTAGGGATACACACTCACCCTTAAGGAATTTTACTTCCTTCTTCTCAGCCTTCAGTCTCTTGCAGCACTCGTCGAAAGTGTTGAGCAGAAGCTCATACTTTTCGAGGAGCTCAGCTTCACGGGCCGAAGGGCCATCCTCAGGTTCATCATCCTGAGACTCAGGATCAGAGTCGGAGTCGGAGAGAGGGGTGTGAGCTTTTACCTTCCCAGTGAATGGGGGGCATTCTCCTTCTGAGTCCGATCGACCCACCAGCCCGAAGTAGGCTTCTTCATCATCACTGGAGTCTGATGAATCAGACTCACTTAGTGTCTTTGGCCGTTTAGCGATGTAGCTTCGCTCCTTCTTCTTGTCTCTGGAGGACTTGTGCTCCTCTTCTTTTCCTTTTTCCCTCTTGCCTTGATAGCAGTCGGCCACGACGTGCCCTGGCTTATTACATCCAAAGCAAATAATGTCAGAAGAACGATGTTTATTGGGTTTAGATGCATACCTGTCAGAAGAGTAGTTTTTCTTCTGATGTCTGGAAGAGGAGCCGTCTCTCTTTCTTTGATTCCTCATCTTGAGGAACTTCTTGAACTCTCGAGTGATGAGGGAGAAATCCTCCTCCGACAGTTCTGAGCTGGAGGAGCATGAATCGGAGTCCACCTCCTCATCCTTTTTCCTGGCACGGTACGACACCGTGCTCTTCCCTTTTCTGGAGTGACTGGCTTTTAGAGCCACAGTCTTTTCTTTTGCAGCAGCCTTTTCTGCTTCTTCCTCAGCTTTCCTGGTGTTCAGCTGAAGCTCATAGGACATCAGCTTCCCAAACAGAATTTGTGGATCAGTTTCTGCCAGTCTGCCAAATTCTCTGATGGCGCAGATCTTAGTGTCCCATTCCTTAGTAAGGGACCTAAGGAATTTGTCATTGAGTTCACCATTGGTGAACACTCTTCCGTACCCCTTGAGGGCGTTGACAATCTTTAGGAAGTTCTCGTAGGTGACCCCGATCTCTTCCTTCGGCCCTTGTCTGAAGGCTTCATACTTCTGGTTCAGGAGGGATCTCCGATCATCCCTCACTTCATCTGTGCCCTCCATAAGAATGATCAGACACTGCCAGATCTTCTGAGCTGTCCTGCAGTTGCTGAAGTTCTGCATCATCGAGTCATCAACTGCACTGACCAGGATGTTTCTTGCCTTCATGTCAAGGCCCACTAGGACCATCTCATCCTTGTCCATTTCAGAGTGTCTTCGGCACTTTCTTGGTGGGATCAATGGTGGAGGCCTTAGTGGGGACATAAGGTCCCTCCAGCACGATCATGAACAGTCGAGGGTCCACAGCTTCCATGTAGAACCTGATCCTTTCCTTCCAGATAGGAAAGTTGAGTCTGTTGCACACTGGGATCTTGCCGGAGTACTTGAGCCCGTCCATAGTAGATGTAAGTCTCCTTGTTGACACTAGAGGCAGGATTCTACTCAAGGTGTTAACCTTTTGATGAGGAACCTCCCTCTGATACCACTTGAAAGTCCACCTAGTGTCAACTATGTGCACCTATGGGGGGGGGGGGAATAGGTGACGTGTGATTCTTTTGCGGAATTTACGGATGTACCTGCACAATAAAAACAACAAGCACAGCACACAGAATACACAGCAAATTTATAGTGGTTCCCCGACTTGGGTACATCCACTTTCCCCCTTCGACCTATCTCCCCAACAAGGGACGACTCGGTCACTTCTCCAACGGGATTGAAATCCAATCCCTTCACTAACGGAAGGAGCCCTTCCACACGTGAGAGTCAACACTCCCACAAAACGGGTTGCACCCAACCCTTACAACACGGAACAAAAGTTCCCTTACAACAAAATTAAATATAGAGTGTAAACGTGATACAAACTTCTTTTGGAGACTACGGTGTTCCTCTTTGTTCGACGACGTGTTCTTGAAGTCGATGAAGAGTCTACAACCTTGGTCTCTCTTGGAGAGGATCTCCCGGAACCGGCGGCGGCAATCGGAGCGGCGGCTTGGTTCGGAGTCGGCGGCAACGAAGGTGCGCTGCTGCAGTGCTTTGAGATCCAAACTTCTTTGCGAAGCAAACTAGGTCTACCAACGGTCACTCTAGGATCGGTCGTCTCGATCGATTCGGACGGGGGAGTTTTTCCCGGTCAACAAATCGAGAGACAAGGGATCTCTGGATAGACACGTGAGGCGCAAGCTTTGCTAAGCTTCTGTCGCCGGAGATCGGGAAGATGAACGATCGGCGGCGGCGACGTACTAGCTCGAGCGCGACGGCGACGGAGGAGAGAAATCGCGATTTTAGGGTTTCCGCTTGCTCGGCTTCTTTCTGTATTTTTTCCGTTCAAAAGTATCTGTGCATAAATACTGTAGGATTCTCAATATGACCGTTTGTGGGACCCACAAAAGAATCCCCCAAATCCCGGTCCAGGAAATTAACTGAGGCAGAATCCGGTTGGAATTTAACTGAGAAAACGCCAAGTAAAAATCGGCGAGAATCGCAGGCGATTCTCGACGAATCGGCGAGAATCACCAAGTGATTCTCGACGATTCGTCGAGAATCGTTTGTGATTCTCGTCGAATCACTTGTTGATTCTCAACGAATTTTACTTTGTGTACATGGGCTGCTTGGCCACTGGTTCGGCGGGAATTACTAGTGATTCTCGCCGAATCTTACTTGGCACCATTTTGAGATGGCCAGAAGGAGTCGGCGAGAATCACTGATGATTCTCGTCGATTCGGCGAGAATCACTAGTGATTCTCGCCGAATCGGCGAGAATCACTTGGTGATTCTCGTCGAATTTGCCTTGGACGAATATTTTCGTCTTCCACCTAGGAGCTGCTCCTTGATCCTCCATGCTCCTTGTCTCTTCTTGCATATGAACGGCCCTGTACTTGAAAGTAAGTGCACTCCAATAGAGAGAGTACACATAGGCCAACACACTGATCTGCTCAACGAGGGATTACGTCGTGCAGACCCGTGTATATTGACCTACTGCACCCTGACATTGGTGTGCGCTTAGCGTGGAGAAAACTGCAAGTACAACTTGAAAAAGTTTATCAAATACATAGTTTATTGACCTTAGCTTGTCCAGGGGCTTCTTCAAATCAGGTACATTGTGGATACAATACCCAACAAATAGTATCAAACTTTTCCAAGGTTGATGCTATAAAGAGAAAGCAAGAAAATGGGTGGATCTCCCGAATTATCAATTCATGGAGAAATGGGGAAACGGTATTCCGACCCCCCACTCCAAGCAGGACGGCAACTCATCATGCCTTCAGGTATGACCACAGGAATAGTCGTGGTCACTGCAAGGGTGATCTGTCCCCATGTGGAAACACCCGTAGTGCAAGGGCCGTCGTGTCCACCCATGAGAGAATACCTAAGGCTCAGTCTGAGCCCTTTGTATTCACTGCCACTGCCTCAACTCGGTGTGAATCTGCATGTCCCAGCTCACAGAACACTTCTCACCACCCGAGGACACATGATAGGGAGGTTAGAAGTCATGGTGTAAGTTTTCATGGGGCCTCTAGAAGGGGGATGCCTGAAAGGAAGGCACCACCTCCCCGGCCTCATGACGCTCGCAACATGCATTCCTTCCACCCTTCCACGTGTCACGGTGGAAGAGGAAATTTTGTGAGGAGATCTTGCCCTATCCCATTGAGACCTAGGACCGTGACTACCTCAGTCACTAGATCAGGTCAGAAACGGCGATACAACATTCACCCGTGTTGGTGCTCTGGCAAAGTGGGACACTTTGCCATCGACTGTTGGCACAACCCCTCTGTGTCAAGGGCAAGGGCCTATCCACATTTTCTGAGCAGAGGTAGGCTTCCTGACAGGTTTTCTGAAGGAAGGCAGTCGAGTGCTTATGCTAACAGGAACCTAGGACCCAATATGATTTGGGTTCCTAAGATAAAGTAATTCTTTCTTGCAGGGTAGTCTATGTTTCCATAAAAATGATGGGAACTAGACAGTAGGTGGCTCAAGACTAAATTGGAACAAGCGTCTGGAATAACATATGTGATATCTACTTGAGCATATTCACATTGAGCTCCTAATATGTCTTACCTGAGGGACTAAATGATAACTCTCAAAATCCCAGGTACTTTTAATCAGTTCCAAGACTTGAGTCGTTTTCCATCGACAGTTACATATATATATATATCTTTATATACATATACATATATATTTATACATGTATGTATGCACATCTAAGGATAGGTTAACAAGATACATATAAACCTTATATACATCAATAAAGATTTAACGAAGATATGTCATTGTAAATCTCGACAACTCACAATTGACATCAAGAAGTGTTTGGAAAAGCCCCGTTCAAACCCAAATAGATTGGCTTTAAGATATATATATATATTTATAATTTTTAAATTGACTTGACATCAGAAGACTTCGAAAATGCTGCATGCCTCTTAACCTGAAGATTCCTATTAAAGAAACACTTCGACTTCAACGTAGACAAATTCCCACCGATTCTTAGTAAAGAGATTCCGTTAAAACCTGTTAAACCCTTGTTAAAACCTGTCGTTAACGCAAAGAAATCCCGCCGACCTTTCATTTCCACGGGAAACTTACCGCAGAATACTCGCCGAAACGCTGAAGGAGCTCGCCGACTCTTCACATTCCTTACGAATCCCGCACGGTCTTCGCCGAATCATCTTCCCGCAAGGTTCTCGCCAAATCCCGCCGAACTCCGCAGGATTCTCGTCGAGCGAAGAAGAACTCCGCAGGACTCCGCAGGAAACTCACCAGGAATCGTGCAGGCTCCGTCGAATCCCGCCGAATCCCGCCGAACTCCTCAGGAAACTCACCGAATCCGCTAGTTTCTCACCGAATGTTTCTCGCAAGAATACCACCGAAGTTTCTCACCAAAGGTCTCCATCGTCTTCCCGCAAGTACCTCGCCGAACCGTGCCGGCTTCCGTCGACATCCCGCAGGAAGCTCACCGACAATCTCTCCCGTCCGGTGCCCCTCATCCTCATCGAACTAACTCACCGTCTACGCCATTAGGTAACCACCCCCTCACCCTTACTTGGACTTGATCACTAGTGTCGCTTCCTTTTTGATTTTTTTGATTAAGCGTATAGTAGGGCTTCTCTCCCTAGATCTACAATGGCTCCAAGGACAACCGCTGGGTTGGTCACTGGTTGCGAGCTAGTTCGAACTGGGTTCTCTCATGCCTCTGACGAATTCAAAAACATCATTCTGATGTTGGAAGAGGCTGGGCTCTCATTTGTCCTGGAGCACCCGTGCAAAATCTTGGACAAAGAGGTGTTGGAGTTCTTCGCTACCGCAAAACTCCGGAATGGCGACTCTCTAATCAAAAGCAAGGTGGCTGGGTCGAAGGTCAGGATGTCTGCCAGCAAGCTGACCCGCTTCCTGCAGCTCTCTAGCTCGGAGCACGAGGACTATCTGGAGGACGAAGACAAGACCAGGACTCTCTTATTCTGCGGTCTCCCACGAGGAACTCGGTCGATCAAGCGCAAGGATATGAATGAAGAAGGGAAGCTTCTGTCTGACATAATTGTAAAGGTACTCATCTGCAAGCCAGGATCTCATGACCATATCTCTGCGGATATGTTCAAGATCCTGGTGGCTATTGTCTGCCGAAAAAGATTCAACTGGGGGTCATTGCTGTTTGAGAAAATAAAGGACACCCTGAGATCTCCGAGCTTTGGCCGAATCATAAGTCTGTATCTCAATCAGCTGAATGGAGACAAGTTTGACATGAGTACAGGTGTTCCTCTACACTACCTGAAGAAAATGGACGCAAGTGTTTTTGACAGATGGGAGAGGCGAATTGGGCAGGCTGCCATGGAAGACCAACAGGAAGTATCTCCAGCAGTAATCCCCAGTGAAATTCCTGACGCTTTGACTGCTGGAATTGAGGGGGAGTCTCTACCCACTGATGCTCACATCGTATCTGACATCTCCCAGATAGCCAGAGATGCGGTGGCAGCTATACAAGAAGACAGTGAAGCTGTGCCGGAGAATGAGGAGGCCCTGAACCTGAACAATCTAGGAGCCGGAGGTGCGGTAGAGGAGGCTGCTGATGAAGAGTTAGAAGATGATACTGATGAAGATGGTATCATGGATGATGAAGGAGAGGATGATGACAATGAGGGACAAGAAGTATTGGAGACTCAGGATCTCATTGAACCTCCATCTGACAAGCATGCACCTGAGAGCGTTCCTGAGAACATTGGTGCACAAGTGGAGGGGGAGTCCGAGAAATCTGCAGATGCTGCAAGTATTCCTCCATTAGAGACTGTGCTGGTGTCTAGCTCTACAGGTGCTTCTGCTGAAGAGCAAGGCCAAGAAGTGCCTTAGAATATTCCTCTACGAGATGATATAGCCACTCACACCGTGCATATCATTCAGGGCATAGTGGATGAGCTTAAGACCTCTTTTGAAAAAGCTCAAAATAAAATGCTGAAAAGGATTAAGGAATCTGAAAATCTCATGCTCAAGAATATGGTGGAGATCAATCATTAACTTGACGTGATGGAAAAGAAATTTGAAGAAAAGTATACCGCGGCCGGCCAAGCGGTCACTCTTCTTATGGACGGGTTGAAAAAGAACACCGACACTCTTGTCGTGGTAAATCAGAATGCTCATGTTGTAGCAAACAACATTCAAAAGTTTGACGGTAATATGGTAACTCTCAACGCCAATCAGCAAGCCTTAGTCAATGAATTCTCCAGGACTTCAAAGCATATTGATGAGTCACTGCATTCTTATGCAAACTCCATAGCAGTCGAAGCCAAAAAGGGGGAGAAAGAGTATATTGCTAAGATGGCTGAGCTTCAAGAAATCATGATCACAAACTTCGAACAGTCAAACAAATATGTCTATGACAGCTGCTGGTGGATGCTCCAACAGGCGTTAGGCGTCGATTTGAATCCTGCTGGTATTCATGCTCCTGAGACTTCTATGGCTCCTGCGGGAGTAAGTGCTGCTGAGGGAGTAAGTGCTGCAGATGTTCCCATGAGTGAAGCTGATGCTAGGGCTATGTCTAAAGCAAAACTGATGAGCATGTTTGACCAAGAGGCCCTAGCAAAAGCCAGGGGAAAGAGAAAAGCTCAAGAAGGGACCTCCAAGGAGACACAAGCTGAAAAGAGAATTCGATTGAGTGAGGAGGAAGTAAGAAATGAAAAGTGGAGTCCAGTTTCAAAGAATATCATCTTGGACACCTTCTGGCTACAGGAAAAAGGAGAAATCAATCGAAACGAAGTATACAGCCAGTATGAGTGGGAAATGCACAAGACGTATGAAGCGAAACGAAACATCTTCTTCAGGAACAACACGGCAGCAGATAAAGTTCCTCCTCCCAGTATTATCCGAAGCCCAAAGAGTACATGGAGAGGCAACAAAAGAAGTATTTGGCTCAGAAACTCAAGGATGAATTAGCCAAAGAAAAATAGTCAAAAATTGATAGCTTGTCATTCTCTCTTAAGAACAATTATTGGTTATTGTTATTATATGAACAATTCTGAGATTATATATATATATATATATATATATATATATATTTGTATATGTATTTGAATTTGTAAATGACTCAAGTCTTGATCTGATTACTTATATTCTTTTGTGCTGAATACTTAAATTCTGAATGTTGCTTATATTATCTGGGTGGTGTTATTCATCTTAGCTAGTAGGGTTTTGGCTTCGTCAAATAGGGGGAGATTGTTGGGTATTGTATCCACAATTACCTGGATTTGAGGAAGCCACCTGTCAAGCTAAGATGAATTCACAATGTATTTGATGAAACCTCTTAAGTTGTGCTTGCAGTTCTTCCACGCTAAGTGCACACCAATATCAGGGTGCAGTAGGTCAATATACACGGGTCTGCACGACGTAATCTCTCGTTGAGCAGATCAGTGTGTTGGCCTACGTGTACTCTCTCTATTGGAGTGCACTTACTTTCAAGTACAGGGCCGTGTTTATGCAAGAGAAGACAAGTAGCAAGGATGAGTCAAGGAGCAGATCTTGGGTGGAAAGATGAAAATTCGTTAAGTATAATTCGACGAGAATCACCAAGTGATTCTCGCCGATTCGGCGAGAATCACTAGTGATTCTCGCCGAATCGTCGAGAATCATCAGTGATTCTCGCCGACTCTTTCCGGCTACCTCAAAACGGTGCCAAGTAAGATTCGGCGAGAATCACTAATGATTCTCGCCGAACCCATCGCTGAGCAGATCATGAATACCAAGTAATATTCGTTGAGAATCACTAAGTGATTCGGCGAGAATCACTAGTGATTCCCGACGAATCGTCGAGAATCACTAACTGATTCTCGCCGATTCGTCGAGAATCACCTGCGATTCTCGCCGATTTTTACTTGGCAATTTCTCTGGAAGCTGCTGGACCGGATTCTGCCACTGGACTATTTTGAACCGGATTTCGGGTTTCTACTTGTGGGACCCACAACGGTCATATTGTAAGTATCTACAGTGTATAAATACACGGGTATTTTTGAACAGTAAGGGCAGCGAAAAAGAAACGAAATACGCGAGCCGCGACGTGACCTTGATCGCCGTTTCCGCTCCGCCGCCGCCACCGCCGCTCGCGCCAAGTTGTTCGCCGGTAGATCGTGGTTTCGCCTAGATCCTCCTGCGACAGAAGCCTAGCTAAGCTCAGTGTCTCACGAGTCTAACCGGAGATCTCTTGTCTTTCGATTTGTAGATCGAGAAAATCTTCCCCATCCGAATCGATCGAGACGATTGATCCTAGTGTGACCGTTGGTAGACCTAGCTAGCTTCGCTACGAAGTTTGGATCTCTAAAGAAGTGCAGCCGCACATCGTCGTCGCCGCCGATCCCGTGAACCTTGCCGCCGCCCATCTTGCCGCCGCCGGTTCCGGGGAGATCCTCTCCAAGAGAGATCTATGGTTGTGGACTCCTTGTGGACGTCAAGAACACGTCGTCAACAAAGAGGGACATCTTAGTCTCCAAACGAAGTTTGTATCTCGTGTACATTCTAGTTTTACTTTTGTTGTAAAGGAACGTTTGTTCCGTGTTGTAAGGGTTGGGTACAACCCGGTTTGTGGGAGTGGTGACTCCTACGTGTGGAAGGGTTCCTTCCGTTAGTGCAAGGATTGGATTTCAATCCTGTTGGTGAAGAGACCGAGTCGTCCCGTGTTTGGAGATAGGTCGAAGGGGGAAAGTGGATGTACCCAAGTCAGGGAACCACTATAAATTGCCTGTGTATTCTGTGTGCTGTGCTGTTTATTTTTATTGTGCAGGTACAATCTTAAATTCCGCAAAAACGCTGCACGTCACCTATTCCCCCCCCATAGGTGAAGATAGTTGACACTAGGTGAACTTTCAGATACAATACCCAATAATCTCCCCCTATTGTAGAAGTCAGAACCCTTTACACTAAGATGAATTATGGACATAAAAGGAATGCTAAGTAATAAAGTAGTGTAAACAATCAATGAACTATGAAAAAGATAATAAGATCCAAAACTTTGAATTATATAAATATGATTATCTAGAAATATAATTAACAACTAAAATCCATTTCCATAGCTCATGAGTCTTTTGGTCTAGCTCTGATGATGTTTCTTGTCTTGTTTCTCTTGCTGTCTTCTCTGATAGCTATAAGGTTTAGAATAATACTTGGGGGTCTGTGATGCAGTAGCCCCGAGCCGACCCCTCTCGGTTGGCCTAGCCAGAGGACCACGTTCTGGCGACCACTGCCGGGCTGCAGCCCAAGCACCCCACCCATGACCGCGCATATTCTCAGCATGGAGGGATGTTGGGGCGAGGTCTCGAACCCAGCCTCCTTGATAAAGAGCTTTCCTAACAGCTCTCATCACCAACTGAGCTGGGTTCGAGACCTCGCCCCAACATCCCGCCGTGCTGAGAATAGGCGCGGTCATGGGTGGGGTGCTTGGGCTACAGCCCGGTAGTGGTCGCTAGAACGTGGTCCTCTGGCTAGGCCAACCGAGAGGGGTCGGTTCGGGGCTACTGCATCAAACAAACTCCCCCTTTGATAATATCAAATTTCGTTCATGAGATATAACAATTTAATTGCATGATACAATGCAAATAAGAAATAATATTTAAATAGTCAGGTTTCAAGTTACTTATGACTCCCCCTACAACCGTGCTCCCCATATATACGTGTTATATGCGCCCCCTATATGCAAACAGTTCAACAAGCTCCCCCTACATGTAATCAACCCAACTCATGAGCTCATGAACATTCTATTCTCCCCTTTTTGATATTACCAAAAGGGGTGGTCAAGACCGAAAAAAACTATACCCATGTGCATGAAAAGGTGTAGTCGAAATAAGCGTGATAAATAGTAAACAATGCACGTTATAAAGTGAATCATGACCCAAACACAATTGGGGCGACCAAACATAAATCAGAGAATATAATGCGCACGAGCCAAACATATGAGCAGAATGCACAAAAGCAAATAATATGAGTTTTCAGAGTAAAGAATATTTGAACAACACAAGTGAAACTAAATACACAGTGATTTGGAGTACAATGCTGGGAGATTTATAGAGTTAATACAGTATAACATTTTAAGAGTAAAGAATAGAAATCGAGTACTAGTACCTATGCACTATAGACATATAATGCAGTTCTGAACCAATTCTTATGCATGGAAGCGTTAGATAGAACAGTGGCATGTGTATGTGTAGGATCAGAAGAAAAATATCAGATAAAAATAACCTTTAGTACATGTTTTCACTAAATAATTCAATATGCAATCTTAAGAGAAATAGAGTGAAAAATCACGTCACGTTTCTATCTACTTCATGCCAAGAATAAAATATGGGGCACTAACTCAAATTGTAGTTTGTGCGCAAGATCAAAATGATTCTTTTGAAAAATGTTCTCATCCTCATAATACTCATGAAGACTTATCAGGAGGAGTGAGTAGTGCTTGTGGGAAATCCTTGACACATGATTTTATAGCATGCATCATATATATATATATATATATATATATATATATATATATATATATATATATATATATATATATATATATATATATATATATATATATATATATATATTCTCATTTATTTTGTACTATCATTATTATAGCATTTATTTCAAGGTCCCCAAATCAATCGAAATCTATCCACATAGATAGATACACTTTAACTAGTATACAAAAGACTGGACCACTAGGAATTTGGTCCAAAATTCTAACCTTTATATAAGAACATGTACATTATGACATTGATTATTCAAGTTATTTCTAGTTTGTTAGACACAATATCACGAGGTATAGCATGTAAGCTTAAAATTTCTACAAGTGTGCAACTTGTAGGGATGTGTGAACAGTGTAATTTCATTACGCTACCTAAATCCTCACACATACCTAGAGGCATATCACCATACATTATCCAGTCTAGTCGCACTCATAAGTTAGCACCTTTAGATTCGACACATCATGACATAATCAAACAATGTTAACAGGGATTAACAATCCTAAAGAAAACATTGCACGTAATAATAATACGCTAGATTCTAGTCATGTGTGTCCTAAGAAAGAACGATCCACAGTTTTTATTTTATATTTTGGGGGTTATATATATATTTCTTGTTTTTTTAAAATGATTGAACAAATCAAGCAAAACAAACAAAATTATACATGACAACATGATAGAATATTATGCATGATATTGACGAACATGAGACATGAAATAATGCTCGTGTTATATATGTGAAAAATCATGAGAATGCTCAAGACACAATTGACCCAAGCAATATGTCGTCACCCTAGCCCCATACTGAGTGACAGATGGGCATAATGAGCTGCACAAGTTGTTATAGGTTGGGGTATTAATCCCATATGCATATAAAAGAAACCGCTCAACCTAACACTCTTTTTTCCCCCCAGTGCCATAGAAGGACCTACTGGAACCCTCCCCGGTTAAGGACAAGATGTGATTTACAGGCTAGAATTTCTACATCACACAACCCTACGCCCCCGCTATTGTGAGACACAACACAGTGGGTATTAAGTTATCGCACATATCGACTAAGAGGCAGAGATTTCCAACAATGACAGTTGGCATTTAAAAAATAATCATGCTACTGTCGGAAGTAGTGTTACTGCCACGCGATATGTAACGCCTCCATCCGTTACATGATATATAATAGAAGGTCCGGTCGGGTACCCACAAGATATACCACAAACAGACGACGAGGTTACATGTTAATGTCAAAAACTAGTACACGCATCCTAACTCAGAGCATTCTAGTAGAAGCATTAGGGGTTAATATTGAACTCATCAACCATGAATGTCCATTCTATATAAACAACCACATTTATATATCTCTAAGGAATGTTTACAACATACACAAAATGTTTGTCCTTATGGTCTTACAGTTCATCTTCACAAGTGTGGATTACATACATCAGCATGCAGGCCGACCACACATGAAAACAGTAAACTTTTCTTTATTTGGCTTTTGAGGGCCAGCACAACAGCAGCAGTAGCAGCATGGGATTCATCCCATTATTTTCTGCTCGGATCTCTAGCACCTGCATGGGGACAATCCACCACAACGGTAGCAAACAAAGCAACGATCAACATTCAGCTGAACAATTTATAACGACCCTACTCATTTCCCGGGCCAGTGGTATTCCTTTGCTGCAGGCATAACATTTTCACAAGCAGATATATCACATGACGTGCACTCACGCACAGTCAATATATCACAAACGTCGACCACACGGCCCGATGCTCCACGCACTCAGGGCACATTCTCGGTGTACCGGAAAACCAGGGTCCCACCACCGTTCTCAGGTCTCAAACCGTACCCATTCTATGTCGTTCGGTGTGAGCCGTGTTTGATCCGCGTATATGGCTTAAATTGTCGTTACGATGTGAGCACGGGTTAGGCGGAACCGTACCTGTTCTATGTCGTTCGGTGTGAGCCGTTGGCATAGATGAGGGTCTTCGGCGGTCTATGGCTTAAATTGATGTGACCCATGCCTGGAAGAAAAAATGCTCATAAGTTTGGCCGTCAAAGTGGCGGTGGTGAGACATGGGTGTCTATGGCTTAAATTGACGTGACATTGACCGGTTCACCGAGAATGTGCCCTGAGTGCATGGGGTGTGTGGCCGTGCATGCCTACGCCTGTGATGCAATGTATTTATATACTGCTTGGTTATGCTAATAAAGTGTAGGGAAGGAGTATCGCCGCCCCGAATTGGGGGCAGGATCGTTATAATTTGGTCAGCATGGCTGACTGTTGCTTTGATTTGCCACCGTTGCAGTGGATTGTGCTTGCAGGTGCTGCGGAGCCGAGCGGTAAATAGCGGGCTAAAGCCCAAGTTGCTGAGCCGGCCCTCGAAGGCCTAATTTTTGTGTGTTTTCTTTTATTCATGTATGACTGGCCTGCGTGCTGAGGTTTGGAAAACATATAATATGAGGAAAACAATTGTAAGGCCTTAAAACCAATACTTATGTATTTTTACTTCATTCCTTTTGGCATATTAGTGGATATTCATGCTAGTGTTGGGTTCTTTATTGTTGCAACTAATAAAATTACTTCTGCTAGAATGCTCTGTGTAGGACGTTGGATTGGTTGGATGGTTTCCATTGAGTAACCACCCGGTCTGTCTGTGGTATATGGCGTCGGGCCCCGGCCGGACCTACTGCTATATGCTATGCGACAGATAGGGGGTGTTACAATTTGGTATCAGACTACTGGTTTCGGTCAGGCTTAAAATGAATTCGTGGACGAATTCTTTTAAGGGGTGGTGAGCACATGTGTGTGCGTCATCGTTATAACAACAAAAGAACCCATGAATGTCCACTTAGGAATGAAAAATACACGTGTTTGAGGAACCTACGTGTTCCTATAATTGCATTGTGCAATATTGTTTGGTCGCTTAACGGTGTTTTGTACCACTATAGGTGACCATAAGCGGTGCTGGGCCGTCGGAACGCCGAGTTTCTGAGGCTAGTAGTGCACCAAATGATGCTCCTACAACACCTCCATTGGCTGAGACCATACGATTGGTGGCCGAAGAAGTGTTTTCCATGATCAATGCGCAGCCTGCAAGGCAAATGTAGCAGCCCGCTCCTGCGATGGAGCAGGTACCTCTTTCAGAGGTTGAGCTGCGAAGATTGGAGCAGGTAGTAGTGGAGCCGTTGGTGCCAAGGAGGGCAACCGAGATACAGCTCAAACATGTCATGAGCTTTAATCCTCCGGTATTCTCGGGGTTGGGAACCCCATATCAAGCTGAAGACTGGATCTCCCGTGTGAAGAGAGTCTTGACAGCGATAGAGACGGAAGAGTGGCAGATGACCACTATAGCTACGTTCCTGTTGGATGGACACGCTAGGCTGTGGTGGGAGGGTTTGGAGCTGCATCTATTGAGAGGTAAGCAACTTACAGACGTCTCGATGGAGGAGTTCTCGAGGCTGTTCTTGGCTAGGTACCTCCCTTCTACTCAGAGGATAGCTTTGGAGAATGAGTTCCAGAGGTTGGTATAAGGAGAGAGTAGCGTGATTGAGTATCTCCATGAGTTTACTCAGTTGGGTCGGTATCTAGCTCCACCATCGCGGATGAGGAGCGTAAGACCAACCGTTTCTACGAAGGTCTAAGAGATGACTTGAGGCTACTACTCTCGGGGCCGATGACGCAGGGTTTCTTGACCTTGGTCAACACGGCCCGGTCCTTGGAGAAGGACATAAAGAATGTTCAAGCGAAGAAAAGCTTTGGTGATAAGAAGTCTGAGTTCAAGGTGACAACTACCTCAAAGTCTGGGTACCGTAAATTCTTTAAGAAGGCTAGGACTTCGGGTCCAGCTCCTTCTTCCGGTGCTTCTGGGGCGACCACGGGTCGGACCCCGGGTGGATGTTTTACTTGTGGGAAGCCGGGGCACTTTGCCCGTGATTGTTGGAGCGGACGTCCCAAGTCCGAGAGAAAGCCGGGAGCAACTTATGAAGAGAAGGGCAAGGCGGTGGCGTCAACCGCGTCCCATTATGCTCCGGCTCAACCAAGGGTTTATAATCTTGGCCAACAGGAGGCCATCAAACAAGCGGATGTGGTGACAGGTACGGTTTAATTCGTAACAAGTTAAGTTTCTTTAAATACTTATTATACGTAGGTTACCTTACCACTGCTTGTTTAGGATTTGTTTTGATTTGTGAGTTTCCGGCGAGAGCACTCTTTGATATGGGAGCTTCACACTCCTTCTTGTCCGAAGGATTCATATCGCGCATCGAAGAACCTTCTTCGATGGAGAAGGAAAAGTTGGCTGTTTTGTTACCGAATGGGTGTTCGATGCGCGCAGATAAAATCTGCGGTGTTAAGATTCACATTGAGAATCAAGAGTTCGATCTGCAAGCGTTGTTACTACCGTTGGTGGAGTTCGACGTTATATTTGGCATGGACTGGCTCTCAGAGCAGCAAGCCTATATTGATTGCGGTCGCAAGGAAGTCAAGTTGGGAGCAAGTCGTGAGATGACTTTTATAGGCTTGAAAGGGTCGAGCAAGACGTTGACGTCTGCTCTTCAGGTGGTGAAGGCGGTTCGTGCTGGTGCAAAGCTGTTCTTTACACTAGTGGAGGTTACAAAGCGAAAGCCTACGTTGGATAGTATTTCAGTGGTATCTGAATACCCTAATGTGTTCCCCGCAGATCTTCCTGGAGCCCCACCTCAACGGGAGATAGATTTCACTATTGAGCTAGTGTCAGGTGCGAAGCCTGTGTCACGATCTCCATATCAGCTAGCGCCTAAGGAAATGACGGAGCTGAAGGTACAACTTCAAGAGTTGTTGGAGCAAGGGTTTGTGCGTCCAAGTTCGTCTCCTTGGAGCGCACCGGTCCTCTTTGTAAAGAAGAAGGACGAGAGCTTGAGACTCTGTATTGATTATCGGGAGTTAAACAAGCTAACGGAAAAGAACAAGTACCCAATACCAGGGATCGATGATCTTTTTGATCAGTTGGTCGGGTCGACTGTGTACTCTAAGTTGGATCTCAAGTCTAGTTACTATCAGTTAAGGATAAGGGAGAGTGATATCCCTAAGACAGCGTTCAGTACAAGATACGGGCATTACGAGTTTACGGTCATGCCGTTTGGGCTGACGAATGCGTCGTCAGTGCTCATGGATTTGATGAACAGGACCTTCAGGGAGTACTTGGACCATTTTGTGATCGTCTCCATCGACGATATTTTAGTGTACTCGCAGAGTGAGGAAGATCACTTCAGACATCTTCATTTGGTTTTGGAGACACTAAGGAGGAATCAATTGTACGCCAAGTTCTCGAAGTGCGAGTTTTGGTGGTCCTCAGTGGCGTTCCTCGGTCATATAGTGAGTGGGGAAGGTATTGTAGTGGATCCGACGAAGATTGTTGCGATACGAGAATGGCCTGAGCTTTCTACGGTAGCGGAAGTCCGGAGCTTTCTGGGGCTTGCCGGCTATTATAGGCGCTTCGTAGAGTACTTCTCGCGGATAGCGTTACCTCTCACTACTTTGACGAGGAAGGAGCAGAAGTTCGTTTGGACGTCGGAGTGCGCGCGAGCTTTTGAGGAGTTGAAATTTCAGTTGACCACGGCGCCTGTGTTGAGTTCGCCGAGTGGGACCGAAGGTTATGAGATTTATAGCGATGCTTCTGGCAGTGGTTTAGGTTGTGTGCTGTTACAGCATGGAAGCGTTATAGCATATGGCTCGAGACAGCTGAAGGTGCACGAGAGGAACTATCTGGTCCATGACTTGGAGTTAGCGGCCGTGATTTTTTCCTTGAAGCTGTGGAGACATTATTTGTACGGTATGAAGATTGATATCTACACCGATCACAAGAGTCTGAAGTATTTGATTGATCAGAACAATCTGAACATGCGGCAGCGTAGATGGATAGAGTTCCTGGGGGACTATACATTCAAGATCTACTAAGTGTCTGGTAAAGGTAATGCGGTTACGGACACGTTGAGTCGCCGGGCCCCATCTCAAGCCAATTGGCTATCGGTCCATGACGAGCGGTTGGTTCGGGAGGTAGAGGCGTTGGAGATCTTTTGAGTTGATAAACAATCAAGTGCTGAAGCAGTATTGAATTGGACTGAAGTCCAATATGACCTGGCTGATCGGATTCGGCAGGCGTTGGATATGGATGTCCACATGAAGCAACTCATGATAGAGGCTCTGGATGGGTCAAATTCCTAATTCGTTGTGGAGGACAGATTACTTTGGAAAGACGGTCGTCTGTGCGTCCCAGGCGTGGGCAATTTGCGGGTGGAATTGTTGTACGAGGCGCATCATACCAAGTACTTAATTCACCCGGGGAGCACGAAGATGTACCGCGATGTTAAGAAATTGTTCTGGTGGCCAGGACTGAAAAAGGATGTGGCACTCTACGTGGCGAAGTGTCAAACTTGCACCTTGGTGAAGGCGGAATGTCAAAAGCTGGGAGGATTCTTGAAATTCTTGCCTATTCCGGAGTGGAAGTTCGACGACATTACTATGGACTTTGTGCACGGGTTGCCATGGTCGCAAAAGGGGAACGTCGCCATTTGGGTGGTCGTAGATCGTCTAATAAAGGTGTCGCATTTCATTCCGCATAGGAAGGATGATCCGGTTGAGAAATTGGCAAAGCTATATGTGGATAATATTGTACGACTTCATGGTGTTCCCCGCAGCATCGTGAGTGACCGAGATGGGCGGTTCACGTCCAATGATTGGAGGCTGGTGCAGCAAATGTTAGGAACAAAGCTGAGTTTTAGCACAGCCTTTCATCTGCAAATGGATGGGCAGACCGAGAGGGTCAATAGGACAATGGAAGACATGCTTCGCATGTGTGTCCTGAACTATGGAAAGCAATGGGAAGATCACCTATACTTGGTGGAATTCGCTTACAACAATAGATACCAGGCGAGCATTCAAATAGCGCCCTTCGAGGCCCTTTATGGTAGAACATATCGCACGTCGTTGTCCTGGTTGGAAATGGGTGAATCAAAGTTGTATAAGCGATTAGAGGTGGAGGATGCTACGTCTTTGGTAAGAACCATTCGGGAGAGGTTGCTAATCGCTCAGCACCGCCAAGCTAAGTACTATAATGCCAAGTATAGGAACGTGGAGTTCACTGTTGGCGATTGGGTGTACTTGAAGATCAAGCTGTTCAAGGGTGTCTCGCGGGTGCGGCGCTTGAAGAAGCTAAGCTCAAGGTACCTTGGACCGTTTGAGGTTCTGGAGAGGATTGGTGAAGCAGCGTACCGGTTGAAGCTGTCAATGGAGCTTAGTGGTCTACATGATGTATTCCATATATCAGTGCTATGGTAGGCATTGCAAGAGCCTACGCAAGTGATCGCGGTCGATCAAGTGCCAGTTGATAGTGGGTTGACGACGAAGGTCAAGCCCGTACGTATTGAGGACTCGGAAGTCAAGCGGCTACGCAATAAAGAGATCAGGATGGTCAAGCTCCGTTGGGACAATTGCAGTCGAGAGGAGCTTTCTTGGGAGCGAGAGCAGACTATGCTTGAGGAGTACCTAGAGTTGTTTCACTCAGGTACCATTTAAGTTTTATGTTTCTTTCCTTTATGTAATTTTGAGGACGAAATTCTTTTAAGAGGGGGAGAGTTGTAACGCCCCAAAACTCAAAAGAGCGACGAGAGGCGTTTTGGGCCAAATCTGGAATTTGGCAGGCGGCACACGGCCTGGGACACGGGCGTGTCCCAGGGCGTGTCAGGCTCGAGTCGACTATTTGGCCGTAAGGTCGACGAATTTTTGTAGTCGACGATCGTCGAGCAGCGAACACGGCCTGAGACACAACATTATTCAATTTAGAACCTTTTCTTCTTCTAAGGCATTGCGTATTGAGCTTTAACACAGTGTTAGCTTCATATGATGTCTGTCAACACGACGCTTCTATACTTAGAATACTTTGAGAGCCAGTTGAGATCTCCTTCTAAACTATGAGAAATTGTGGTGTTGTGTGATGACTGTTAAAGCGACGCTACTTGCCTTGGAGCTTTCTTTCCACTTCTATGGCATTCTGGCATCGTGTGATGTCCATTATCACGATGCTTATGTAATTAGATCTTTTATTATTATGATAGTCAAGTTAATCATGTGTGTCCTCACAACGCTTATCATGAATGTAACACCCCGAAACTCAAAAGAGCGACGAGAGGCATTTTGGGCCAAATTTGGAATTTGGCAGGGGGCACACGGCCTGGGATACGGGTGTAACACCCCAGTTTTTCTTTGTTTTGTTTGCTCTTGGATTGGCGTTAAGAGGACGCATTTTCGGCCTTTCGCCGTTGTAGAGCGTGGTCTTAGCTCTTTAGGTTCCTTGTGTAGCCTGGTTGTAGCCTGTTGGCAAGTTTCCCCAGCTAGCCGGAGTCTGTTTTGGTGACTCGGTTGGTCCTCTTAGGTAAATGCTTGTGTTTTTGCTTCAGGAGGTGTTAGCCCAAGTGTGCGATCGTCGGATGTTGTTTTCGACCTCACCATCGTTTTCGTAGCTTGGTTGTTTAGCTACGTTGCGAGTTTTGGTCGAAGTCCGGGATCGATTGCTTTCTTGTCGTTTCGACGATTGTTTTGTTAGCTGTAATGTTTGATGTGCTGTGTGTGGCCTGATGTGGCCGAGCTTGTAGGCTGGTGCCTTGTCTTTTTTGCTAGGAGTTAGCAGTTTTTTTTGTGAAGTTTGGGTGACACGGCCTGGGTCACGGGCGTGACCCAGGGCGTGTCGTGCTCGGGTAGAGCTTTCTTTTTTCTGGTCGACGGGTGTTTTTGGTAGGAACACGGCCTGTGACACGGGCGTGTCCCCCTTCGGTTCGTCGAGCTGCGCTCGATGGTCGTCAGGCGGAGTTTTAGTGAGAACACGGCCGTGTCACGGGCGTGTCGTATCGGACACGGGCGTGACACGGGGCGTGTCTCTCTGTTCGACGATCGGCGCTCCACGATCGTCGAGTGGTGTTTGAGTTGGTAGACGGCCTGTGACACGGGCATGTCACAGGGCGTGTCACCTGTTTCGTCGAGCGGAGATCGACGTTTGTCGAGTGGGTAGGTGTGTGAGTACACGCCCCGTGACACGGGCGTGTCGGGCCGTGTCATGGGCGTGTCTGGGGCGTGTCTCGTGTTTCGTCGAGTGGAGATCGACGTTCGTCGAGTGTGTAAGTACACGCCCCGTGACACGGGCGTGTCGGGCCGTGTCATGGGCGTGTCTGGGGCATGTTCCGTACTTTTTCTCCTGAGAGCATCTTTTGTTGCCGTGAACCGTTTTTCCTCCTCATTTTCATCGTCCCCGAGTCTGGAGAGCTTCCAGCTAGCGGAAGGGTTTTGAGAGGAGGCGGTGGTTTTTGGCTGGCGATTGCGGGAGGGTTGGAGCTCGTTTTTCTCGTTTGATAGCGGATTTGGCTTGCTCTCATCTAGATCTTCCCTTCCATGTAAGTTTTTATTGATTTAGGGTTGATTCTAGGAGTTGAGTATTTCTGATTTCTTTTCTTTTCCTCAAGTTTCAGCTTTGGTCTTCTAGGTGGCCGATCTTGCCGCTGGAGCCAAGCTGTGCTGTAGCTGTTGTTTTTCCGGGAGGTAGAGGCAAGTGGCTCCCTTGCCCTTGCCAGATTATTTCTAACCCTTACTTTGTTTCATTCCCTGTGCAATACTTCTGTTTTCTTTATTTTTCCTCCTTAGAAATTAGAGCAATAGGATGCCTTTTTCCTTCATTTCAGTCATGGGCTGCTTCATTGCTTTTTAAAATTAAATCAATGTTCTCTCTTTTGTCTGAGGTTTGGTGTACAGTGGGTAGCTAGAGTTAGGGCGAGGCTGCGGTAGTGGTAGTTTAGGTTTAGTTGCGGTAGTCCCGAGTAGTTAGGATGGAAGGGAGGGTTGGGATTAAATTTCCAATTCTCTGTTTTTGCGCGTTGAGAGAGTTTAGGCCGCGGTTTTAACTAAAACTTACGTTTACCCTAAGTGGAAAGCGCTGACAGCGTCGAGTGAGCCGAGTTCACTCAACGCCGTCATCCAGCGTAGGATTTGCGGCTAAGTATTTTGGGCGTCAAGTGAGTGGAGCTTACTCAACGCCGCGTCGAGTGGGCTCGACATTTCTGTCTTGGGTTCGTGTGTTTCCTTAGGATTGTTAGTGTGACTTTTCCCTTTCTCTAGGGGGTGGTATTGGGTGTTCGGCTAAGTTTTGAATGCCGACTCTTAGGTTGTGGCAGGTGGTGGAGTTTGGTGGCCTCTGGAGGGGTGGTTTTATGTGGAGAGCTGTGGCCACAGCCCTTTGCCCCGGTTTGGGTTGGCGTGTGTGGGACCCTAGTGCTGCCACTGTTTGACCCCTTAGCCCTTTTTGGGATCTGGTTATGGTTACGTATTCAGATCCATGTTTTGACCACTGCCACTTACCCACGTGTTAGGACTGTTAGGTCCTTTCCTGTTTATGTTTTCTCTTTTTTTTGGCATATATGTATATGTCTTATTGCTGTTGCAGACTCTTTCGTAGGGCATATTGCTTTTATTGCTCGCACTTGGTGTGCTTTGCTGTGCTTTAGACAGTGCTCTTTTCTTACTGTCATGCCCTTTCTTTTGCTTATAGCAGTTTGTTGTCGGGTTGGTAAACCCTTCTTATTTGCTCATAAATCTAATGCTCTATTTACTTTTTGACTATTTTCTTGCTGAGGTGTTCTTTTCTTGAATGCCTCAGGTCCAGGTTGTAGCCAGTTCAGCGGCTAGTTCTTTTGGAGGGGCTGGTTGGTGGCCTCTTGGGTAGCTGAGACAGCTGATCTCCGATTTTGTGAGGTAGTTCTTTATCTTTCTGTATAGACATACATACTCACCAGTGGGTTCATGTCAGGTTGTTGACGCCCACTGGTGGCTTCTTGCGATGCTGGGTATGAACTTAAACTGCTACTTTTGCTATTTGTGGTTGGTTACTTGCTTCTGGGAAGGATTTATGATAGGTTGCATGTTAGATATTTTAAACCCTAAAAGCATTATTATATGTACCTCATGCATAACATATTTATAAAACAAAGACACTATATTTCCTTAGCATAAAAGACTATCTTTCATATATATATTATATTCACTTTAAAGTCGTGCATACCATGAGTCGTCCCTCGGGGACACTTATGCTCTTTTAGGGTGTCAACTTAATTGAACCAAGGTATTTTCTGCTGCGTATAAATATACTTTTATTTGTGGACTAGCTAATCCACCGTGCCGAGGGATACGACCATTCAACATAACTGGTTTTCTTTCACATTAATCAACAATTTTCCTTTAAATCTAAGGTCTGGAGTTTTGCCTGAGCGCGTGCAGTTATCCCCTGCACGACGTGGCATCACGGCACGTGTTTTCTCTTGCTCTGATACGATTTTATCATTGAGCAAATGCTGGTTGTGACAGTTGGTATCAGAGGGAGGTTGCTTGACAAATGGTCGGGCAACCTTTCCCTTGTTTGCATTAGTGGTTAGCGTGATACCATACACACATCGATATGTCAGCAGCACATCTTGGCTAAAGCACGAACACTACACTCATGAGCATAAAGAAGTATACAGGTCATATTATGTAGTATGAGATGCATAATATGTGTTTGTATATGGATCCACCATAGGAGGCAACATGTGAGGGTTATGTAGTATGGGATGCATAACCTCACCACATGAATGCGGCTAGCACGTTTTCTTTTTTCGTTGAATGGGAATGTTATGTAGTATGGGATGCATAACATTTTCAAGTGTACGCCGCCCATGACATGCATTAAGGCTTTTTTTTAAAATGCATAGCACATCATGCATAGCATAACATTTCATAAGCACAACGAGCCAAGCTAAAGATTTGCATGATGACATATGTACACACATGGTTTTGAGTCAAAAAGAATACAAATACATGCATTCATGGTTTAGGCACATGAGTTAGTATGATGGTGGTGAACCATCTTAGGTTAAGCATAACATCATCATGGTAAAAACAACTCCCAGAGCAAGATTTGCAGTTGAAGTTCATATTTAAGTGTGTTTGTCTGTACCGGGTAGTTTTGTTCCAGCTGTTGGGCTAGGTTTTGTCTAAAGCTTGTGCGATTATAGGATGGTGAGACATCCTGTAATGAGATCGACCCCCCAATCCGAGGGTGAGACGTCAGGAGCGCAGAGCGAGGCGTTGGTAGAAAACCTGCGGCAGAGTAATGAGGCCTTATCGAGACAGGTAGTGGCTATGCAGGCTCAGATTCAATCTCTTGTAGCAGTGGTGGCGAGACAGACTCCGAGAGTTCCGGACCCCGCTGAGGGGGTAGCTATTCCTGCCCCTCCTGCTCCTCCTGTGCCTTTGGTTGTGGTGCCCCCGGAGATGGTGTTTATATCCCAGTTTCAGCGGCTTAGGCCCCCTACTTATGATGGGCAAGCAGATTTCATGATTTTGGACGACTGGCTGATTACCATTGAGGAGATGTTCTCTTACTCAGGGATTACAGACGATCAGAGAGTGATGCTCGCTGCCTACCAGCTCAAGGGCTTAACAAAGAATTGGTGGCTGAGGGAGAAAGAAAGCATGGTGGCAAGATGCTCTTGGGAGTCATTTAAGGTGATGTTGTTGAGTAAGTTCCTGCCTTCAGTCGAGAGGGACCGGCTGATGAATGATTTTCTCCATTTGAAGTAGAGGAAACTCACGGTTAGTGAGTACGAGATTGATTTTAGTAAGTTGAGTCGGTTTGCTCCTAGTCTGGTGAGTGTTGAAGCAGACCGAGTTAAGCGATTTCTGGGTGGACTAAGAAGCGACATTCAGCAGTTAGCAAATGCCTACGGAGCAGTCAGTTATGCCAGCGTGGTTGAAGCTGCCTTGAGAGTTGAAGCCATTGCGAATGCCAAGAATAGAGGCCAGAAGTTGAGGAAGGATAAGCGGAAGTCCGATGGAGGGAAGAGCCCTCAGGAAACTGATGCTGTCTCGAGAAAGAAGAACAAAGAGGTTTGTAGTTTCTATGGCCGGCCAGGCCAACCCTTTGAGAAGTGTTTCAAAAGGTTGGGAGTGAAGAAGAAGGAACAGGTGCACGCGATTCAGGGTGCTCCTAGAGGAGACTTGGTATGTGCCTTATGTGGAAGGAAGGGGCATGAGGCTGCCTGTTGCTGGTTAAAAGATAAGGTTTGTTTTCAGTGCGGCCAGAAGGGTCATCTCAAGACAAAGTGCCCACAGTCCCAGCCTATTCTGCAGCCAGTTCCCCTCCAGGCCTTGCCACTGCCTCAGCAAATGGATAGAGGAAAGGTGAAGCTGAATGTGCTTTCGGCAGACGAAGCGCAGGCTTCGACCCAGGTTATCTCAGGTTCGACTCCTCCCAGTCATTTCATTATGTTCCCTTTTTGGTTGTAGTTTTCGTTTTAGTGTTTGTTTCCTTAGATGCGTGCACTATTTGTAGGACGATTTAAGGTAAAGAACCGTTGGGCGCGCGCTCTCTTCGATTCAGGCGCTACCCACTCGTTTGTGGCTAGAGCCTTCGTGGAGCGGTTCAGTTTGGGCCTAGATCGTGTTGGTGGTGCCTTTTCCGTTAAGTTCCCCTCCGGTGACTCTGTGGTTACGGACCTGGGTGTCCTTGATTGTCCAATTTTGTTGGGGGATTTTCTAGCCAAGGCAGATCTGAAGGTGATTGACCTGGAGGACTTCGATGTTATCTTGGGCATGGACTGGTTGTCAAGGTATGATGCTGTTATCCAATGCAAGGGTAAGCGCTTGGATTTCGTCAAAGACAACGGTCAGCCAGGGAGCGTTTATGTGTATTCTCTCCAGGAGTCTCCAGTCATTTCTGCGGTGCGTGCTTGGAAGTTGCTTGATTTTGGCTGTTTTGCCTGTGTGGTCTCTCTGGTAGGGACAATTGTTAGAGTGCCGTGTTTTGAAGAGATTCCTGTGGTGTGTGACTTCTCTGATGTGTTTCCTGATGATCTTCCCAGTCTTCCACCCGATCGAGATGTCGAGTTTGTTATAGATTTGGAGCCAGGCACGCGTCCTATTGCGAAGGCACCGTACCGAATGGCCCCGCGAGAGCTGGAAGAGTTGCGAATTCAGCTGGATGAGATGTTGGCAAAAGGTTTCATAAGGCCGAGTTCTTCTCCTTGGGGTGCACCAGTGCTGTTCGTTAAAAAGAAAGATGGGTCGATGAGGCTATGCATCGACTATAGAGAGTTGAACAAGGTTACTATTAAGAACAGGTACCCTTTGCCTCGGATTGACGATCTGTTTGACCAACTGCGTGGTAGTGCCGTGTTTTCCAAGATTGATCTTCGTTCGGGCTATCACCAGTTGAGGATTCGGGAGTCAGATGTTCCGCGGACGGCGTTCCGCTCTCGTCATGGGCATTTTGAGTTTTTGATTATGTCATTTGGTTTGACTAATGCACCATCAGCTTTTATGGATCTGATGAACAGAGTTTTCAAGGATTTTCTAGATAAGCTTGTGATTGTCTTTATAGACGATGTTTTGGTGTATTCTAAAGATGCGGAGGAGCATGATCGGCATTTGCGACTGGTCTTGGCGACTCTGAGAGACCATAAGCTATACGCCAAGCTGAGCAAATGCGAATTTTGGTTGCCTCAAGTTTCTTTTCTCGGCCACGTGGTTAATAAGGAGGGAATATCGGTGGACCCAGAAAAGATCGCAGCTGTTATGGATTGGGTGAGGCATGTTACTCCCAAAGAGATCAGAAGCTTCTTGGGCT
This sequence comes from Platanthera guangdongensis, assembly GCA_039583875.1. Lineage (NCBI taxonomy): Eukaryota > Viridiplantae > Streptophyta > Magnoliopsida > Asparagales > Orchidaceae > Platanthera > Platanthera guangdongensis. The sequence goes on from CM077151.1 coordinate 160,224,371, forward strand.
TGGTTGGATATTATAGAAGATTTGTAGAGGGATTCTCTACCTTGTCTGCGCCGTTGACCAAGTTGATGCAGAAGAAACTAGCCTTCATATGGGATGGCAAGTGTGAGGAGGCTTTTGAGGAACTAAAAAGGAGGTTATGTTCAGCTCCAATTTTGTCCTTGCCTACTGAAGGTAGTGAGTATGATATTTATGTGGATGCGTCGCATGTCGGACTGGACTGCGTTTTGATGCAGGGCGGGAAGGTGATTGCGTACGGGTCGAGGAAGCTAAAGACTCACGAGAGGAATTACCCTACGCATGACCTGGAGTTTGCAGCTGTGATCTATGCGTTGAAATTGTGGAAGCATTCGCTATATGGCACGCAGTGCAAGATTTTCACGGATCATAAGAGTTTAAAGTATGTCTTCACCCAGAAAGAATTGAATCTTCGCCAGCGGCGATGGTTGGAGTATGTGGCCGACTATGATGTTGAAATCCAGTACCATCCGGTCAAAGCGAATGTGGTGGCCGATGCCCCGAGTCGGAAGTCAGGGAAGATTTTCAATCTCTCCGCCGAGCGTCTAGTGAAAGAGTTCCTTTTGATGGACATTTCTGTGGGAAGCTACGATTCACAGAGTAGCTTTGCAGTGGCAGAACCTTCGTGGATTGCGCTTACGAGACTGCATCAGAAGGATGATCCCGATCTTCTGCATTTGTATCTTCGAGCTGAAAAAGGTGAATTACCAGATTTCTCTATAGATGATGCGGGTACCTTGAAGTATCGTGGCAGGTTTTGCATCCCCGCTGTTGGAGATATGCGGGATATGGTGTGTAGAGAAGCCCACGGATCTAGTGTTGCCTACCATCCAGGGTATACCAAGATGTATCATGATTTAAAGCAGATTGCCTGGTGGTATAGGATGAAGAGGGACATAGCCAGATTTGTTTCAGAGTGTTACACCTGCAGGCGTGTGAAAGCCGACCATGGGAGGCCTGGTGGCAAGCTGACTCCCTTGGAGATTTCGATGTGGAAGTGGGAGAGTATCTCGATGGATTTCATTACAGGCTTACCGAGATCTCCTAAGGGGCATGATTCAGTTTGGGTGATTGTAGACAGATTGACGAAGAGTGCTCACTTCGTACCATTTAAGATCGATTATCCGATGAGGAAGATAGCCGAGCTGTATTTGGATGAGGTTATCAGGTTGCATGGTGAACCCGTGAGTATCATATCAGATCGAGACTCCAGGTTCACGTCTCGTTTTTGGAAGAGCCTTCAAGAAGGGTTGGGTACAAATTTGAGATATTCCACGGCTTATCATCCGCAGACCAATGGTCAGACGGAGCGAGTAAATCAGATTGTGGAAGATATGATCCGATGCTATATTATGGACCACGGAGGAGCGTGGGATGAGCGCTTGCGGCTTATGGAATTTGCGTATAGCAACAGTTATCAAGAAAGCTTCCAAATGGCTCCTTTTGAAGCTTTGTATGGGAGGCGCTGCAGGACTCCCTTATTTTGGGCTGAGGTTGGCGAGAGACCTTTGTTGGGTCCAGAAGCACTCGAGGAGATGGAAACCGCTGTGAAGCTTATTCGGGAAAAGCTTCGGTTAGCCCAGGAGAGGTATGAGAAGAACGCCAACCGGCGTAGATCGGACTTGGAATTTGTGGTGGGAGACTCAGTGTTCTTAAAGGTCTCCCCGTTGATCGGAGTCAAGCGGTTTGGCAAGAACGAGAAGTTGGACCCGAGGTACGTGGGGCTGTTTCCGATTGTTGAGCGGATTGGGATATCAGCTTATAGGCTGTCTTTGCCCGCAAATTTCCCTGGCGTGCATGATGTCTTCCACGTCAGTCAGCTGCGAAAATGTGTGATGAATGGCAGACAGGTTTTGGATTCTGTGCCTCAGTTGGAGCCGAATCTTTCTTATGTGGAGGTGCCTGTCCGCATTCTGGATTCTCAGGTTCGTGCGTTGCGGAAGAAGACTATTCCTATGGTTAAAGTTTTATGGAGGAATCAGGATGTAGAAAGCGCGACTTGGGAATTGGAGTCGGCTATGAGGGAGGCTCACCCTCATCTGTTTCCCTAATCTTGTGCTTGGTATGTTCTGTTTTATTTATATATATATAGCCCTTTCCTGGCTCTTTCTCTCTCCTTCTTCATAGGAGTGTTGTAGTAAAGTTTCGAGGCGAAACTTTCTTTTAGGGGGAGTGGCTGTAACGCCCTGGTTTTTCTTTGTTTTGTTTGCTCTTGGATTGGCATTACGATGACACATTTCCGGCCTTTCGCCGTTGTAGAGCGTGGTCTTAGCTCTTTAGGTTCCTTGTGTAGCCTGGTTGTAGCCTGTTGGCAAGTTTCCCCAGCTAGCCGGAGTCTGTTTTGGTGACTCGGTTAGGCCTCTCAGGGAAATGCTTGTGTTTTGGCTTCGGGAGGTGTTAGCCCGAGTGTGCGATCGTCGGATGTTGTTTTCGACCTCACCGTTGTTTTCGTAGCTTGGTTGTTTAGCTACGTTGCGAGTTTTGGTCGAAGTCCGGGATCGATTGCTTTCGCGTCGTTTCGACGATTGTTTTGTTAGCTGTAATGTTTGATGTGCTGTGTGTGGCCTGATGTGGCCGAGCTTGTAGGTTGGTGCCTTGTCTTTTTTGCTAGGAGTTAGCAGTTTTTTTGTGAAGTTTGGGTGACACGGCCTGGGTCACGGGCGTGACCCAGGGCGTGTCGTGCTCGGGTAGAGCTTTCTTTTTTCTGGTCGACGGGTGTTTTTGGTTGGAACATGGCCTGTGACACGGGCGTGTCCCCCTTCGGTTCGTCGAGCTGCGCTCGATGGTCGTCAGGCGGAGTTTTAGTGAGAACACGGTCGTGTCACGGGCGTGTCGTATCGGACACGGGCGTGACACGGGGCGTGTCTCTCTGTTCGACGATCGGCGCTCCACGATCGTCGAGTGGTGTTTGAGTTGGTACACGACCTGTGAGACGAGCGTGTCACAGGGCGTGTCACCTGTTTCGTCGAGCGGAGATCGACGTTCGTCGAGTGGGTAGGTGTGTGAGTACACGCCCCGTGACACGGACGTGTTGGGCCGTGTCACGGGTGTGTCTGGGGCGTGTCCCGTGTTTCATCGAGTGGAGATCGACGTTCGCCGAGTGTGTAAGTACACGCCCCGTGACACGGGCGTGTCGGGCCGTGTCATGGGCGTGTCTGGGGCGTGTTCCGTACTTTTTATCTTGAGAGCATTTTTGTTGCCGTGAACCATTTTTCCTCCTCATTTTCATCGTCCCCGAGTCTGGAGAGCTTCCAGCGGAAGGGTTTTGAGAGGAGGCAGTGGTTTTTGGCCGGCGATTGCGGGAGGGTTGGAGCTCATTTTTCTCATGTGATAGCGGATTTGGCTTGCTCTCGTCTAGATCTTCCCTTCCATGTAAGTTTTTCTTGATTTAGGGTTGATTCTAGGAGTTGAGTATTTCTGATTTCTTTTCTTTTCCTCAAGTTTCAGCTTTGGTCTTCTAGGTGGCCGATCTTGCCGCCGGAGCCAAGCTATGGTGTAGCTGTTGTTTTTCCGGGAGGTAGAGGCAAGTGGCTCCCTTGCCCTTGCCAGATTATTTCTAACCCTTACTCTGTTTCATTCCCTGTGCAATACTTCTGTTTTCTTTATTTTTCCTCCTTAGAAATTAGAGCAATAGGATGCCTTTTTCCTTCATTTCAGTCATGGGCTGCTTCATTGCTTTTTACAATTAAATCAATGTTCTCTCTTTTGTCTGAGGTTTGGTGTACAATGGGTAGCTAGAGTTAGGGTGAGGCTGCGGTAGTGGTAGTTTAGGTTTAGTTGCGGTAGTCCCGAGTAGTTAGGATGGAAGGGAGGGTTGAGATTAAATTTCCAACTCTCTATTTTTGCGCGTTGAGAGAGTTTAGGCAGCGGTTTTAACTAAAACATACGTTTACCCTAAGTGGAAAGCGCTGACAGCGTCGAGTGAGCCGAGTTCACTCAACGCTGTCATCCAGCATAGGATTTGCGGCTAAGTATTTTGGGCGTCAAGTGAGTGGAGCTTACTCAACGCCGCGTCGAGTGGGCTCGACATTTCTGTCTTGGGTTCGTGTGTTTCCTTAGGATTGTTAGTGTGACTTTTCCCTTTCTCTAGGGGATGGTATTGGGTGTTCGGCTAAGTTTTGCATGCCGACTCTTGGGTTGTGGCAGGTGGTGGAGTTTGGTGGCCTCTGGAGGGGTGGTTTTATGTGGAGAGCTGTGGCCACTGCCTTTTGCCCTGGTTTGGGTTGGCATGTGTGGGACCCTAGTGCTGCCACTGTTTGACCCCTTAGCCCTTTTTGGGATCTGGTTATGGTTACGTATTCAGATCCATGTTTTGACCACTGCCACTTACCCATGTGTTAGGACCGTTAGGTCCTTTCCTGTTTATGTTTTCTCTTTCTTTTGGCATATATGTATATGTCTTGTTGCTGTTGCAGACTCTTTCGTAGGGCATATTGCTTTTATTGCTCGCACTTGGTGTGCTTTGCTGTGCTTTAGACAGTGCTCTTTTTTTACTGTCATGCCCTTTCTTTTGCTTATAACAGTATGTTGCCGGGTTGGTAAACCCTTCTTATTTGCTCATAAATCTAATGCTCTATTTACTTTTTGACTATTTTCTTACTGAGGTGTTCTTTTCTTGAATGCCTCAGGTCCAGGTTGTAGCCAGTTCAGAGGCTAGTTCTTTTGGAGGGGCTGGTTGGTGGCCTCTTGGGTAGCTGAGACAGCTGATCCTCGATTTTGTGAGGTAGTTCTTTACCTTTCTGTATAGACATACATACTCACCAGTGGGTTCGTGTCAGGTTGTTGACGCCCACTGGTGGCTTCTTGCGATGCTAGGTATGAACTTAAACTGCTACTTTTGCCTATTTATGGTTGGTTACTTGCTTCTGGGAAGGATTTATGATAGGTTGCATGTTAGATATTTTAAACCCTATGAGCATTATTATATGTACCTCTTGCATAACATATTTATAAAACAAAGACACTATATTTCCTTAGCGTAAAAAGACTATCTTTCATATATATATTATATTCACTTTAGAGTCGTGCATACCATGAGTCGTCCCTCGGGGACACTTATGCTCTTTTAGGGTGTCAACTTCATTGAACCAAGGTATTTTCTGCTGCGTATAAATATACTTTTATTTGTGGACTAGCTGATCCACCGTGCCGAGGGATACGACCATTCAACATAACTGGTTTTCTTTCACATTAATCAACAATTTTCCTTTAAATCTAAGGTCTGGAGTTTTGCCTGAGCATGTGCAGTTATCCCCTGCATGACGTGGCATCACGACACGTGTTTTCTCTTGCTCTGATACGATTTTATCGTTGAGAAAATGCGGGTTGTGACAACGGGGGTGTCCCAGGGCGTGTCAGGCTCGATTCGACGATTTGGCCGTGAGGTCGACGAATTTTTGGAGTCGACGATCATCGAGCAGCGAACACGGCCTGAGACACGGGCGTGTCTCAGGGCGTGTCGAGCTCGTGTCGACGATCTGCCAGGGAAGTCCATGATTTCTGCTCGACGAAATGTCGAGACATGGAACACGGCCTAGGACACGGGCGTGTCCAAGGCCGTGTCGGGTGGTCGACGAACTTCGCTCGACGAAGTGTCGAGACAGTGAAAACGGCCTGGAGCCCAGGCGTGTTCGGGTTTGACACGGGCGTGTCAAATAGGAGACGGACGTGTCCAAGACCCATGTGAGTCTCGGGTTATTTTCGGGGCTGTGTCGATGGGGGCACACGACCAACCACACGGCCATGTCAGTTTGAACACGGGCGTGTCAGGTTAAATACGGGCGTGTCGGGACCCGTGTAATGTTCGTAATGCGTTGATTTTGACGGCGAATGAGGGACACGACCCTGGACACGGGCGTGTCGCAGGACGTGTTCGACCCAGGTTTTACTTTTCAGCTACGAATCGTAGCCATTCATTTCCTTATTTTGGGATCCGACGGTTGGGGGTTGTTCCTACTGGGATATACTCAGGATTGGGCATTTGAAACCCTCATTTCACTTGAGTGGTTCTCTTTCTAAGTCTAGAGAGAGGGGAGAGCAAAGGAAGAAGAAGAAGCCTAAATCTGGTCACCGGCAGAGCTTCGGAGCTCCAAATCGCAAGCCGACTTCGGATCTACGGAGGCAAGGAGAGTGCAGTGCTTTTCATCCGCTTACATTTCCATGGCGCCAAGGAAGAATGCTAGGGTAATGATTCTCTACTTGAGCATGTGAAGCTCTACTTCTTTTGCATAGGGAAGCCCGCTCTCGCGAGTTTGCGGTCAGTTTGTGGCGTTCCTTCTGGTAGACATGAATAGTCCCCGTTGTTGACATTCTGTGAAGTGAAAGTGGAGAATGGAAGGCTTGGGAAACCTATCCGCGCGGACTACGCGGACTGGGTTGGCGGACTGCTAGGTCGGCAGGGATGTTGCAGGCGGTTTGCTCTGTGGCGGCCTGGGCGGTCTGTTCGCGCGGACTGCGCGGACAGCAGCGGCGGTCTGACAGGCCAGTGTATGCTCAGCAGGCGGTTTACTCCCAGGAAGTAACCGGGCGGATAGGAATGTTATCCGCGGAGTCCGGCTTGAAGCGGACTGAAGAACTGGAGCTCGGCAGACCGGTTTGGCATTGCCTTGGTCTTGCTATAGTGAGCGGCAAGTGGAAGCCGTGGAGACCGCCGGTCAGTGCGGACATTGAACTGGAGGTCGCCCGGTATGGCGGGCTAGATCCAGTGTCCGCCAGTAAGTGCGGACTGGCCCTTGCGGCCAGTGGGCTGGACTTGGTGGGAATTGAACCAAGTCCAGGATGGCTCAGTCCGGGAGATCGCGCAGTGAAGCGCGGGCTGGTTTCTCAGTCCGCCAAGCGTAGTAGAAGTGCTTTGCCTTGTTTGCTAGCTTGGGGATATGCGGACTGGAGGATTGCCCGTGCAGGAGCGTGCGGACTGGAGCTGGAGTCCGCTGAGTCCGGAGATGCCTTGTGATGAGGCAATGGACTCAGGAGTTGCGGACTGGAGTCTGCTTTTAGCGGACTGGATTGGCGTGTCCGCTAAGTCCGGAGGTGCCTTGGCAATGAGGTAATGGACTTGGGATATGCGGACGATAGCTGGGTATCCGCTGAGTCCGGCAGGTGCCTTGATGGCGCGGTTGCGGGCTCGGGTTTTGCGGGCTGATGCCTTGTCCGCAGAATGGCGGATACGGCTTTTGTGGAGTCCGGCTGTGGTGGTCCTGGCTTGGTCTCTGGCGGCAAGGCGGACTGGATATTGGAGTCCGGCCTTGGAGAAGCTGGGGCGGACTGGCTATCTGCACAGGGCGGCGAACTGGCATGTGTGTCCGCGGGCTGGCGGACACATAAGTTCTTGCTGCGGGTTGTGGCGGTGATCCTATCAGGAAGGGCGGTGACCATACTCATCGTCGTGCCTATAAATAGGACCCATGTCACATCAGAACAACAGAGGAACCTAGACCGAAGTAAGTGAACAGTGTTTGAGCTCGCGTAAGTTGCTGCGGCCTGGACTTTGTGTCCGCGCGGATAGAGTTGACCCGGTTGTGCTGTGCAGGTTGTGCGGATAGCGCTGGAAAGCCAGGACTTGGCTCTGATTGCGGTCATGGACAGTGCGGACTCTGCGGTTAAGCAACAGGCGGTAAACAGCAGGTCGCGGATAGCGACCAGGCGGTCTTCTCTTTGGCGACTTGGTTCGGGGTTCAGGAGGTCGCCTGCATCAGGCGGACTGTTCCATTCGGTGGCGCAGCTTGTGCGGTCTGGCGGCGTGCAGACCGGCGGTGAAGAGCTAAGCATTGGAGCAAGGGTGAGTCCGCGCGGCTTGGGTTGCGGTCTGGCGACCTGGCGGACTGAGCGGACTCCACAGCAGTAGGTCGGCGGCTTGATTGTTTGAGTCCGCGCGGCTTGTTTTTTGGTTCTTGTCTTTGTAACTGTCTCTGCTCTCCCGGTGTTGGGTTTTGGTGAAGCTTGTCTCGCCATGTATGTCTCGCCTTGTAAAGAAGGTTGCTCTTGATCAATAAAGAAGCTTGTGCTGCATGTGTTGCTGGTTGTTACTGCTTTGTTGAGATAACCACTGTTAACTCCACGATCCGGAAAACTTTCAACATATAAGTGGGCGTATTCTCCTTCGGTTTGTTGAGTTTTCAGCAGGGTATCCAAGGGGGCGTCTGCGGTTTGTTGAATTTTAACATGGTATCAGAGCCAGGTTGTTGGAGTGGTCAAGCAGTGCTCAATGAAGTAGTTGCTCTTCTGAAGAGGAAAACCAGTGGTAGAACCATGGCAGTGGAGGATGCAAGTTGTCTTGGTATTGATCTTCTTACAGAGGCGAACTGTGAACGGTGGAAGTCCTGTATGAAGAGCTTCCTTCTTGGCGAGGACCTTTGGGAGGTTGTATGCGGAGCAGGAAGACAAGAGGATACTGCTGGCAATGCTGAGGCGATGAGAGCTTGGAAGGAGGCAAATGCGAAAGCGGAGTCTATTCTCAAGCAGGTGATCTCATCGGAGCTCTTGGACCACATCAGTGGATGTCGGTCAGCTGCGGAGGTTTGGACTTCCCTTGATGGGTTGTTCAGGAAGAAGGTGAAGGAGGTTGCTGCTGATGATGGTCCCTCTACTTCATATCAGGAAGAAAGGAGTGTTTCTCCTAGGCGTGATAGGAAGAGGAAGGAAGGACCACGGTGCTATAAATGCAAGCAGCAAGGTCATCTTCGGAAGGAGTGCAAGGTTGTCTTGCTCTCGGCGAACGTTGCTCAGGTAGGGAGGAAGGAGAAGAACGTAGTTGGGACTTCAACTAGTTCTGGATCTGATCGGCTGGATGCCATGATAGTGCAGCTATCTGGCATGAAAGACTGGGGCATGTAGGGATGGACAAGCTGAAAGCAATGGCGGAAAGAAGACTCGTAAGAGGCTTGCCTAGATTGTCATCCTATGGCGATGGTCGGGGGTGTGCGGGATGTCAGGAAAGTGGAGCCTATCGCTTCATGGTCGACAAAGCACAAGCCAGGAGTAATGCACCATTGGCGGTTGTCCATTGTGCTCTGGTGGGACCGACCGTCACGGCCAGTCTTGGAGGCAGCAGGTTCATGCTGATATTGGTTGATGACTATTCTGGGTATACTTGGGTATACTTTATGAAGACGAAGTCCAGCATGGTACGCTTGTTTGTGGAGTTCAAGAAGCTTGTCGAAGGCCAGCTTGGCCGGAGGATCAAGGTGTTGAGGACAGGTTTCGGTGGTGAGTTTGACTCAACCGAGTTCTCACGCTTTTGCAGGAAGCAAGGGATCCGGATGGAGCTTTCTTGTGGACATACTTCACAACAGGGTAGTGTTGCAGCTCGGATGATCCGTTGGTTAACGGAGACCTGCAAGTGTTGGCTTCGGAGTAAAGGCGTTCCGAAGGCTCTTTGGGCGGAAGGAATGGCCTGTGCTGCTCATGTCATCAACCGGATGCCTCTTAGTCCGATCATAATGAAGACTCCTTATGAGCTAATGTTCGGAGTGAAGCCCTCAGTGAAGCACCTTCGGGTGTTTGGATCTACCTGCTATTTACACTCTCCGGGTGCTCTCAAAACAAAGCTAGTCTTTGTAGGGTATGATGAGCAGAGAAGAAGATGGAGGTGTATGGATCCTGCGACGAAGAAACTCATAGTGTCGAGAGACATTGTTTTCGATGAGTTGACGCCGTATTGGGGTAGCTCTTATGTGGAGCTAGAGATAAGCAGGTCAGATGGTGGGCTGAAGGAGGCTGCTGCTAAGGAAGTGGAGTTGTCTGAGTCACCAGGTGCTCCAGGTTGTTCTAGCTCCGGGGCAAAGGCGTCAGAGTCGGGAAGAAGGGGGAGCGATGCTCCAGGACCTTCTGACTCAAAGGCGGAGGCTTCCTGTTCAGGAAGCAAGGGGAGCGATGTTCCAGGCAGTTCATGTTCAAGAGGGAAGTCTTCTGGTTCAGGTAGCAGGGGGAGCGTTGCTCCAGGTGCTCTTGGTTCCAGTAAGGAGGCGTCTTGTTCAGGGAACAAAGGGAGCATTGTTCCGGGTTTGCCCGGGAACGGAGCTGGTTCAAAAGCAGCGGAGGTGGTTAGCCATGATCAGGTTCTTCGGAGATCGAAGAGGATCAGTAAGCCACCAGCTCGATATAGTGAAGGGAACACGGCGGACTTGGTCCCGTGTTTCCTTGGTAGCCCTCAGGTCGAGCAAGGGACTTCTGGCTGTGATGACCCCACTAGAATCAAGGAGGTGGTTGACACCAAGTCTGATGAGGTGACTTCTCTCAGAGGCAACGAGGCTTGGGCTTCTGGATCCAAGGAAGTTGGTGATTCTCCTTTGATGCATGAGTGGAGGTTGAAGCTGAAGAAGGCAGAGGGAAGCATGGCTCCTTTTGGGAGATGCTGGAGGGCTCCCTCATGGTCCATGATATGCGGGGCGAGGACTATGTCTTGGACATCTCTTCGTAGATGCTATCGGAAGGGCCAGGTGCAAGGTTACGGGAGCTGCTGGAGTTATTCACCACTTCTCACTTCAAGGGGGAGTGTTGAATTCTGTGAAGTGAAAGTGGATGAATGGAAGGCTTGGGAAACCTATCCGCGCGGACTACGCGGACTGGGTTGGCGGACTGCTAGGTCGGCAGGGATGTTGCAGGCGGTTTGCTCTGTGGCGGCCTGGGCGGTCTGTTCGCGCGGACTGCGCGGACAGCAGCGGCGGTCTGACAGGCCAGTGTATGCTCAGCAGGCGGTTTACTCCCAGGAAGTAACCGGGCGGATAGGAATGTTATCCGCGGAGTCCGGCTTGAAGCGGACTGAAGAACTGGAGCTCGGCAGACCGGTTTGGCAGTTGCCTTGGTCTTGCTATAGTGAAGCGGCAAGTGGAAGCCGTGGAGACCGCCGGTCAGCGCGGACAGGAACTGGAGGTCGCCCGGTATGGCGGGCTAGATCCAGTGTCCGCCAGTAAGTGCGGACTGGCCCTTGCGGCCAGTGGGCTGGACTTGGTGGGAATTGAACCAAGTCCAGGATGGCTCAGTCCGGGGAGATCGCGCAGTGAAGCGCGGGCTGGTTTCTCAGTCCGCCAAGCGTAGTAGAAGTGCTTTGCCTTGTTTGCTAGCTTGGGGATATGCGGACTGGAGGATTGCCCATGCAGGAGCGTGCGGACTGGAGCTGGAGTCCGCTGAGTCCGGAGATGCCTTGTGATGAGGCAATGGACTCAGGAGTTGCGGACTGGAGTCTGCTTTTAGCGGACTGGATTGGCGTGTCCGCTAAGTCCGGAGGTGCCTTGGCAATGAGGTAATGGACTTGGGATATGCGGACGATAGCTGGGTATCCGCTGAGTCCGGCAGGTGCCTTGATGGCGCGGTTGCGGGCTCGGGTTTTGCGGGCTGATGCCTTGTCCGCAGAATGGCGGATACGGCTTTTGTGGAGTCCGGCTGTGGTGGTCCTGGCTTGGTCTCTGGCGGCAAGGCGGACTGGATATTGGAGTCCGGCCTTGGAGAAGCTGGGGCGGACTGGCTATCTGCACAGGGCGGCGAACTGGCATGTGTGTCCGCGGGCTGGCGGACACATAAGTTCTTGCTGCGGGTTGTGGCGGTGATCCTATCAGGAAGGGCGGTGACCATACTCATCGTCGTGCCTATAAATAGGACCCATGTCACATCAGAACAACAGAGGAACCTAGACCGAAGTAAGTGAACAGTGTTTGAGCTCGCGTAAGTTGCTGCGGCCTGGACTTTGTGTCCGCGCGGATAGAGTTGACCCGGTTGTGCTGTGCAGGTTGTGCGGATAGCGCTGGAAAGCCAGGACTTGGCTCTGATTGCGGTCAGGGACAGTGCGGACTCTGCGGTTAAGCAACAGGCGGTAAACAGCAGGTCGCGGATAGCGACCAGGCGGTCTTCTCTTTGGCGACTTGGTTCGGGGTTCAGGAGGTCGCCTGCATCAGGCGGACTGTTCCATTCGGTGGCGCAGCTTGTGCGGTCTGGCGGCGTGCAGACCGGCGGTGAAGAGCTAAGCATTGGAGCAAGGGTGAGTCCGCGCGGCTTGGGTTGCGGTCTGGCGACCTGGCGGACTGAGCGGACTCCACAGCAGTAGGTCGGCGGCTTGATTGTTTGAGTCCGCGCGGCTTGTTTTTTGGTTCTTGTCTTTGTAACTGTCTCTGCTCTCCCGGTGTTGGGTTTTGGTGAAGCTTGTCTCGCCATGTATGTCTCGCCTTGTAAAGAAGGTTGCTCTTGATCAATAAAGAAGCTTGTGCTGCATGTGTTGCTGGTTGTTACTGCTTTGTTGAGATAACCACTGTTAACTCCACGATCCGGGAAAACTTTCAACATATAAGTGGGCGTATTCTCCTTCGGTTTGTTGAGTTTTCAGCAGGGTATCCAAGGGGGCGTCTGCGGTTTGTTGAATTTTAACACCCGTTGTGTACATGTAGAGTCCATAATCGAGAATGGATATATGCATGATGTGTGAAGCCTACCTGGACAAGTTGGTCTGGATCGATGGTGTTGCATTGCATAAATGGCCGGAGAAGACTCCTTGAGAATGTGTGTTTTTCGGGTTTTCTACGTGGTAGATTGCAACAGGGAGCCTTGGGGATTAACCCCAAGGTGCACCCGGAAAACTGGGCAGATGCGTGATTCTGCCAACTTGGTGGCCTGGGAGCCAACTTGAACATAACCGGGTTATGTGAAGTGTGTAACAGAAACGAGACTCGGGAGAAGTTTGACCCGCGCATATGGCTTCAATTGTCGTTGTGATGTGAGCACGGGTTAGACGGAACCGTACCCGTTCTATGTCATTCGGTGTGAGCCGTTGACATAGATGAGGGTCTTCGGCGGTCTATGACTTAAATTGACGTGACCCTTGCCGGGAAGACAAAATGCTCATAAGTTTGGCCGTCAAAGTGGCAGTGGTGAGACCGTGGTGTCTATGGCTTAAATTGACGTGACATTGACCAGTTCACCGAGAATGTACCCTGAGTGCACGGGGTGTGTGGCCGTGCATGCCTACGCCTGTGATGCAATGTATTTATATACTGCTTGGTTATGCTAATAAAGTGCAGGGAAGGAGCATCGCCGCCTCGAATTGGTGGCGGGATCGTTATAATTTGGTCAGCATGGCTGACCGTTGCTTTGATTTGCCACCGCTGCGGGGGATTGTGCTTGCAGGTGCTGTGGAGCCGAGCGATAAATAGCGGGCTAAAGCCTAAGTTGCTGAGCCGGCCCTTGAAGGCCTAATTTTTGTGTGTTTTCTTTTATTCATGTATGGCCGGCCTGCGTGCCGAGGTTTGGAAAACATGTAATATGAGGAAAACAATTGTAAGGCCTTAAGGCCAATACTTTTGTATTTGTACTTCATTCCTTTTGGCGTATTAGTGGACATTCATGCTAGTGTTGGGTTCTTTATTGTTGCAACTAATAAAATTGCTTCCTCTAGAATGCTATGTGTAGGACGTTGGATTGGTTGGATGGTTTCCATTGAGTAACCACCCGGTCTGTCTGTGGTATATGGCGTCGGGCCCCGGCCGGACCTACCGCTATATGCTATGCAACGGATAGGGGGTGTTACAATGAATGAACTCATTGTTATTGCATCGTCACTCCTCGCTTCTTCACTTAGACCAATTATGTGAAGTGATTGAGTGTTTTGTTGGTCTATACTGATCTCTTGACTCATTTAAAATGATTTATATGCATTTATATTATACCTACACAAATCAATTCACATGTACATCAAATACAAAAATATATTTATCGTTGACAGGAGCACTTCTTCAAATCTCAAATATTATGGGCAATATTCCCAACAATCTCCAACTATTTGATGAAGTTAAAACTTTAGTTAATGATAAAGTACATATAAGAAATAGTAGGAATGATCATCAAAGAAATTAAGCTTAGACTAGCAATCACAATAATTATAACTCTATGTTAGCATTCACCATAGTTATACACTTATACTAGCACTCACAATAGATAAAGAATATTATCCAAGATATTATATACATAAATCAGTACAAATGTCTATTAAAAGATTGAAATATTCATTTGCCCATAGCCAGTTGAACTACTACACGACAGACAGTCTTCTTCCCCTTCTTTTTAAAGACTTTCACCTATAGCTTTTCTCCTCCATTTTTCAAATTAATTCAATGTCTTAGGATAATATCTTGGAGGAGGAGTGGGTCCATATGGATGGATTCTCTTGTGATCCCTCCTCATTTTCTCTTGAGTTTTGCACTTCTCCTATTATACAGAACCATAATATCTTCGAGTGTTCTTGTCCATGCTGCCAAAATTCTCCCAAGTTTGTAGTATAATGCTTTTGGACTTTAGGCTCCACTGTTCATAATTTAGGGCATTTTTAATTTCTTATCTTCTCCTTTGTGTTGTCACTATCTCCTCAGAGGTTACAACAACCTTTCTCTTATGATGAGATGATTCGGTAATTTCAGTAACCTGAGGGCTAAGCCCTGACACATCTAAGGGATTAACATAATTTATAAGGGCAACTCGATTGCTTCTCATATAGTATTTGAGGTCCAATGTCACCACTTGCTTTTATCATTGACCACTCCCTCTTTTTGACTTCTTTAGATACATGTTTGTATAGAGTTTCTTAAAGATCTAATATCTTATTCTTGAGAAAGTTCACCTCTTCAGTGATATGATTCTTTGTCTCTAGTAGATGTTCATCTAGCACTTGATTGCAATAATACACTCTTTCTAGAATATTCATTCTATTATCTTCCATCATGTCATTCATCGTCTGGAAGACATCATGTAAGTTTTATAATGTTGCAACTTGATTTCCCATGATTTCTACTAGACCTTTATAAGTAATCTCCAGCTATTGAGCATTGTGATTCACTGCTAGAGCTGCTCTCATATAGAAATTGAAGGAGTTTTCTTGAGCAGATTCATCTAAAATCTCATCCCAGTAGTTTCACTTGAAAGATCTCTTCTTAAATATCTTACAACAATATCAACATACTATTCTAGCTGTCTCCTTTGATCATCCAGTAACATCTTGATCTGATTGATTAGTGAAGTTGAAGATTCTTTAGGGATAGAAGCTTTTGATGAGCTGGTAATATTAGTTTCTTTCTCCGCATGCCTCCTACTTATCTTTTCTATTGTACCTGTCACATCTTTCTCTTCATACAATAAGGAGGGGGATCTCCTCTCAGGTATTTTACACTCTCCCTCTCTCCATCACCGATTTTAGCTTCAATAGGGATGATCTCCCAGCAGTTGTTTCCATTGACTTCTTAATCATAGGTATTTCACCTTGATTGACTTTCCTCACATCACCTTTATCAACATCTTTCATAGCATTGTCTACTAGGTCGTTTTGGACTGCCAACCCTGTTGGGTCCATTGATCCCAATGTCCTAGATTTATAAGAAGTCAAACAAGTCAATGATATACAAATAGTTGTATTTGATGTATGTTTCAGTTCATGCATGCAGGTTAGTCTATGCCATATTGATTGGATAGGTGATTCAAGTGACATTGACAGGTGGACTAAAAGAAGCTGACTGGAAAGGTAGGAAATTTCCTAAGTCTACAGGCGTTAAGTGAAGCACGCTCACTCAACTCCAATGAAAGAAATTGTACCCTAATCACCTAGAGGGGGGGGGGGGTGAATAGGTGACTAAATCTTTTTTAAACTTTTAGGCAGATTGCAGATAATATCACAGATTTATAATTACTTCTTCACAACAAACAATTAGCAATCACAGAATAAACATGCACACAGTGAACACACAGATTTATAGTTGTTCCCCAAGGTTTGGGTACATCCACTTTCCCCCTTCGCCTATTTAGTAGGGTACTAGATTCGGCCAAACTCCTCCACTATATCTCAGATCCACAGATCTTACACTCAGAACCCCAAATGGTTCCTACAGCTCAGGCCCAAGGCCCTACAACTCAGTCTTCTCCAAAGACCTACACTCAACCACAATGCCTGCACTCAGCCATAACAGGCCTACACTCAGAGAAATAGATCTCCTACACTCAGGCACACAAGCCCTACCACTCAGCCTTTATAATTACAGGCTTACAACTCAGATCCCTAAGGATCCTACAAGATATAAGAATACAAAGTGTATATACCTACAACTCTGAATAGAGAGAAGAGTTGACAGGTTCTTGATGAGTTCTTGGAAGAACTCTGCTGAGATCAACCACACTTGGCTTTCTTCAAAGCTTCTTGAATGTAGAACATAATCGGGTTGATACTCACTGCAGCTGATCTTCAATCACTGCAACTTAAGAATCAGATCTTGATCTGAAACCTTCTTCACAGCCTGGTTCCAACGACTGTCTTCTTGGAAGGAGCTCTCTCTCTCCAACTTCTTAGATCTTCACTTGAAATGATTCTTCAATGAATAGCTTGATCTTGTGTGTATCCCTTTGATGTGTTGATCATCTTTTTCTGTTGACAGAATAGGACTATATATAGGCCTTATTCATGGTGACTGACTGATCAGGTTTCTAACGACTTTCTGACAACTCTGACAGTTGCAGTAGACCGGCTGGAATGGCAGCTGTCATGTCATCCAGTCACTTCTTGAAATATCTATAACTGTCTGAAAGTGTCGAGACAGTCTGTCTTTAAGTGTCGACACTTATAGACTAAGTGTCGACACAAGTAGACTAAGTGTCGACACAAGCCTTCAAGGTGTCGACACAACTCCTTGTGTTGTAGAATTTATATCTCGACACTGCTTCTTCATCATGTGTCGACACTGATATTGTGTGTCGACACAACTTCTTGTTCTTCAGTACTTAGTTGAATTCTTGTAAGTGTCGACACAACTCCTTTGTGTCGACACATCTTCATGTATTGAACTTGTTAAGTGTCGACACATCTTCTTGGTGTCGACACATGCCTTCTGTGTTGATACTTGATGGGTGTCGACACTACTCCTTGTGTCGACACATTCTTCTTTTGTTGAGACTTTGGCTGAGTGTCGACACATCTCCTTTGTGTCGACACTTGTACTTAGAATTTATTGAACTTTGCTGAGTGTCGACACAGCCTCCTAGTGTCGACACTTTCTTCTTGTATTGAGTCTTCTGCTGAGTGTCGACACAATCTTTATTATGTCGACACTTTCTTCATTTGTTGAGTCTTCTGCTGTGTGTCGACACATACTTCATTATGTCGACACTTATACTTAGACTCTGCTGACTTTTGCTGAGTGTCGACACAGCCTCCAAGTGTCGACACTTTTTGATGTAGACACAGTTCCTCTGGGTGTCGACACTGCTGCTAAGTGTCGACACAGCTTCACTGGACTTTTCTTCATTGAGTGTCGACACAACCTGTATGTGTCGACACTTTCTGTCTGGTGTCGACTCTGCATCCCTGGTGTCGACACAATTACTCTAAGTGTCGACACTGCTTCTCTGGGTGTCGACACAAGTCTTCTTAAGTGTTGACACTTTCCTTCTGGGTGTCGACACATGGACTTAGAATCTTTTCAGCTTTCCCTGTGAATACTTGACCTGCACAACTAAACTCAAAATACATCAAATACATTTTGATGTATATCATTGAGTAGGGTGAGGCTTCTTCAAATCAGGTACATTTAATCCAATGTACCCAACAATCTCTCCCTATTTGGAGAAGTCATAACCCTTAGTCAATGATATACACCATACATAATAAAATTACAGTATGATGTAAAGCAGGATTATATAACAGGGTAAATTCTTAAACATGTAATAACAAAACATGTATACACAGATATCTCTGAACAATTATGTAATAGATTTATCACACATCATATTATTCTAACAACTTTGTCATATCCATTATACAAAAGTTTACAGAGTGTTTAAAATTAAAAGATTACAACAGTAAACTAAAGATAAATTCTATTCTATTGCTTCTCAGTCTCCTTGATCACTATGCCCTTTCCAGATTGTATTTTTGCTTGGACTGGGGCTTCAGCATCTTCAGCAGCAGCAGGCTTCTTTCCTTTTAGATCCTTCTTTTTCTGATCTTCAGCTTTGATCTTTTGTCTTTCAAAGTAATGATAAGGCTTGGGAAAGTACTTGCTAGGCTCGTGGGTAGTAGGAGGTAGCTTTCCCATCTTTGCCTTTCTTCTGTATTGCACAATGGCTTCTTGCCTATTCTCATGCTTCCTCCACTCCACATCAGAATACCATTTTCCTCTGTCCATAATATTGTCTTTGACAGCCTTCCATGCAGTCAGAATGATATTCCTTGAAGTGGGACTCCACTGTTCAAAATCAGGCCTTTGTTCAGCTTGCTCTCTGAACCTCTTCTTAGACAATTTGACTTCTTGTTCCTTTAGTATAGCCTCTTGTATAGCCTCAGACACTGGCTGAACCACTTTTTCTATGATGATATTTTGCTTTCCCTCAGGTGGGCTATACATTGACTGTATATCTGCTTGTATCATATCAAAGTCTGGTGGAGGGTAAATTACTTGAGCCACTTCAGCTTGTTCCCCTCCAAGATATGCAGGATTTATCCCAGACTCTGCCACATTATCATCATTACATAATGGAGGATATCCAAGGGTGGCTCTGATGGAATTAGAAATCCATTTTGCATGATCAGAGCCTGCTTTGACTAACACCCTCTCGCCCTTTATGACTTCTCTTTCAATATGATCCCTCAGATCATCTTTATGAAATCTTATTTGAGCATCCAAATAGTTTACTCCATCCTTAAAAAAAGGTTTCAACCTTTGGAGCTTGTCAGTTATAGCCTTCTGGGAATCTTGTAAAGCAGTTTTAACAGCAGTTATGCCCTCTTATAATGCTTTATCAAATTTTGCCTTAGCAGTAACATTAGATGTACTCTGACCAGCAGCTATATTTTTCATTTCTGTTACTATTGCATTGTGTGAAGCAGTTAAATTATCATTCATCCTCAGCTGGTTCTCCAGAACATAGACGTGCTTCACTACAAGTTCATCCACTTGAGCTTTGATCTTCTCTTGATGAGTTGCTAGAGAGACTACTGCATTCCCTCCTTTATGGAAGCAGTCAGTCATCTCTTTCTTATTCAGATTCATCTCAAATCTGATGGACTTAATATCTTGGGCCAGATCAAACTGTAGAGATTTTTGCCCTTCATCTACATACTTTTCTATAGCTTGCCTTTGCTCATCAAGCTTTATCTGTAATGCAACCATCAGAGAACTAAAATCTGTAGATGGTGCTGGTTGTGGTGTAGGCTGTGGTGCTATAGTTTGCAGAGCTTTCTTATAATTTTGGCTCCTTATTTTTAATACTTGAAATTTCCTCTTCTTGGCTCTTGCAGCCTCTTCATCTTCAGAAGCTGATGTGCTATCAATAGTCACTCTGTCCTTTGGGCTTGAAGGTAACTCCTTCTCAGTCCTTTGTACCTGCTCAACAACTTGTGGCACCTCAGTTTCTTTGCCTGCAGTGTCTTGTATATTCTTTACTTGCTCCCCCTCAACATGAGCCTTCTCCCCTTCAGTATCAGCACTTTCTTTCTCAACTTCAATGTCAGTTTGAAGAAGGTCTGGGAATAGCTCTTCCAAAGTAAATTCTTGTTGAGGATGGGGTGGAGAAATTCTAATCTCATTAACAACTTGATCAGATACTACTTGATCTGCAATAGATGTGTCCTCCATGACAACATCTTGGGGTTGACTATGTGTTTGTGTTTGCTGATTAACATTATTTAATGAATCAGACAAAACATCATTCTCAATATGGAAATCTAATGCATTAATCTCAGTGATTACCTCAAGTATGGTATGGGTAGCTTGTTCACTTTCTAGTGGAGTTGGCTCTTCCACTAGTAGAGACTCCCCCTGGATGGAATCCTGGTGTACTGGGCTAGCTTGTGGTAGCTCCCCCTGCCTTGGTGCTTCTTCTTGTCTTGCTGGAGATTGTCCAGCATTTCCAACTTCTTTCTCATCAGGAGTAAAGATAACTTGCTTCTCAGAGCTGCTATATGATTCTTGAGCCACTGGGGCTGATTTCTTCTTCCTTTTCTGGGGTGTTTCCTTCTCAGGAGTTGGCATTTCCTTAGTCAAGACCCTATCCCATCTAGAGAAGATTCTCATGTCCATTCTTCTCATGTGATTAATTTTGGATCCTGCAGCTTGGGTCATTATCTCTGGTATACTACCAGCCAAGTAAAGACTTAGAATCCTACCCAAATCGGGTTTCTTCAGACTCTCCTTCATCTTATCAAACAATACTGCAGTCCAATCAGTATTTAGTTGGAAGATTAACCTTGTCATTAGACTGAACATATATGCTGAAATCCTGTCATGTCCTCTAGACTTGCACATGATCACTTTTCCAACTATTTCAGAGAGAAATTTGCCTTGGCTGTTCATGCCTTTTCTGTTGAACACAGAACCTATCTTCAGGTTGGAATCCAGTCCACACCATCTCAAAGCTTCTCTTGTCTTAGATGCAGAAACATCTTCTTCCTCCTTGGTTCTTGGAAGTTGTAGTACTTTCCTCAGACTTTTAGGAGAAACTTTCACCTTAGCCCCATGAACCCTTGACTTAATCTTGAGTCCAGATTCGTCTAGGGTTGCTCCATTCAGGAATTCCAGAACTTCTTTTTTCCATATCTTGGTTGGCTCTGAAACAAGAAAATCTAACGCTGAGTTTGCAACTAGGGTTACCACATCCTTAATCTCTGGTTCTGCGTCATCAAACGCATGCCGCACTAGTTCATATCCTTCATTCACGTTCTCTTCGAGCTTGGGTGCCATTAGGGTTTGAAGAATTTGAATTGAGAGAAGAGAGGTGTCGACACACAAGTTTGGTCTCGAAACTTTAGTGAGCATGTCGACAGACAATGGCGAAATCTTATTTATACCTTTCTAGGATTGAAGATGAAAGGGCGCGTCAATAAACTTAAATTATGTCGGCACTGTTGAAAAGTGTCGACACAGACTTATAATGTCTCGACAACTATGTGTCGACACAAGTATAGTCGACAGAATATATGTGTCGACACTTGTTTATGTGTCGACACCATCTTGGATGTGTCGACACCTACCCTGTATGTGTCGACACTAATTTTCTGAAGTGTCGACACCAACTTCCTAGATGTGTCGACACCTTTTCTCTGAAGTGTCGACACCACTTTTCTGTCTCGACACAGACAACTCTGTGTGTCGACACTATTTTACTTAGCCATTTCTGTAAACTTATTCTAAGTTTATCATACCTAATTCAATTTTGAACCTATTGAATTTGGTTTCTTCTAAAGGCTTAGTATACATGTCAGCTAGTTGATTATCTGTATTAACATACTCTAGTGAAATATCTTCTTTTTCAACATGTTCCCTTAGAAAATGATATTTTATTTCAATGTGTTTAGTTCTACTATGGGAAACAGGATTGTTTGCAATAGATATAGCACTAGTAGAATCACAAAATAGTGGTGTTCTACTTACCTGAATACTATAATCCTCAAGCTGATGTTGTATCCATAGAAGTTGAGCACAACAACTTCCTGCAGCCACATACTCTGATTCTGCTGTGGAGATAGCCACACTTGTTTGCTTCTTGCTACTCCATGAAATCAGTCTTCCACCTAAGAATTGACAGGTACCAGTTGTACTTTTCCTATCTTCTTTGCAGCCTGCAAAATCTGCATCTGAATAACCTGTCAGTTCAAAGTCTCCATTCCTAGGGTACCAAAGGCCTAGATAAGGAGTGCCCTTAAGATATCTCAGTATCCTTTTGACTGCTGTCAAATGAGACTCTTTAGGGCAAGCTTGGTACCTAGCACAGACACATGTAACATACATGATATCTGGTCTACTTGCAGTCAAATAGAGTAGGGAGCCAACTATCCCTCTATACAAAGTCTCATCTACAGGTTTCCCTGCATCATCTTTGCTAAGAGACATACTTGACCCCATAGGAGTCTTCATGGTGCTGGATGAATCCATACCATACTTCCTTATCAGTTCTAGGGTGAACTTAGACCGGCATATGGATAAACCATTCTCAGTCTGTCTAACTTGGAGACCCAAGAAGAACTTAAGTTCTCCCATACTGCTCATCTCAAATTGTCTTTGCATAAGTTTTGCAAACTTTTTGCAAAGACTACTTTCAGTAGACCCAAATATGATGTCATCTACATATATTTGGACTAGTACGATCTTGCCTCTGGATTCCCTAAGGAATAGAGTCTTGTCTATTTTCCCCCTTGTGAATTTATTCTCAATGAGGAAACTAGACAGGGTTTCATACCAAGCCCTAGGAGCTTATTTTAACCCATACAAAGCCTTCCTAAATCTATAGACATAATTAGGTTGAGTTGAATCAACAAAACCTGATGGCTGTTCCACATAGACCTCTTCCTTCAGATTACCATTCAGAAAGGCTGACTTAACATCCATTTGGTAAACTTTAAATCCTTGATAGGTTGCATAGGCCAAGAACATCCTTATTGCCTCCAGTCTGGCTACTGGAGTAAAGGTTTGATCAAAGTCAATACCTTCTTCTTGCCTATATCCCTTAGCAACCAGTCTTGCTTTATTCTTAATAATCACTCCATGTTCATCCATCTTGTTCCTAAAGATCCACTTGGTTCCAATTATGTTATGGTCTTTTGGTTTAGGAACAAGTTCCCAGACTTTGCATCTCTTGAACTGATTCAGCTCCTCTTGCATTGCCTCAATCCAATGAGGGTCTAGGATGGCTTCTTCAAATTTTTTTGGCTCTACTTGGGATAGAAAACTGGAGTAGAGTACTACACTCAGATTTCTGCTCCTTGTTTGTACCCCTTGTCTTAGATCACCAATAATTTGATCTGCTGGATGATCTCTTAGATGTCTATTAGCTGGTGGCAGCCTGGCTTCAGGTTGAACTCCTTCAGCTTCTTCAACTTGCTGCACTCCATGATCTTCTTCTGCATCAGGTGCATGTAGTACTCCCCCTGGACAACAGCCACTATCTTCTACTTGCTGTCTTGCAGTAGGTCCTTCTTCTATAGTGAGCTTGTCCATCTTCTCAGTCACACCTGTGGAGCTGCAAATACTACTAGACAACTCATTGTTAATAAGTCTAGCTTCATCAAATACTACATGAACTGACTCCTTTACAACTTGTGTAGTCAAGTTGTAGACCCTATAAGCCTTACTGTTGTTGCTGTACCCAACAAAGATCCCCTCTTGGGATTTGGCAGCAAACTTGGTTAAGTAAGACTTACCATTGTTAAGTATATAACATTTACAACCAAAGATCCTGAAATAGGATAGATTTGGTTTTCTGTCTTTCATAATCTCATAGGGGGTCTTATTGTGGCTTTTAGTAATGGTAGCCCTATTAATTACATGACATGCAGTATTAACTGCCTCAGCCCAGAAATATTCTGGGAGAGAGGTGTCACTTAATAGGGTTCTACCAGCCTCAATCAAGGTTCTATTTTTCCTTTCAGCAATGCCATTTTGCTGAGGTGTTCTTGGTGAAGAAAATTCCTGAAATATCCCAAATTCTTCACAGAGTTTTGTCATACTATCAGACAGAAATTCAGTACCATGGTCACTTCTTATTTTGACCACTGTACTATCTAACTCATTCTGAATTTGTTTGACAAAGCTATAGAGGATACTAGGTGTTTCAGATTTCTGTCTAAGGAAGAACACCCAGGAAAACCTTGAGTAGTCATCTACAACCACAAATGTGTAGACCTTCCTACCTAGGCTGTGAACTGGCATAGGACCAAAGAGATCCATATACAAGAGGTATAAACACCTCACAACATCTTTGTTTTCAATGCTATTAAAGGTGGATCTAGTCTGCTTGCCCTTTTGACAAGCTGAACATATTCCATCTTTAATACACTTAACTTGAGGACCATTTCTCACTAACTCTTTGCTATAGAGTTGGCCAATTGTCTTGTAGTTAAGATGGGCTAGCCTCTTGTGCCATTTGACACAATGAGAGACTTTCTCATCAGCTACAAGACACACTGGAGAAGCATTGTTCTCACTCATAATGTCTAGACAATAGACATTTCTTTTTCTGTAACCAGTCAAAATGATCTCTTGATCATTTGATCTCCTGATATGACAACCATCTTTGACAAATGAGATGTCATATCCTAAATCACTCAATTGACTTATACTAATAAGGTTATGTTTCAAACCTTTAACATAAGCCACTTGAGTAATTGTTATATGGGTGCTAGAAATGTTACCAAAACCCTTGATGATTCCTTTTTCAGAACCACCAAAGGTGACTTTAGGACCATCCTTGATTGGTGTGAAGTCCTTTAGCAATCCCCTAGTTCCAGTCATGTGTCTGGAACATCCACTGTCCAAGTACCATATTGGGGCATGGCCACTTGGACTCACCTGCAAAATAGATTAGTTGACCTTAGAACCCAAAGAATTCTTGGGTCCTTGGTGCTGGTTAGTTTGCCTTTTAACAAAGCTACCTGTAGGTCTTCCAACAGGCAGTTTGCTATATATCTTGGCACTAGAATTGTGCCAGCAGTCAATGGCAAAGTGGCCTACCTTGCCACAACACCAGCACTCAAATTTGTTGTACCTTTGCTTAGGTACAACCCTAGCTGTTCTATCTACAACAGGCTTATTGAGTACTGGGGCTTTGCCCTTTGACTTGGACTGAACAGTCCTAGCAGGTTTAGTAAACCCTAATCCAGTTTTACCTTTTTGATGAACAAATTCATCTATCAAAGGTAGAACAGACTTTGGTTTAGAAAACCTTGCAACAATGTCTCTCTCCTTCTGAAGACTAATCTCCAGACTTCTAATTTGATCATTCTTAAATGTTATAGTCCCCATCTGAATCACAGTTATGTGCTTCCGTCTGGCTATTTCATTTAGTTTTTGATCAATCAACTTCTCAAAATCAGTTGCAGCCTCTTTGAGACTAGCAATCTCCTTTGCCTGATTCTTGGCCAAGGATTTGCTTTTCTTAAAAGCTTGCAGCAGAACTCTATATTCATCAATCAACTGATGAATATCCTCTTCAGATTCAGATCCACTGGCATCACTTGATGCTGATATAACTGAATCTGAACTAGCACTAGAAATTGAACTTAAAGAGCAATTTTGTACCTGACTAGGTCCAGGCTGCTCCTGGATTTTGTCACCTTCTGTTAAGGCCATCAGTCCTTTGCACTGAATGTCCTCTTGCTCATATATAGAGTTCATTATCTGGATGAACTCCTCTTCCTCTTCTTCAGCAAACAGTCCTATGTATGTTTCAGCTTCTGACTCAGTTTCTGAAGAAGATATGTCTGACAGGCTTTTGTCCTTCTTGGCAACAAAGGACCTTTCCTTTTTGCCCTTGGTTTGAATCTTCTTCTTATCATTATACTCTTTCCTTTTCTCAGGACAGTCAGCAATAACATGTCCTTTTCTGTTACAGTAATAGCAAACAATTTTTGATAAAGTTGCTTTGCTTGACTTGGTCTTTCTCCTGTCTTTCTTTGATGACTTCTTGTTCTGATAATAGTCATCTTTTCCCTATGAAGTGGATGGCTTTGACCTCCACTGTTTCTTCTTTAGAAACTTCTGAAAGTGTCTTGTGAAAGCTGCAAAGTCCTCATCACTCTCACTGCTTTCAGAATTCCTGCCTTCTGATTCATCTGACTCAGTCTCAGCCACTTTAGGAGGTGGAGATGGAGACTTATTTTTGTATTTCCTGGTGGCTTCTGTCTTGAATGCCACTGTCCTTTCTTTATGCTCACTTCTTGTAGTCTTCTCCTCTTCTTTCCTCACCATCAACTGCATCTCATAGGATAGCAGTTTTCCAAACAATGTTGGAGGAGGGATATCTGCTAACTTGGCAATTCCCTTATGACACAGATCTTGGTGTCCTAATCCTTTGTTAGAGACCTCAAGAACTTATCATTCAGCTCATAGTTGTTGAATTCTCTTCCATAAGACATCAACTCATTGACAATGCTATAGAATTTCTTATAGCATTCTGTTATGCTATCAGACCTGCCTTGCCTGAAACTTTCATATTCCTGGTTTAACAAAGACTTTCTGTCCTTCCTAACTTCTTCAGAACCCTCCATGTACACTATCAAAGTATCCCACATCTCCTTAGATGTCTTACAGTGTATCAAGTTCTAAAATGTAGCATCATCTATGGCACTCACAATGATATTCTGAGCCCTCTTGTCCATTGTGGCTAGAATTATCTCATCTTTTGTCATTTCAGAAAAGTCCTTATGTGTTCTCTGATTTGCATCCAGGACTGAAACCTTCATAGGCACATATGACCCTTCTTTAACTGTGATATAAATTCTAGGGTCTCAGGCTTCCATAAATAGTCTCACCCTTTCTTTCTAGATGCCAAAAATCTCTTTTCTGCAAATGGGCAACTTCATGGATCCAAGTTCCTTATGATTCTCTATTGAACCCATGTTTCTTGATTTTCTTGATTCTGCACTTTACTTATACTGAATCTGCCAACAGGATCTACTCAGACATTTAAGTCCTTTTTGAGTAACCTCGCTTTGATACCACTTGAAAGAAATTGTACCCTAATCACCTAGGGGGAGGGGGGGGGGGGGGGGGGGGTGGGTGAATAGGTGACTAAATCTTTTTTAAACTTTTAGGCAGATTGCAGATAATATCATAGATTTATAATTACTTCTTCACAGCAAACAATTAGCAATCACAGAATAAACATGCACACAGTGAACACACAGATTTATAGTGGTTCCCCAAGGTTTGGGTACAACCACTTTCCCCCTTCGCCTATCTAGTAGTGTACTAAATTCGGCCAAACTCCTCCACTATATCTCAGATCCACAGATCTTACACTCAGAACCCCAAATGGTTCCTACAGCTCAGGCCCAAGGCCCTACAACTCAGTCTTCTCCAAAGACCTACACTTAGCCACAAGGCATACACTCAGCCACAACAGGCCTACACTCAGAGAAATAGATCTCCTACACTCAGGCATACATGCCCTACCACTCAGACTTTATAATTACAGGCTTACAACTCAGATCCCTAAGGATCCTACAAGATATAAGAATACAAAGTGTATATACCTACAACTCTGAATAGAGAGAAGAGTTGACAGGTTCTTGATGAGTTCTTGGAAGAACTCTGCTGAGATCAACCACACTTGGCTTTCTTCAAATCTTCTTGAATGTAGAACACAATAGGGTTGATACTCACTGCAGCTGATCTTCAATCACTCCAACTTAAGAATCAGATCTTGATCTGAAACCTTCTTCACAGCCTGGTTCCAACGGCTGTCTTCTTGGAAGGAGCTCTCTCTCTCCAACTTCTTAGATCTTCACTTGAAATGATTCTTCAATGAATAGCTTGATCTTGTGTGTATCCCTTTGATGTGTTGATCATCTTCTTCTGTTGACAGAATAAGACTATATATAGGCCTTATTCATGGTGACCGGCTGATCCGGTTTCTAACGACTTTCTGACAACTCTGACAGTTGCTGTAGACCGGCTGGAATGGCAGCTGTCATGTCATCCAGTCACTTCTTGAAATATCTATAACTGTCTGAAAGTGTCGAGACAGTCTGTCTTTAAGTGTCGACACTTATAGACTAAGTGTCGACACAAGTAGACTAAGTGTCGATACAAGCCTTCAAGGTGTCGACACAACTCCTTGTGTTGTAGAATTTATATCTCGACACTGCTTCTTCATCATGTGTCGACACTGATATTGTATGTCGACACAACTTGTTCTTCAGTACTTAGTTGAATTCTTGTAAGTGTCGACACAACTCCTTTGTGTCGACACATCTTCTTGTGTTGAACTTGTTAAGTGTCGACACATCTTCTTGGTGTCGACACATGCCTTCTGTGTTGATACTTGCTGGGTGTCGAAACTGCTCCTTGTGTCGACACATTCTTCTTTTGTTGAGACTTTGGTTGAGTGTCGACACATCTCCTTTGTGTCGACACTTGTACTTAGAATTTATTGAACTTTGCTGAGTGTCGACACAGCCTCCTAGTGTCGACACTTTCTTCTTGTATTGAGTCTTCTGCTGAGTGTCGACACAATCTTTATTAAGTCGACACTTTCTTCATATGTTGAGTCTTCTGCTGTGTGTCGACACATACTTCATTATGTCGACACTTATACTTAGACTCTGCTGACTTTTGCTGAGTGTCGACACAGCCTCCAAGTGTCGACACTTTCTGATATAGACACAGTTCCTCTGGGTGTCGACACTGCTGCTAAGTGTCGACACAGCTTCACTGGACTTTTCTTCATTGAGTGTCGACACAACCTGTATGTGTCGACACTTTCTGTCTGGTGTCGACTCTGCATCCCTGATGTCGACACAATTACTCCAAGTGTCGACACTGCTTCTCTGGGTATCGACACAAGTCTTCTTAAGTGTCGACACTTTCCTTCTGGGTGTCGACACATGGACTTAGAATCTTTTCAGCTTTCCCTGTGAATACTTGAACTGCTCAACTAAACTCAAAATACATCAAATACATTTTGATGTATATCATTGAGTAGGGTGAGGCTTCTTCAAATCAGGTACATTTAATCCAATGTACCCAACAGCCAAATATCAAGGCAGTTACTGAAGAAAAATGTCCAAGTCCACAGGCGTTGAGTCAAGCAAGCTCACTCAATGCCAGATGAACTAATAGCAAGTGATAGTGAAGAAAATTGACTATGTTCACAGGTGTTTAGTGAAGTTAGTTCACTCAACATCGTACAACTAACAATGCTGAGAAAGGGCAGACAGTCAAAGCTTTAAGTGTTGGCAAGGCAGAGAAGTGGCTATGTCCACAGGCATTGAGTGAAGTCAACTCACTCAACGTCATATAGCCAAAATTGTCAACACACTTCACAACTATATCGACACCTTTGTAGGAGAAGTGTCGAGATCAGAAAGATACAAGACAGCAGTGTCAAGATACAACACCTCACTCGACAGTTCAGATAGCTGTGTCAAGATAATTGAGTTATCTCGATACCTTGAAGATCAATTCAGCTGTGTCGAGAAAATTTAGTTATCTCGACACCTTGAAGATCAAGCCAGCAGTGTCGAGACTCAGATATCGCAACACCTTAAAGCTCAGGACAGTAGTCTCGAGACAATACAACTATCTCGACACAATGAAAAACTGAAGAGCAGAATTTTTCTAAGGTAAAACGCATTGAGTGTAGTCAACACACTCAACGACTTCATGCAGAGCATATATTTTCTAAGGCAAAAAGTGTTGAGTGAAGCTCATATACTCAACGCTCTCAATACCATAGTTGGAGGTAATTGTTTGAAATTTTCTAAGTCCAAAATGGCTAACGTCAGCAAAGTCAACAAAAGTCAACATAATTCTAAATTGATAAGGAAGAACTGCAACTCATCACTAATGTCATCGCCAGTCTCATTCTGTTAAACTAAGGATATAATCAGTTGTTAAAATATTGACACGTGTCAATCAACTCGTTGGATGACGGGATTATAAATAGAGAAGGAGATCTGGATCGAATAAAATAATTTCTGACAGATCAATTCATTTCACAAACAGAGGAGCGAGAGTTTGTCTTCTTCCCCCGCCATTATTGCAGAGCCAAAAACTTCAATTCGACAAATCTGAAGAGTCTCTGAGTTAGCTGCTGCAATAAACATCTACTAAAGTAAGATCAGATGGTTACTCTAAGGAAGAAGAATTAGTCTAGGCAAGCCATAGTTGAAGTTGCTTCTCGATCCAAGCAGAGCCAAATCAGAAGTTCAATCTCTGGATCCGTGAAGAAGAAATCTGATCTATATTTTTCTCAGGACAGAAGGAAAGGCAGAGCAATTGAATTCTGCCTTATAGGTTAGCTGATCGAAGACAATCATTCACATTCTTTCCTCCTTCATCAGCAAGATCAGAATTAAGATTCTGGGTAACTTCCAGCACAAATAACAGATCATTGAAGATTGTCTTTCTTGTTGCTGAGAAGAAGATAAAGCTGAGATTCACTCGGCTCAGGAAGTAGTAGATTCAGAGAACAAAATCTCTTGTGTCAAATTTATTTTAATCTTTCAAATTCTTTAGATCTATTCAAGACCTGTGTTGTAAGGCATATATTATATAGGCTGAGTGTGGATCTGTGAGATCAGTGTTATAAATCCTAAGTTATAAAGGATGAAAGTAGGATCCAGTGTAGGATATGTGTGTTAGGGTTGATCTCCGAGCCTGTGTTTAAGGGCATTTGTGCCTGTGTTAGGTGATCAAGTGATTACTGTGTGGTGGGGCTGAGTGCCTATGTTGTAAGTCTCAATGGAGACTGAGTGATCCAGTGAGATCATGTTGTAATCTCTAAGGAGCCAAGTTTTTGGAGAAGTGTCTTGTCTAACATTCTGTTAGAAAGACGTGAGGGACAGTGGATGTACCCATATACTGGAAACCACTATAAAGTTGCTGTGTCGTTTGGGTGATATTCTTGGAAGCATCAACAGTCATCATTCTTGTCACGACATCAAAGCGATGCAAGGCAAACATCAAACGCCTTGATCCTTAGGAGACCAGGTGGACGCTTAGGCGACCACAAGGCGAGAAAGTCGCAAGGCGCCAATTCACGTCAATTTTTTTAAAAAAACAGACTATAGTCTGCGGTTATTATAATACCAGACTGCTGTTATTATAATAACCGCAGTCTATAGTCTGCAGCCTATAGACTGTGGTTATTATAATAACCACTGTCTATAGTCTCCGCACTGTAGACTATGGTTCTTATAATAATTGCAGTATATAGTCGTCTATAGAAGGCGGTTATTATAATAACTGTTGTCTTAAAGCCTGCCTACCAGACTTTAGACAGCGGTTATTATAATAACCGATGTCTAAAGCTCCTTTTTAACTTAAAACAGAATGTTTACCAAGTACCAAACTACCAAATACAAACACACAACCATACAGATTTTTTCTTTATAGCAGTAAGAAGTAGCTTCTGATATATGGGTAGTTAGCAATAAGAAAAAACAATGCCAATCTACCGAACTACCAAATACAAACACACAATCACACAGATTTTTTCTTCATAGTAGTAAGTAGTAGCTTCTGATATATGAGCAACTAGCAGTAAGAAAAAACAATGTCAATCTACCAAACTACCAAATACAAACACACAGTCACACAAATTTTTTCTTCATAGTAGTAAGCAGTAGCTTCTGATATATGGGCAGTTAGTAGTAAGAAAAAACAATGCCAATCAATAGTTAAATACAAACTTCCGAGAAAGCAACTAATCGTAGCTTCTGATATATTGGCAGTTAGCACTTAGCACTTACCAGTAAGAAAAAACAATGCTAATCAGTAGTTCAATACAGACTTCAGAGAAAGCAATAACAGAAAAGGGAACACAAAAAAAAATCATAGTATAGTATTGTGGTCAAATCCAAAATGTCTTCATCCAATGCACAATAACATATTAGCATGAATAATATTTTTTTAAAAAAATTAAAAAATCATTAAAGATCAACTAGAATCATCATCTAGTAAGTCGTCATTGGCATTGCATGTGCTTGGTTGGTTTGAAGTACTTGTCTTTTGCCCATAATTATATTCAATATTTTCATCATCATTGGCAAAGAAAAAATGATTTTAATCTTCATCCCCTTCATCCAATAGTTGAGGATTATCTCCATCTCCACTTCATAAATTTCGAGCCTCAGTTCCAAAGCTCTCTCTACAGCTTCCCATGTGAGATTATCATCTTGAAAAACTAGTGCATCCTCTGGTTTGTTCATCATCCACTCACTACTCAAATTTAGCTCATCAAGCACTAAAGGGTTGTAAGTTCTTCCCTTTTCACGTATTTCTTGGAATCGTGCATGCACACGACGATTATATTGGATGTATACAGGATCACTAAGCCTTTGATGCTCCAATCTATTTCTTTTTTTTGTGTGAATATGAATTAAAATAATTGTAAACTTATTAGTCAATATAAAAATATTTATTTTTATATTGAATATTTGTATACTTACAAACTCAAAGTACTCCAGTTGCACTCACCACTAGAAGAAGAACAATATAAGCCAAGTATGCGTAATGCTACCTTTGTAAGGTCAACATTCGGTCCTCCATGTGCACCCCACCAATCCACTATTCATTTAAGACAAATATAAATTATTTGACACATAAATAATATAAGAAAAAAAATAAAAACTTAATCAATACTTACTTGGATTTAAGGTGGTTCGTTGCCTAATAGTCATAGGCTTTCCAAAACTATTTCTAGATGTTTTGTAGCTAGTGCCTTGCTCTGCAATCTTTTCTTACAATTATTGATCGGGCACTAGTCTTGCAATAACATCACTGAAAGCATCTTGAAATTTCCAGGCATCATTATTATATTTTTCCTCATATTCAAAATATTTGCTTGGATTTAGAAATAAAGCCGCCCTATACAACTTTTGCTCCATTTGATTTGTCCACCTATTTTCAACAATGTCAATAATCTTTTTAAATAATCTTTGTTTATTATCAAAATGATCTTTGATCTTTTGTTTAGCTTCTTCCATTGTCACATATACTTCAGGCATAGCCGACCTTTCATCTCCATCTACTAATCATAAAACTGCAATCATTGGCTTTCCTCCTTTTAGGCAATCTCTTACTCCATTCCAAAAAATGGTTGAAAGTATTATTTCAACAACTTGTTTTCCGGCTTCAATTTTTGCCAAATTAACGGCATTCCATGAAGGCGACACAAAGAATAATTTCATCTTCTCCTCATGATTAAGCACACTTTGTAGAGTCAGGAATGATGTTGCAAATCTAGTCACTGAATGACGCACTAGATCACCACCTATAGTAGTCCTTATTGCATCAAGCAAATGAGTGTGTCTGTAGATGAAATTTGTGATCATCTTTGTCTTTCTTATAACAATTTTGTTCTATTTTAGCTTGCCTATATCCTCTAGCATAAGATCAATACAATGAGCTGCACACAGAGTCCAAAATAATGTTGGTCTTCTCTCCATTAAAATTTTATCAGCTGCCTTGTAATTGGAAGCATTGTCAGTCACCACTTACATACAACATAACTTTGTAATTTGTATATATTGAAAGTTGTAGTCTTGTAGACTATTAACTTGAAATATGAAAATTAGTCAGACTAAAAAATTTACCTGAACAACGCACTTAGCTCCTATCTCTCTAATCTTACAATTAAGCAACTCAGATAACATTACAACATCTTGAATATGACTAGATGCATTTACAGAACCCATAAAATAGGATCCTTCTGGATAGTTGACTAGGAAATTGATTAAATGTCTCCCTCTTCTGTCTGTCCAACCATCTGACATAAGTGTGCAACCATATCTCCTTCAGTATGCTTGATAGGTTATCTTCATCTTCTTAACTTTATCTTTTGTATTCAATAACAATGGGAATCTCAAATCATGATAACTAGGGCTTTTATAACCATGCCCATACTGTCCAACTGCTTCAAGCATGACTTCAAAACTTCGTTCCTTTGCGACATTGAATGGAATTCCACACTCATAGAACCAATCAACAACATAACTATCAACTCTTTTTTTCTTCTGGTGACCTAAAACTTCTCTCGATAGTAGTTTGTGCAGCGCCTTTAGCACTTCTATCATCTACTACATCTTCAGGAGCATGCCTCACTGTGCGAACAAAAAATAAGAGACCGAAAAATTGGAGTAACAAAATTTTTATTATCCAAAAAGGTATCTGTTACAAAGGTATAACCTCCCTTTTATATAATGGAGGAAATGAGAGAGATTACAATTAAGCAATGTATGACTAAATATTTATAGGTGTAAGCGGTTTAACATGAAAATAAGCCGAACAGGCCGCATGGTTAGACAAATTGGCTAACCGCCGGCCGCCACAAGAAATAGAGAACAAGCAGCCATAGGAGACCGCCAGACCGCCCGGTCTCTAAGCCGCCTGAGACAAACCGTAAGGCCGCCCGGATACCAACAGTGACAGTCCAGCCACCAAACCATAGGAGAGAAATCGACAGACCGCTCGGTCTCTAAACTGCCAGAAGCAGACTGCCAGACTGCCCGGTATCCATACAACAACACTCCCCCTCAAGCTGGAGCATGTATGTCGATCATTCCCAGCTTGTCACAAATGTGAAGAAAGGAGGCGGACACCGGCTTGGTGAAAATATCTGCCAGCTCTTTATCAGAGGTGACGAATGGAGTACAAATTTGTTTCTTCAAAATCACTTCTCAAATAAAGTGGTAGTCGACTTCAATGTGCTTTGTTTTCTCTTGGAAGACCGGATTTTTGGAGATGTATATAGCGGCCTTGTTGTCACAAAACATAGATAGAGGATAATTGTAGACCTCTCCTAAGTCAAGCATGAGAGCTCGTAACCACTTTAATTCAAATGTGATCGATGTCATACTTCAATATTCTGCTTCTGCGCTGGACCTGGAGACGACAGACTATTTCTTGCTCCTCCAGCTCACAAGATTTCCCCCCACAAAGGTGAAAAAGCCCGATGTTGACTTGCGACCTCCTTTGTCATCAGCATAGCTTGAATCTGAGTACGCTTCAATTTTCAAATGACCATTCTTCTGAAAGAGTAGTCCTTTCTCAGGCGCTGATTTAACATACTCTAATATCCTCAGGGCAGACTGTAGATGACACTCCCTAGGAGCTTGCATGAATTGGCTAACCTTGCCTACGACATAGGCGATGTCGGGTCTGGTCACCGTAAGATATATAAGTTTGACAACCAGACGTCTGTACCTCGTAACATCTAAAAGAAGAGGAGAGTCATCCGTCCATGTTTTATCTTCTCTAGTCGCCATGGGGCATCAGACAGGTTTAGCCCCAGTCAATCCTGCCTCTTTTAGCAAATCAAGAGCATACTTGCATTGGGACAGGACAAGGGAATTGGGCTTCCGAGAGATTTCTATCCCCAGAAAATATTTTAGAGAGCCCATATCCTTTGTGACCAGGTGTTGGCGAAGATGCTTCTTTGTCAAGGTTATCCCAACCTAGTCATCTCCAGTGAGAAGAATATCATCCACATATATAGCAAGCACTACTAGACCCATGGAGGTTTTGCGAATAAATAAAGAGTGATCGACAAAACTTCTCGTAAAACCCACCACCGCCACAATCCCGCTGAACTTGTCAAACCATGCCTGAGGGCTTTGCATTAGACCATAGATAGCCTTCCGTAGCCGGCATACCTATGTCTCCACCTGAGCAACATACTCTGGAGGTTACTCCATATAGACATCCTCCTAAAGATCCCCATATAGAAAGGCATTCTTAACATCCATTTGAGAAATCGGCCAATCCCTATTGACAGCCACAGAGAGCAGGACCCGGATAGTGCTGAGACGAGCAACTGGAGAGAAGTTGTCAAAATAGTCAACCCCATACATCTTGGTAAAGCCTTTGGCAATAAGACAGGCCTTGTAATGATCCATACTGTCTTCAGGTCGGAACTTCACCACATAGACCCAGCGACAGCCAACGATATCTGTGCCGAAGGGAGGAGGACAGAGGGTCCATGTACCCCGTTCAGTGAGAATAAAATCTCCTCATCCATGACAGCCTTCCAATGAGGAATAGTAAGGGCCTCCTGGTAGGAATGGGGGTGGCAGTGGCCGAGATAGCCAGTACAAAAGCTCTGCGAGAAGGGGTAAGATGATCATAGGAAAAAATAGCAGCAAGCTAGTGTTAGGTACATGCCCGAACCCCTATGTGAAGAGCAATGGGAAGATCCAGGTCAGTGGGTTCCCCAGTATCCGGAGCATTCGTGGTGGAGAGAGCTGGCCCAGGAGTAGAGAGACGGCTGCAGAGAGGAGGGAGATATTACGGGAGGTGGACACGATGGAGGAGAGGGTGGAGATGGTGGAGGTGGCAGAACATCAACAGGTATAGAGGGGAAAGATGGGTTGGTATGAGAAGTAGGATCATTAAGATTAGAGGAGGATTCGGGAGAGAAGTAAGAGGCATTTTCAATGAAGGTGACATCCGCAGAGATGAACTGCTTGTGGGTAACAGGGTCAAAGCAACAATAAACTTTCTGAGTGGTAGAGTACCCCAAAAAGACACATTTAGTGGCCCGTGGTGAGAGTTTGTCACGGGTGACAGCGGGATATTGCACAAAGGCTGTGCACCCAAAGATGCGCAGAGTAAGAGAAAACAAATTCTTGTTCGGATAAAGAATGGAGAATGGGGTTGCACCGTGGAGAACTGTGGAGGGAATGTGATTGATTAGATAGTAGGAGAGGAGGACAACATAGCCCCAATAGGAGCGAGGAACGTGCATCTGTGTCATCAGAGTGCGAGCGACATCAAGGAGGTGACGGTTTTTGCGTTCCGCCACCCCATTTTACTGTGAGGTGTAGACACAGCTAGTTTGATGAATAACACCATGTTGCATACAAAAGGAAGAGAAATCATGGCTAAGATATTCCTTAGCATTGTCAGAATGAAAGATTTTAATAGAGGTATCAAACTGAGTCTTAATCATAGAATAAAATGATGTCCATACAGAGAACAGTTCGTAGTGATCCTTGAGAAGATACACCCATGTACACCTAGAGAAATCATCAATAAATGTGACAAAATAGGAACTACCCCGACAGATGGTGAGGGTAGGAGTAGGACCAAGGCAAAGATGCCATTGGAGAAGATCTGTAGAGGAGGAGGAGAGGTGGATAGAGCAGAAATGTTGTCAAGGAAGTAGAGGCCACCGTTTTCAATCCCAGTAGCAATCGTCCGTTGGGAGTCCGGATCCTGAAAAGAACAAGAAGTATGAGTGAATGTGATGAAACACCGTAGTTGCTTGCATAGAGAAGTAACCGATAATAAATTACAAGGGAACTTGGGCACATAGAGGGTATCTACCAGGCGAAGAGATGGAGTGACTTGAACCACTCCCGTCCCATTGACCAGTGAGGGAAAGCCGTCGGCAACAAAGACCGGGGGCAACCGATCATGTGTTTCTAGAAGAGAAAAACACTGAGGATTGCCTGTCATATGATTGGAAGCACCAGAGTCGATCAGCCAGCATCCGTGAGTAATAATGTGGGCACTACCAGAAGATGTGACCACCGAGGCGGACTGTGTGGAGGAGGAGGTGGAGGCCATAGAAAAGAGACCGCGTGATCAAACAGGAGACCGTACGAGAACTGCAGGAAGCTACGAGAAAGAAGGTCGTTGCAATAAGGACCAAGTCACGGTGAGAAGGGCAGAAACACCAAGCCGGGCGAACAATAAGCAACACTCCCCAGCAAGTAGGACGTGCGGCTGGGAAGGCCGCAATGGACAAAGAAAGATTCTGCAGCTGTCACAGTGTTAACACACCAGCGGCAAGGAAGGCCACGTTCAAGAAGCAGAGCAAAGCAGAGGGAAAGAAGTCACATGGTTAGAGAGAAGGTCTTATGAATAGGAGAAAGAGAAGACCACGCAAACTGGGAGGAGTTCGCAAGAAAGGCAAGCAGGTCGTGCGGATAGAGCAGAGGCCACACGAACAGAAACTAGCCGCATGAATAAAAGGAGATCATGAGGAGACAAGAAGCAGAGCAACCGCGAAAATTGGTCGCGGAAAAATTAAAGAGATAGGCCGCGCGCACAAAGGGCAGCGACAAAGAGGAGACAAAAACCGCGCGAACAGGGCAGAAACAGGCTGAAGAAACAAGTCACAAAGTTAAGTCACGAGAAGAAGGAGCAAGCCGCGCAGACAGGTCGCACGAATAGAGGAAGCTCACAGAATCAGGAGGAAAATATCGAGTCCTCTGACACCATGCGCGAACAGAAAATAAGAGACCAAAAAATTGGAGTAACAAAATTTTTATTATCCAAAAGGTATATATTAAAAAGGTATAGCCTCCCTTTTATAAAATGGAGGAGATGAGAGAGATTATAATTAAGCAATGTGGGACTAAATAATTACAGGTGTAAGCGATTTAACATGAAAACAAGCCGGACAGGCCGCGCGGTTACACAAATAGGCTAACCGTGCGCCCGGCCCCACAAGAAAGAGAGGACAAGCCACCATAGGAGACCGCCAGACTGCCCGGTCTCTAAGCCTCCTGAGATAAACTGTCAGACTTCCCGGATACTAATAGCAATGGTCCAGCCACCAAACCGCATGAGAGAAACCGACAGACAGCTTGGTCTCTAAACCGCCAGAATTAGACTGCCAGACCGCCCGATCTCCATACATCAACACTCACATGAGCATCCATAGGGCCCCTTTTTGTGGCAAGTGGATTACTTTTATCTCTTTGGCACTTGTCCCAAAACTTAGGATAAATGACGATTTAGCAGTAGATAATGTCGGGGATACATTATGTGATCCTGTTGTCTCTCCTTCTTGTTCACTCTCATTTTCGTCATCAGCAGTCAGATGCACATTATCCTTTTTTTTTACAATTTAAAGCTGAATACATCTCAACTGTTATTTTAGAAGTAGTCTTAAAACACTTGGATGCATCTCCATACCGCAACATAAGTGTTGCTCTAACCTTTTGATATCACTTTTTATCAATCTATCACACAACTTACATTAAACTGTATTTTTATCTTTTATGTCGGGTCAATGACCATATTTCCAACGAGGATCATTTGATTTTGCTTTTCTTTTAGGATCTATTTTTGGATCAAGGTCATTGCTTTCAATGTATGGAGCAAGACTATTGTTGTTTTGGTCTTCCATCTTTCACCAATAGGACCTATAGATTGCATAGTTAGGTCTGGACATTGAAATAACCGGCTAATCTTAAGCTAAAGAAATCATCACAATGAACAATTTAAAGAACTATCAAATGAACTGCAATCTGCGATTATTCTACAAAAAAATAATTTAAAGATCATTTAAAGTATAAAGAATTAATGACCACTGTCATTTACAAGAGTAAAGAAGATAATTTTCATTCGTTCTACTTCTATACAAGTGTGAAGTTAGTCAAACACAATTATTGATTATATAAGCACAAATCTTATTTCTAATATTATCTATTTTCTCCGACGAAAATTGTGTCACTCCATCATAGATCTGCAATAAAAAAAATTTGTTAAAATCAATTCAACATAATTATTATCAATTTATCATTTACTAATCTACATGCACTTAACTTACCAATAATGACATTGACATACTTCTAAGAGCATCAACTATGCCAATCATGTAGCACATGATATAATACCCACATTGAAAACTATCTGGTTATTTTGGGCGCTAAAAAATAAACAATTGGTAGGTATTTTAAATATAATTTTTTAAATATTTAAAAAATTACAATAAATAACTTACCGGCTTCCACTTTAAAACCTTTGGTTTGCGAAAATTTGTGAGCTGATCTTTTGCTAAATCCTTAAATGCACTTTATAAAATATTTAAAAAATTAGTTTATAGCCAAATCTGAATTCCAAATAGGAAAATAAGTAAATAACAAACTTACTTTGTAATGACATTTTTAATATCCTCAAGAATGTCATGATTTAGGGGATCAAACCAATAAACTGTATTATTATTATAATCAATAATAGTCAACATCCAATGTTCTATGTGAAACAAATGAAAAAATTAATAATTTAATTAGAATAAAAATAGTAATAATCATTGATATAGAGATACTTCATACATACAATCTATGATAGAGTAAAAATAATAAAATTCCAATTGGAGTTGACTATGCCTGATTTTTAGATCTTCAACTCGTGTCTTTGAATTACCCTTGGTATAGTTATCATCAAAAAAACAAATGGCTATTGGATTATGAAAATATACACCTATATTGTATGTAAATTTCTTTAATTGAAAATCTATGTACCTGCAATAAAATATGTAAATTCAAAATCAATTTATACATTAATAAAAAAATTTAACTTTGTAATATTTGATACTCAGTAGTCTGTACTCACCCAGTGCATGCTAATATGATGTTAACTCCAATTTTTTTCCAAATTTAGAAAATCGTACAACTCTGATATTTCAAAGTATGTACTTGTTGATTCAATACCCCCAAATACTGTTGAATCTAATACTAAAGTTATTGCTTCATTTTCATTCACCATCCTAGTTATGAAATTGGGTAACATAACAATGAAGTCATTTGTAGTCTCAATAGCATGTGGAAATAAAAAAATTAGTATTTTGAACATCAATATTGAATTTCTTGATTTCATAAAAGTCAAAAATAATATTATAGTACCAGAGAAGGTAAACGCTCAAGTGATGTCTCAGGTTCATATGACTTGGTTTACTGCTCCTTTTCATGCTGAGAAAAAATAATAAAAAATTATTTATTACCTGGACGGCTTCACAACAAAAAGAGAGCATAATATTTCATAAAAGTATAAATGTATAAAAATAATAATACCTGAGAAGCCTGAGATATATATTGAGAAGTTCTAGTTCCAGCTCCAGCACTAAACATGTGCATAAGTTGTTCCATTTGATTTTTTATGCTACATATCTCGGCTTGATGTGCTTGTTGTTGCTCTTGTTGTTGTTGGCTCCATAATTGTTGTTGTTGACTCAATTTTTCTTGGACTATAACTTCGATATCTTCAATACAAGCTACTGATGTCCTCTGGCCCCGCCTATCATTCTTGAAAAAACTTGTAATGGTGGAAAACTTGCCACTAACTCTAACTCTGTCCGGATGTTCTTATCCTAAAACAGATGCAAGGATGTCATCTCTTCCTTGTGACACTGTTTCAGCACTCTGAGACTCTTGGCTCGATAACTCATCCTAAACAAAAGTAATAAATATTAATGCAGAATTGTAGATAAGAAATTATACTTCACAAGCAATATTACTATTGATAATTTACAAATGAATAAATGAAACATTTAAACTTACAATTTTAGATGCCAACTTAGCTGCATTTGAACTAATGTATTCACCAGTCTTTCTTTTATGACCGGCTTTCCATAACTCTTCACGTGAAATTGGCGCAGCTGCAACTTGTTCAACCTTGATAATAAAATAAAAATAAATTATCATTTGAATTATTGAGAAAACTAATATGTAAAATAAAAAATATGAGAGAGAAGTAGAGAACTAATACCATTCTTTTTTCTAATCCAAAATAACCCATTCTAGAAGTAGTATGAAAGGTCTTTTGTGCTTTTGCTCTCTCTGTATTAACCTTACCATTCTCTTACACAAATAAATATTTGTTAATACTTAAATTGCTTATAAGTTATAAAGTTAAAGAATCATATAAAAATTGAATTTAATAAGAATTAAGAACACGATCATATATTCAGAAGTGGTGCGATGGTCGACAAAAACTCTCCAGTCTTCGGCAGTAATAAAGCTATACTTGACAGGAACATTGTATTGATGCTCCAAATCAACATATTTTACAGAAGTGATAAAGAGTTTGGATTTCCAAGTTCTCCAACTTTCACTCATGGTTTTCATTAATGCATTGCAAAGACCATCAATATTATCAAAATAAATCTAAAAATAATATACAATATCAATTAAAAATTAACTAAAACACCATATTTATTTAATCACAATTCACTAATCATTGATAAAAAAGTTACGTACATTTAATTTTGCCCATATTTGATCTTTAATTTGTTTATCAACTTCCTTCCATGCAACATATATAATTGACACATAAGACCTCACAAGGGATCCCATAAAATTCATTAATTTATTTGTCTCAGGCTCGGTAATAATGCGGCCATCATCACTCACAAAAATAATAAGATTCTTCCCTTCTAGCCTAAGTTTATTCAATTCATTCATTTTCGTAAATCCTCTTGTCGACTTTGATGAAAATCCCTTATCAGCCATTTTTCTATAATAAGAAAACCCTAAAAAAAACTAAACCATCCAAAAACACGAAACAAAATTCATAAAGTAGCGCAATGATATTGAGATACAACCAGTCTATCACAAAATCACACATATAAATATATATGTTACTATGCTAGTGCTAAATACTAATATAGAACTATAGATACAACTTGTTTAGACATGTACAATAAGGGTTAAAATGCAATATTTAGGCTAATATATAGAGTTAGTGTGTTTTTAGGCTATCTAATACAAAAATGCATATTGTGTTGTTTATATTCATTTAGCATATCCAATACATGTGATTGGAAGATTCAGTTGGTGCCTGCTAGGCTGCTACATAATGTTTATACTACTACTACTACTACTACTACTACTAATAAAGACATTAGCAGAGAGATCAAAACTGAGAAAGGTCTTTAGAAAAAATATACCTAAGTGAGAATATGAGATTTGTCGAAGAAGAATCTTCAAATCGAAACAAAGGAGAGCAAGGAGAGCAGAAAATGCAGTCTATTCCCGGGCTTAGGGAATAGACTGCAGTTTATATATAAATCGCAGTCTATTTACATTTTTTAAAAAAGGCGCTCATCGCCTTGTTTATAAATGTGCGCCGGGATGCCTAGGCGTAGCCTAGATAACGCCTAGGTGACACCATGATAAGAATGACAGTCATATCATAACACACAACATAAATAGTAAAAGGTTTAAAGAATTCAAAAAGACCATAATAACATATTTTCAAACACTCTAGGTGATTAACTACCCTTATTTTCAAACACTTTCAGGTGGTATTAGAGGGAGGTTACTCAAGAAAGGTTTAACAGCCTGAGTAGATCTCCAGAGTAGCTGTCAGAAGGTTTGGATGGGTCCAGAAGAGAATCATAAAGAGATAGGATCCATGAAACTTCCTCTCTACAGGAAGGAGAATTTTGGTATATGGAAGGAAAGGGTCAGATTGTTCATGGAGGCATCTGATCCTAGGATCTACATAATAGTTCAAGAAGGACCCTTCATACCTATAAAGGTATCTGTCCTTGATGCAAACATTCAAAATCCAAAGAAGTATACTGAAATGACTAAGGATGAAGTCATTTTAGCTACAATGGATAAGAGGGCACACAACATTATTGTTTGTGCCATAGATGACTCCATCTTTCAAAACTTGGTGCATTACAAGACCTCAAAGAAAATGTGGGACACTTTAATAATTTACATGGAAGGTACTGAGGAAGTCAAAGATGATAGAAAGTCAATGCAGAATCAAGAGTATGAAGCTTTCAGACAGATCAGGGAGGAGACCACAGCTAGCTGCTCTAAAAGATTTTTCAGAATTGTTAATGAGATAAGGACCTATAGTCGGGTCTTTAGCAATTATGAGCTAAATGATAAGTTCCTTAGATCTCTTACTAGAGACTGAGATACTAAGATATCTTCCATTAGAGAAGTGGCAAAGTTGGCAGATACTCCACCATCCACATTATTTAGTAAGTTGGTGTCATATGAGATGCAGCTAACTGCAAGAAAGGAGGAAGAGAAGACCAGTAAAGTCCAGGCCAAAGAATTTACTATGACCTTCAAGGCAGATAGCACCATGAGGAGCAAGGAGAAGAATCCTTCTCCTCCAAGAAGGCCCGCTGAGTCAGAAAGTTTAGATCATGAGACATCAGGCTGTAATATGTCTGATGAAGAATTTGCTGCTTTCTCAAGGTAGTTTCTGAAGATGATGAAGAAGAAGGGGTGGAGAAGCAAACCTACCTCTTCCTTTCAACACAAGGAGGACTATTACAAAACCAAGAAGAAACACTCCAAGGAGGGCAGGTATGACCCCAAGCCTGGTAAATATGTTTCTAATAAGGTTATCT
Organism: Platanthera guangdongensis; assembly: GCA_039583875.1. Taxonomy (NCBI): domain Eukaryota; kingdom Viridiplantae; phylum Streptophyta; class Magnoliopsida; order Asparagales; family Orchidaceae; genus Platanthera; species Platanthera guangdongensis. Next base: position 160,267,946 of record CM077151.1, read on the forward strand.
ATTTTTGCTACAGCAAGCCATGGCATGTTGTGGTTGAATGTCCTGTGAAGAAGGAGGATGATGAGAAAAATCACCACCATAAGAAGGGAAAGAAGGAGAAGACCTTCATTGCTAAGAAGGAGAAAAGCTGGACTGACTCATCCTCCTCAGAGTCAGATGATATAGATGAAGCGTACATTGGGCTGATGGCTAGATTAGATGAGGAATCTTGCCAGGATCAGCCTGGACCATCTAAGGTACACTCTCCATCCAGCTCTTCATCTAAGTATAATTATAAGATTGGTCCTAGTTCAGAAGCATCTCAATCCTGTGATGAAGATGGGTCTGAATTAGAGGATGATGTCAATTCAGTTATTGACAAGTATGGTGTCTTACTGAATGCTTTCAAGAAAAGCAGGATGCTAGCCAAGAAGCAGGCTAAGGAAATATCCTCCCTTCAACTTACTACTTCCCAGCATGCAGATTTGCTAGATCTGAAACTGAAGGAAATTAGTGAACTAGAGACCATTTCCTTCATTCAGATAGGTATCGTTGAGTACTAGGAGAACCAAATAAGGGACCTGGAAAAATTGCTTGAGAGGGAGAGGAGGATAATGGCTAGCTACTCCAAGCTAAGTTTAGTGCTGCCCTTAATAGACTTCTTCTCTTCCCAAAAGGGTAAGAAGGGGTTGGGCTTCAAGGGAAGAATAAGAACTGCCAATGTCAAGGGAAAGGGCAAAGCTCCAGTGCAACCACTAGCCTCCAAGCCTCATGTTCAATTCAATAGAGTACTGCTACCCTTAAGCATGTATGAACAAAAGAGCATCCATGGTCAATGGATGAATGGTAGGTCCACTAGTGTGAACAAAGGTGTTCTCCACCATGGTGGAAGATATTGTAGGGGGCAAGTGCCTTCAAGGCTACCCATGAAGAAATTCAAATGCCCCATCCTGGACCATTTGTTTTTGGTGCACCAGCCCCTTCACTCAAGGGTAAAGTTGTATATTGTTCTCAGAATATTCCAACCCACTCTAAGACCAAGGGCAAGTCTGTCAGTAGACTAGACTTGGGCATCTCAGAGGCCATCAAGAGTGTGCTTTCTAAAAATAAGGTAGCTACTGGTAGGGCTGGGAAATAAAAGAACAGGTCTGCTGTTACACCTTCTAGACCAAGAACTATTGTCAACACAACCACTAGACCAGCTCAGAAAAGAAAATACAACATCCATGAGTGCTGGTGTTGTGGCAAGGTAGGCCACTCTGCTATTGATTACTGGCATAATCATAGTATACAGAGAGCTAATGTTAGCTTGCCTATCAGAAGAGCTGCATGTAGGCATTATCAGACTAACGTACACCTAGGACCCAATAAATATTGGGGGTCCTAAGGTTAAATAAATATGTTTTGCGGGTTAGTCCAAGTATCCATACCCCTATATGGTACTTGGACAGTGGTTGTTCCAGGCACATGACTAGAATAAAGAGAAATTTAAAGGAGTTCTTTCCAGTAAAGGATGGACCCAATGTGATATTTGGTGGATCAGACAGAGGGATCACCAAATGTTATGGTAAGATTACTAATGGCTTAGTAAATTTCTTAAAAGTGGCTTATGTGGAAGGGTTGCAACACAAACTTATAAGCATAAGCAAACTATGTGATCTTGGCTATGCCATATCTTTCCACAAGGATAAGTGCCATATTAGGAGATCAAGTGACCAATATGTCATTTTGACTCTCACTAGGAGTGAGAATGTTATTTGTCTAAATTTTCTTTGTCTAACTTCAAACTCTCCCATTTGCTTAGTGAGAACACCTCACACTATGTCAAATGACACAAGAAGCTAGGTCATTTGAATTATAAGACCATAGACAAGCTCTATAGTGAAGAGTTGGTTAGGGAATGGTCCTAACATGAATTGCACTAAGGAAGGCATTTGATCTGCATGTTAAAAGGGAAAGCAGATCAAAGATTCCTTCAAAAGCATTGAGACTAAATATTCTGTGAGGTGTTTATACATCTTGCATATAAACTTGTTTGTCCAATGCCAGTTCATAGTCTAGGTAGGGAAGTCTACACCTTTGTGATTTTTGATGACTTTTCCAGAATTATTTGGGTTTTCTTTTTGAAGAAAGTCTTAACCCACTGATGTCTTGTAACACCTTTATCTGTCACATGAAATATAATAGAGGGTCCGGCCAGGGACCCACACCATATTCCACAAACAGGCGGCAGAATTACATGTTAATATCAAAATAATTACGCATACCTTAACTCAGAGCATTCTAGCGGAAGCTTTATGGGTAATTATTGAACTCATCAAACACGAATGTACACTATATATAAACAACATTTATATATATAATAGGAATGTATACAGAAATATACAAAAGTGTTTGGCCTTAAGGCCTTACGGTTAACTTTCACAAGTGTGGATTACAAACATCGGCGTGCAGGCCGGCCATACATGAAAACGGTAAAACTTTTCCACTCGGCCTTCGAGGGCCAGCACAGCATAGCAGCAGGGGCTTCAACCTATTATTTCCCACTCGGTCCAGCACCTACACAGGGACATTCCACCATAAAGGTGGTAAAAAGGCAACGGTTAGCATTCAGCTGACCAATTATAACGACCCTACCCCATAATCGGGGCAACAATTTAATCCCTATAGGCAATGCAATCTCAACAGATATATAACAAGAAAGTGCACGAGCATACATTTCAGTATATCAAAAATGTCGGCCGCACGACCAGACGCTTCGTGCACTCAAGGCACATTATTGGTGCACCAGATTACACCACCGTTCGAAGGTCCCAGACCCAACAATCAACTTTAAGCATTCATTCTCCACGGCCCTTGGCCAGAGACTTTAGTCTTAGTGGCGTACAACCACAGACTCTCATTATGTGATCATAACAAACGCCAATAACTTAGGAATTCAAATTAGACAACCATAATGCGAATACAGTTCAGCCCTTGCCCATTCCTCAAATCGCCAGTTCAATGTCTAGACTGACGTGGGTCGGCTTCCCCTTGTCCGTTCGGCTCACTGGCCTTTCAGAACTCATAGCTCGCATTACCACACTGTCTTTGAGTTACTGGCTTCATAATAGGTTTTCTGGGAGCTATCACCCGCGACACCTAGTATTGTCGGGCGTTAGGGATAGAATTCAACTTCTGTCCCGAACCTCAAAACTGGACCAAGGCTCCAAAACACACTGCAACAACCTGCTGTGCCAGAAAACTGGTCTTTCGCACCACAAATAGCTCTCTTGGAGCTATCTCCATCGGTGACACCCACTGTCGCATGGCGACATCAACAGTTTCTCCAAAATATTGATTTTACTTTGGTATTTTCCTTGAGCTCCACTCCAGTACTTTCTGTTACTCCACTTCACAGACATAACCCATACACTCCGTAAAATATTCGTTTATATGCGGAGTTTTTTCCGGTTCGTGAAATAAAGCATCACCAATCCAGACCAACCTGTCCGGATGGGCTTCACATAGTATGTCTATTTCGTACTACACAGTTCTGGATATATATTCAAACTTACTTGGGGATACGAGTATTGACCCAACATAATTCTCTTAATAATTTCACCTTTTGGTGGAGGATTTCATGCACATGCAAAATTAAGACTTCACTTGTCCAAGCAGCAGGTCGTTACCATTGTAGTCCTCTTTGGAGCAATGGCGAAGCTGTTCTATACGGATGGAGATGAGCGCCTCACTTTCCTCTTCACGTATCTTGCCTCAGATCCTGCTTCCGACCATATGATCTCCTTCAGCAAGGTATGCAAGCTTCTGCTCCAGCCCTTCTTCTTCCTTTTCACTCAGGGAAATGATGAAATGAAGAGAGAGAGAGAGAGAGAAATAGAATGAATTCTCATTCCTATTCTTCTCTGGTTAAAATTACTCGAGAGTAACCCCAGCCATACGATATCTCCATCAAAATGAAGCAAAGGCCAAGATTTGGGTTGACTGGTCAACTTTGGCGCTATTTGTAACGCCCCGAATTTCGTGTGCGAGTCGGTCGCGGAAAAAGAGTTTTTGGTGCCTGTAGGGGTACACGGCCTAGGACACGGGCGTGTCCAAGGCCGTGTCTGGCTGGTGATTTTTGGCCGTTTCCAACCCGAGAAGGACACGGTCAGAAACACGGCCGGATGACACGGGCGTGTCATCCGACACGGGCGTGTGCCAACCCGTGTCCAGACCCGTGTCCTGAGGGGTCGTGTCCGTTGCCGTGCGGTTATGCGTGACACGCCCTCGAACACGGGCGTGTCGAGGAACCCGACACGGGCGTGTCAGGTCAGACACGGGCGTGTCTTGGCCCGTGTGCATTTCTCAGTTCGACGATCGTGCCTGGATCGAGGCACACGGCCTTGGACACGGCCGTGTGCCAAGCCGTGTGCGGCCCAGGTCTGGGGAATTTTGTGCAGATCCGAGCCGTTCATTTTCTTTAATTAGGATCCAATGGCCCAGATGAGATCCTGCTCTGTTAAGGCCGGGAATAGGGAGTTATTCCCTCATTTTCTCTCCAAAGTTCTCCCCTTCCAAAGTGAGAGAGGAGAGGAAGAAGAAGGAGGTTTCCGGCCGCCGGCGGAGCATCGGAGCACCGTTTCGAAATCGGAGAGCGGATCCGTGGAGGGAAGGTCATTGCGAAGAGTTCTAACCGCGTAGTTTTTCCATGGCGCCAAAACGGACTACAAGGGTAACGATTCTCAACTCGAGCGCTTGAATCTCTTTCTTTCTGCATAGGGAATCCCGCTCCCGCGAGTATGCGGTGAGTGCGTGGTGTTCCTTGGGGTTGACGGGAATAGTCCCCCTTGTGTTGCATGTAGAGCCCGGAATCGTAAGTACGGGCATAGGCATTGTGTGTGAAGCCTACCCGGACGTGTTTTGTCTGGATCGGTGATGTTGCATTTGATATGGTTTTGCCGGAGAAGACTCCGTGCTTTGGATTTTTTTTTGGGTTTCTACACGGTAGATTGCAGCAGGGATCCTTGAAGGTTAGCTTCAAGGCGCACCCGGAAAACTGAGCGGAAACGTGTTCTGCTAACTTGGCGGTCTGGGAACCGGCCTTGATCATAACTGGGTTATGAGATTGTTTTGGGAAATTTGGGATCCGAGAGAAGCTTGGCCCGCGCAAAGTTCCTTAAATTGGACATGCGGCGTGAGCAACGAGCAAGTGGAATTGGACCTAGGCTATGTGGTTCGGTGCGAGAGACCCGAAGACGGGGACTGGCCGTTGGCATAGTCGGAGCCTTAGACGGTGGTCAAAAAGGCTAAATGCTCACATGTTGTTGCCATCCTAGGGATGGTGGTGAATGCACTGATTTGTCAGGGTTCACCATGAATGTGCCCTGAGTGCACGGGGTGTTTGGCCGTGTGAGCCTACACCTGTGGCGAATTATAACTGCGATATATATATTGTTGGGCTAATGTTTTGCAGGGAAAGAGCACCGCCGTCCCGAGTAAGGGGCGGGGTCGTTATAATTTGGTCGGCTTTTAGCTGACCGTTGCTTTATTTGCCACCGTGCGGTGGTATGTGCTTGCAGGTGCTGCGGAGCCGAGCGCCAAATAGCGGGCTGGAGCCCATGTTGCTGTGCTGGCCCTGGAAGGCCGTAGAATAGTTGTTTTTACATTTCTCATGTGTGGCCGGCCTGCGAGCCGATGTATGTAAGACATGTTATATTTATGAACATTTGTAAGGCCATAAGGCCATGTACCTGTTTCAGTGTATTTGGGGTTCGTTCTTGTAGTTGTAAATGTGGACATTCATATTTGATGGATTTAAGTTTGGGTTCTTCAACTTTAAAATCTTCCGCTAGAATGCTCTGTGTTTAGGACGTGTAGTATTAATTGGTTGGTTTGATTTATTCATTTAGTGACCCTTCCGACTGTCTGTGGTATATGGCGTCGGGTTCCAGCTGGACCTTCTGTTATATGCCATGCGACGGATGGGGGTGTTACAATTTGGTATCAGACTTCTGGTTACGGTCATGCTTAAATGAATTCGTGGGCGAATTCTTTTAAGGGGTGGTGAGCACATGTGTGCGTCATCGTTATAACATTAAAAAGAACCCATGAATGTCCACTTAGGAATGAAAAATACTCGTGGTTGAGGAACCTGCGCGTTCCTATAATTGCTTTTTGCAATTTTGTTTGGTCACTTATTGGTGTTTTGTATGACTATAGGTGACCGGGAGTGGCGTAGAGCCGACAGAACATCTGGTTTCTGAGGATTATAGTGCACCCAGTGGAGCGCTTGATACCCCTCTTTCGTTAGAAACCATAAGAAGGATCGTTGAAGTGGTGCTCGCTATGACTAGTGCACAGCAAGGAAGCAATGTGCAACCTCTTGTCCCCGAGATGACTTCAATGTCGGGTGGTGTGTTGAATCAAATGACATTTAGGAGGCCATCAGGTCAGCCGTTGAATATGTGCTTGGTGCAGGGTACGCACTCAGTTGATGAGTATTTGCAGGCATTCCTTTTGATAAGCCGCTACCCATGCTTTGAGTTGGAGAACGAGAGGTCTATAGTCGATAGATTCTATAGTGGTCTACGTGACGAACTGCGAATTCCACTTCTAGGACCAAAACTAATGGGATTCCGAGCCTTGGTAGAGTCGGCCAGATCTTTGGAAGTGGAAATGGGAAAAATTCACCAGATACCAGTGAGTAGGGTATCGAACTCTGCAATTCCTATGAGGGGTGCATCTTGCAAAATGCTGAAGAAGAAGGTTAGATCATCGACTAGCAAGGTTGCTTACAACTGTCATACTTGTGGAAAGAAAGGACACTTTGCCCGAGAATGTTGGGATGGTGCTCAGAAGATTAAGGAAGCTATGTCAGGAGCAGGTGAGGACTCTGGTACTAAGAAACCACAGTTCAAAGGGCCAAGTTCAAAGTCCGATGTCCGCAGTTGGAATAAGAAGCTGAAGACTTCGAACTCAGCCCCTTCTTCTGGTGCGTCGGGAGCAACTACAAGTCGAGTCCCAAGAGCTTGCTATATCTGCGAAAAAGTGGGACATTTTGCACGTGAGTGTTGGAGTGGACGTGCAAAGTCCGAAAGGAACTCTGAAGAGTACAAGCTTGGTCAGCAAGAGGACAGAAAGCAAGCAGACGTGGTGACAGGTAAGGTTTAAAATTCTAGCATTTAGCTTTAGACACTTGTAGTCTTTGTGCATGTTAACCTAGAACCGCTTGTGCTAAGCGTTGTTCTGAATTTCGTTTGTCCGGCGCGAGCACCGTTCGCTAAAGGGGGCTTTGTGTCTCCGTTTGCCCAAAAGAATTGTATTACGTGTCAGAATATATCTTCCGATGGCAAAAGTCTTAATGGATGTGTTGTTGACTAGTAGTGCTCGATGCGCGCAGATAGAATCTGTTGCGTTTAGGTATGGATTGTGAGTCAAAAGTTTGATTTGCAGGCGTTGTTTCTACCGCTAGGAGAGTTCAACGTGATCTTTAGCATGGTCAGGCTCTCGGAGCAGCAGACATACGTTGATCGAAGTTGCTAGTGGGTCAGTTGAGAGCTAGTCATGAGGTGACTTTCGCGGGCATGAAGGGGTCGGGTAAGATTTTGATGTCAGCCCTTCAGGTGTTCCCGGCAGTTCGGTCTGGGGCAGAACTGTATGTCACTCTAGTGTAGACTTCGACGCCTAAACCTAGTTTGGGCAACATCCCAGTTGTGTCCGAATATCCTGATGTGTTTCCAGATGATCTCCCAGGAGCCCCTCCTCAGTGGGAGATAGACTTTACTATAGAGCTGGTACCGGGTGCCAAACCGGTGTCATGCTCCCCCTATCGGATAGCCCCAAGAGAAATGGCAGAGTTGAAGGTGCAACTGCAGGAGTTGCTAGAGCAAGGGTATGTGCGTCCGAGTTCGTCGCCTTGGAGCGCACCAGTTCTCTTTGTTAAGGAGAAAGATGGGAGCTTGCAGCTTTATATCGATTATCGGGAATTGAACAAACTTACGGAGAAGAACAAATATCCAATCCCGAGGATTGACGATCTATTTGATCAGTTGGTTGGGTCAACTGTAGATTCGAAGTTAGATTTGAAGTCTGGTTACTATCAGTTGAGGATAAGGGAGAGCGACATTCCAAAGACAGCATTCAGTACGCGGTTTGGGCATTACGAGTTCACGGTTATGCCGTTTGGGTTGACGAATGCTCCATCCGTGTTTATGGATCTGATGAATAGGACGTTCAGAGAATACTTGGATCAGTTCGTGATAGTATTTATTGATGATATCCTGGTATATTCGCGGTGCGAGGAGGATCACTACAAGCATTTACACATGGTGTTGGAAACATTGAGGAAAAGTCAGTTATATGCAAAATTCTCCAAGTGTGAATTCTGGTTATCCTCGATAGCGTTCCTTGGTCATGTTGTCAGTGGAGAAGGAATAGCTGTGGATCCGGCGAAGATAGTGGCGATACGGGAGTGGCCTACTTTGACTACGGTGGCAGAGGTCCGGAGTTTTCTGGGACTTGCTGGCTACTACAGGCGCTTCGTAGAGAACTTCTCGTGGATAGCACTACCACTCACGACGTTGACAAGAAAGGATCAGAAGTTTGTGTGGTCTCCGGAGTGCGAACAGGCTTTTGAAGAATTGAAGAGGCGGTTGACCACGGCGCCTATTTTATGTTCGCCAAGTGGTACCGAAGAGTTCGAGATTGATAGTGATGCTTCAGGCAGTGGTTTGGGCTGTGTTCTGCTACAGCATGGGAGAGTGATAGCTTAAGGTTCACGAGAGGAATTATCCGGTCCACGACTTAGAGTTAGCGGCCGTGATTTTTGCTCTAAAGCTTTGGAGGCACTATCTGTACGGTGTGAAGGTAGATATTTACACCGATCATAAGAGTTTGAAGTACCTATTGGATCAAAAAGTTCTGAACATGAGGCAGAGGAGGTGGATGGAGTTCTTAGGGGACTACACCTTCAAGATACACTATGTGCCTGGGAAGGGAAATGTAGTGGCGGATGCATTGAGTCGTAAGATTCCCGCACGAGCCAACTGGTTATCAGTGCATGATGAGAGATTGGTCCAAGAGTTGGAGGCATTGGAGATAACTTGTGTTGACAAGCAGTCTAGTGCCGAGGCAAAACTGTTTTGGACAGAGGTGCAGTGTGACCTAGCGGATAGAGTTCGACGGGCTTTGGTTCAGGATAGCAGCATGAAGCAAATCCTAGATGGATCTTCGGATGGGTCAAATTCCCAGTTTGTGGTTGAAGATGGGTTGCTAAGGAAGGACGGTCGTCTATGCGTTCCTAGTGCGGATAATAGTCGGGAGGAGTTGATGTATGAGGCTCATCATACCAAATACTCAATCCACCCGGAAAGCACGAAGATGTATAGAGACATGAAGAAATTATTCTGGTGGCCGGGTTTGAAGAAGGATGTGGCGCTTTATGTGGCCAAGTGTCGTACTTGTGCATTGGTGAAGGCGGAATGTCAGAAGCCCGGAGGTTTCTTGAAATCACTTCCTATCCCAGAATGGAAGTTTGATGATATATCTATGGATTTTGTGCACGGTTTGCCGAAGTCGCAGAAAGGAAATGATGCCATTTGGGTGGTCGTAGATAGATTGACAAAGGTGTCGCACTTTATCCCAATGAGAAAGGAAGATCCAGTAGAAAGGTTAGCCAAACTCTACGTGGATAATATTGTACGACTGCATGGTGTGCCTCGCAGTATTGTTAGTGATCGTGATGGACGCTCCACATCAAATGACTGGAGGTTGGTGCATGGTCTGTTGGGTACTAAGCTAAAGTTCAGCACAGCCTTTCACCCACAGACAGGTGGCCAAACCGAGAGAGTCAACAGAACTATGGAGGACATGCTTCGCATGTGCGTCCTAGATTTCGGGAAGCATTGGGAGGATCACCTGTACATGGTGGAGTTTGCGTACAACAATAGCTTTCAGGCAAGCATTGGAATGGCGCCTTTCAAAGCTTTGTACGGGAGGAAGTGTCGTACGTCGTTGTCTTGGTTGGAGGCAGGCGAATCAAAGTTGTATAAACGTCAAGCGGTGGAAGATGCCACTTCAATGATACGGACAATCCAGGAAAGGCTGAAGATAGCTCAGGATAGACAGTCAAAGTACTACAATGCCAAACATAGAAATGTGGAGTTCAACGTTGGCGACATGGTATATTTAAAAATCAAGCCGTTCAAGGGTGTATCGCGGGTTCGACGCTTGAAGAAGCTGAGTCCGAGATACCTTGGACCATTTGAAATCCTGGAGCGTGTTGGCGAGGCGGCGTATAGGTTGAAGCTGTCGACGGAGTTGAGTGGGCTGCATGACGTAGTCCACGTATCGGTGTTGCGTAAGGCAGTGCAAGAGCCTTCACAGATCGTTGCAGACAATCAGGTACCGGTTGATTATGAGTTAACAACAAGGGTCAGACCAGTACGAATTGAAGACGTTGCGGTCAAACGACCCCGCAACAAGGAGGTCAGAATGGTTAAAGTCCGTTGGGATAATTGCGGACGTGAGGAGCTTTCTTGGGAGCGAGAGCAAGCTATGTTGGAGGAATACCCCGAGTTATTCCACTCAGGTATCATTTAGCTTTCGTGTACCTTTGCTTAATTTCGGGACGAAATTCCTTAAGTGGGGGAGATTTGTAACGCCCCGAATTTCGTGTGCGAGTCGGTCGCGGAAAAAGAGTTTTTGGTGCCTGTAGGGGTACACGGCCTAGGACACGGGCGTGTCCAAGGCCGTGTCTGGCTGGTGATTTTTGGCCGTTTCCAACCCGAGAAGGACACGGTCAGAAACACGGCCGGATGACACGGGCGTGTCATCCGACACGGGCGTGTGCCAACCCGTGTCCAGACCCGTGTCCTGAGGGGTCGTGTCCATTGCCGTGCGGTTATGCGTGACACGCCCTCGAACACGGGTGTGTCGAGGAACCCGACACGGGCGTGTCAGGTCAGACACGGGCGTGTCTTGGCCCGTGTGCATTTCTCAGTTCGACGATCGTGCCTGGATCGAGGCACACGGCCTTGGACACGGCCGTGTGCCAAGCCGTGTGCGGCCCAGGTCTGGGGAATTTTGTGCAGATCCGAGCCGTTCATTTTCTTTAATTAGGGTCCAATGGCCCAGATGAGATCCTGCTCTGTTAAGGCCGGGAATAGGGAGTTATTCCCTCATTTTCTCTCCAAAGTTCTCCCCTTCCAAAGTGAGAGAGGAGAGGAAGAAGAAGGAGGTTTCCGGCCGCCGGCGGAGCATCGGAGCACCGTTTCGAAATCGGAGAGCGGATCCGTGGAGGGAAGGTCATTGCGAAGAGTTCTAACCGCGTAGTTTTTCCATGGCGCCAAAACGGACTACAAGGGTAACGATTCTCAACTCGAGCGCTTGAATCTCTTTCTTTCTGCATAGGGAATCCCGCTCCCGCGAGTATGCGGTGAGTGCGTGGTGTTCCTTGGGGTTGACGGGAATAGTCCCCCTTGTGTTGCATGTAGAGCCCGGAATCGTAAGTACGGGCATAGGCATTGTGTGTGAAGCCTACCCGGACGTGTTTTGTCTGGATCGGTGATGTTGCATTTGATATGGTTTTGCCGGAGAAGACTCCGTGCTTTGGATTTTTTTTGGGTTTCTACGCGGTAGATTGCAGCAGGGATCCTTGAAGGTTAGCTTCAAGGCGCACCCGGAAAACTGAGCGGAAACGTGTTCTGCTAACTTGGCGGTCTGGGAACCGGCCTTGATCATAACTGGGTTATGAGATTGTTTTGGGAAATTTGGGATCCGAGAGAAGCTTGGCCCGCGCAAAGTTCCTTAAATTGGACATGCGGCGTGAGCAACGGGCAAGTGGAATTGGACCTAGGCTATGTGGTTCGGTGCGAGAGACCCGAAGACGGGGACTGGCCGTTGGCATAGTCGGAGCCTTAGACGGTGGTCAGAAAGGCTAAATGCTCACATGTTGTTGCCATCCTAGGGATGGTGGTGAATGCATTGATTTGTTAGGGTTCACCATGAATGTGCCCTGAGTGCACGGGGTGTTTGGCCGTGCGAGCCTACACCTGTGGCGAATTATAACTGCGATATATATATTGTTGGGCTAATGTTTTGCAGGGAAAGAGCACCGCCGTCCCGAGTAAGGGGCGGGGTCGTTATAATTTGGTCGGCTTTTAGCTGACCGTTGCTTTATTTGCCACCGTGCGGTGGTATGTGCTTGCAGGTGCTGCGGAGCCGAGCGCCAAATAGCGGGCTGGAGCCCATGTTGCTGTGCTGGCCCTGGAAGGCCGTAGAATAGTTGTTTTTACATTTCTCATGTGTGGCCGGCCTGCGAGCCGATGTATGTAAGACATGTTATATTTATGAACATTTGTAAGGCCATAAGGCCATGTACCTGTTTCAGTGTATTTGGGGTTCGTTCTTGTAGTTGTAAATGTGGACATTCATATTTGATGGATTTAAGTTTGGGTTCTTCAACTTTAAAATCTTCCGCTAGAATGCTCTGTGTTTAGGACGTGTAGTATTAATTGGTTGGTTTGATTTATTCATTTAGTGACCCTTCCGACTGTCTGTGGTATATGGCGTCGGGTTCCAGCTGGACCTTCTGTTATATGCCATGCGACGGATGGGGGTGTTACACTATTGCCCGACGATATCGACTCACCACTCGGCGACATCGACTTAACCGCTTTGACCGCTTTGACTGCTTAACCGCCAATCTAACACATGCCACTTGGCATTATCGCCCGACGACATCCACTATCGCCACTCGGCGATATCCTTTCGATGATATCTTTCGATAATTCGTCGAGTGCATCGAGTGCCGTCTCGATGATTTATCGCTATCGCCATCAGGCGATACCCACTGTCGCCTGGCGACAATGACAAAAATTCTGCTATCAAATTTGGGGTGTTACAACTCTCCCTTCCTTACAGAAATTTCGTCCCGAAATTTGCATGCAACTATACGTAAGACAACAACTAAAGAGTTACAACAATGTTTTCTTCATAAACACAATGTTACAACAACGTTACACAAACAACTCGCGATATTCTTCGCGCATGGTTTGCTCTCACTCCCATGTCAGCTCTTCATGGCCACAGTTATCCTACCGGACCTTGACCATCCCGATTGTCTTGTTCCGTAGCTATTTGATCGCCGTATCCTCGATCCGATTGGGCCTAACTTTCGGCGTTAGCCCACTATTGGTCGGTACTCGATCATATAGAGATGGTCTTCCTACCTCTTCTCGAAATCTAAGGCACACATTCAGAGCATGTCCTCCATCGTTCTGTTGGTACTCTCAGTCTGGCCATCAGTTTGCAGATGAAAGGCCGTACTAAACTATAGTTTAGTCCCCAACAACTGATGGATTAGCCTCTAATCACTTGAAGTAAAGCGCCCATCTTGATCACTTACGATGCTACGGGGCACACCGTGCAATTGTATGATATTATCCACGTACAACTTAGCCAGTTTCTCAACTAAATAATCCTTTCTGTTCAGTATGAAGTGCCACACTTTTGTTAGCCGGTCAATGATCACCCACACGACATCGTTTCCACTCTATGATGTCGGCAGTTCATACATGAAATCCATAGAAATGTCATTGAACTTCCATACCGAAATAAGAAGCGACTTCAGGAAACCTCCAGGATTCTGACATTGTGCTTTCACTAAAGCACACGTTTGACATTTTGCCACGTAGAAAGCTATGCATTTTTTCATACCTGGCCACCAGAATAGTTTCTTCATGTCCTTGAACATCTTAGTGCTCCCTGGGTGGATTGAGTACTTTGTAAAATGTGCTTCGTAAATCAGTTCCTCCCGTAATTTACTAACGTTAGGGATGCACAATCGACCGTCTTTTCACTAAAGACCGTCGCCCAAGGAAAACTTGGAATTTGATCATTCCGCTGCATAGCGCTTTAGACTCTCATCGAGTTCTGTTGCTTGCCGAACCCTGTCCGCAAGGTCATACTATACCTCCGTCCAGTTCAAGCATGCAGTTGCAGTGGAATCCTTGTCAACACAAGAAATATCTAAAGCTTCTAGCTCCTAGATCAGACGCTCATCATGCATCTGCAACCAATTTGCCCTTGCCGGAGTCCTATGACTCAAAGCATCTGTGATGACGTATCCCTTCACGGGAGTATATTGAATTTCAAAGGTGTAGTCCCCGAGGAACTCCATCCACCTCCGTTGTTGCATATTGAGATCCTTCTAATCCAATAGATACTTTAGGCTCTTATGGTCCGTGAATATTTCAACTTTCAGGCCATATAAATAATGATGCCACAGTTTAAGTGCAAAAATCACCGCCGCCAACTCCAAGTCATGGGTGGGATAGTTTCGCTCATGCACCTTCAACTGTCTCGAGCCATAAGCTATAACTTTTCCAGATTGAAGAAAAATGCAGCCTAAGACGCTCCCTGATGCATCACTGTAAATCTCATGGCCGTCTGTACCACATGGCGATGTCAAAACAGGCGCCGTGGTCAAACAACTCTTCAATTCTTCAAAAGCTCACGCACACTATAGCGTCAAAAACGAACTTTTGATCTTTTTGCATCAGTGTGGTGAGAGGTAAGGCTATCCATGAAAAGTTCACTACTTTCCTTTGAGTGTCATCACAACAATATCATTGTGTGAGTATTGCACACACAATGATATTTTAGTTAGTGTGAATTTCTGCTTTCTTTTGAGTGTCAGTGATGGTTATACATACAACGACAATGGACTTGAAGAGAATTTCTACTTTATTAGACTCACCCTTTCCATCAGCTCAAACATATTCTTTGATCTATGCATGTTCTTTGAATTCTGTCATGAGAGATAACTTTGCGTGTTCTTTGAATTCTAATGATGTCAGCTAAGAGCTTCCCTTATGGATTAAAATTTCTTATTTTTAGAGATCTATTGGACACCTTGGAATACACACATGAGTCTAGGGCATCATTGATGTCCTGCCCTATTACTTCATCATCTTCTTCAACACTAAATTGCGGTAGGTGCAATACCTCGGTCAGCTTCTTGGAATTAATCTTCACCTTGGTTTCTCTAATTTGAGAACATCTTTTCATGATGACAGATGGTTCTGATATGGAATACTAAAAATCAATGATGTTTAGTAATCATATAACTGACTTTAAGTCGGCGATTGAGCTCATAGTAATATCGTTGTGTGTGGTATGCTAACATAATAATAATATTATGTGAACACAATAGTGCCTATGTATGAACATACTGGTTCTGTACTTAGACCAGATATGATTTCTAAACATGTATACTCTTGGTCTATTTTGATATCCAGTCATAATGTGGTTGAGTAATCTGAAATTATAATATCCATGTTCATGTCACGTTAGATAAATGACCTGGAAGGTTTTCCTCTCCTTTTGTTGAGCTCATAGTAATATCATTATGTGTGGTCTGCTAACATAACAATACTGTTGTGCGAACACAATAATATCATTCTGTGAACATAACAGTTTTGTACTTAGACCAAATCTGAGTTCTGAATGTTTATATTTTTGGTCTGTATAATTCCTACACATGTCACATCAAATAATCATCAGATACAAGATGTACTTATCATTAAGTGGAGGACTTCTTCAAATCTGGAATATTGTGGGCAATGTTCCCAACAATCACCCCCAATATGAAGGAATCAGAACCAACTCAATGACACAGTACATATCAGAGAAAAATAATGATAATTAACCACAAAGATTAAGCTTATTATATTTAGAACAAAGACTACATTTGCACCATTCTTGTAAAGCTATAACTTCCTTTACTCAGCCAACTTCTTTTCAGACCCAGCATTAACATATTAACACTATCCACCTCAAGGAATTCACACATTCACACTCTCACTCTCACACTCTCTATCTTAAGGTATTCACACATTCATACTCTCACTCTCCCCCTTTCTGACTTCTTCAAAGATTTTTTGCTCAAGATTAGCCTTTGAGGTTTGAGGATACTCTCATTCATTTTTTTTCAGAATTATTACTAGGTCCCTTTGATTCCCAACCCAATGTGGGTTGCATCCTCAACCTCTGGTTGCACACTAACCATTTCAACACCTTGAGCTGGGAGCTCAGTGTGAGGCTCCACCTCAACAATGTCACCTACTTTCTCCTTTTCTATAGACTTCAGGTTCAAGTACTCATCTAGAGTTTTATTATCTAGTTGTTCTCCTTCTTTAGTGTGTTATGCTAGAAGACTCTTCCCATAATCCACCTCAATTGAAGCAATCTTCCCCACAACACTAATAACATCAACACTTTTATCCTCATGAACTTCTATGTCTATGGGCTTATTACATGACATGGATATTTGAATAGTGAAGTATCTAAACTCTACCTCCCCCTCAAATGAGCATATTCCCCCACAACACAGAGTAAGGAAAATGTAGCTTTTGTTCTATTTTATATATATGTATATATATATATATATATATATATATATATATATATATATATATATATATATATATATATATATACACACACACACACACATTATTTTGGAATGCAGGAAGGCACATACCTGGAGGTGTGATCAATTTCAGATCCAAATGGTTAAGATGAATTGAAATCTACTCAGAAAAGTATCATTATGTTATCATAACAATATCATTTAGTGAACAAAATGAAATTTTTGTGAATAAAATGATATTCTTTGACTGCTTGACTAGACAAAATGACATAGACACATCTTGTGTGTGTCACTTGCAGTTTTCTAAGTTGCCACCTGTATGCTTTGTTAGAATCCTAACCTCAATTTATTGGCATAAAATAAAGATTTATGATGATAATTAATTAATAAGAGCTTGCATGACAGGAAATTTATTCTAGGTTAAGCATGCCCAGTTTTATTTTGAAAAACGTTAAATTTTACTCCTAGAGTCTTGGTGAAGATATCTGCCACTTGCTTGTCAGTGGGGACAAACTAAAGGCAGAGTCTTGCTTCTCAACATGATCTCTAATGAAGTGATATCTAATCTCAATGTGCTTAGTCCTATTGTGTGACACAGGATTCTTAGCAATTGAGATTGTACTTGATTGGTCATAAAATATTGAAGTTTTACTTAGCTGGATGTTGTAGTCTTATAATTGATGTTGGATCCACAACAGTTAAGCATAACAACTCCCAACAAAAATATATTCTGACTCAACTATTGAAATAACAAAACCTGTTTGCTCCTTGCTGCTCATGGAAATTACTCTTCTCCCAAGGAATTGGCATGTCCCTAAGGTATATTTTATATCTTCCTTGCATCCTTCAAAATATGCATATGAATATTTGTCAGTTCAAAGTCATTATTTTTAGGGTATCATAGAATAAGATATGGTGTGCCTTTAAGGTATCTCAGAATCCTCGTAGTAGCTGAGTAAAGAGAAACCATGGGAAATGCCTGGTACATAGCATAGATACATGTAGCATATATGATATCAGGTCTACTGACATTCAAGTAGAGTAGAGAGCCAATTATACATATGTATAAAGCCACATCAAAATGTTTCTCTTTCTCATCCTTATCTAGGGATATATTTGACCCCCATGGGAGTTTTCAAGATGGAGGCTCTCTCCATATAAAATTTCTTGATCAACTCCTTGGTGAAGTTAGTCTCAGAGATGAATATTCCATCTTTAGACTACTTCAATTGGAGACCTAAGAAATACTTAAGCTCTCTCATGCTTCTTATTTCAAATTTCCCTTGCAACAGGTTAGCAAACCTCTTGCATCAGGTTATCATCTATAGACCAAAATATAATATCATCAATATTTGGACTAAAAGAATCTTGCCTTTTACTTCCCATAGGAATTATATTTTGTCTATCTTCCCCCTTGAGAATTTATTCTTAATGAGGAAGGTAGACATGATTTCATACCAAGCTCTTGGAGGTTACTTTAACATATACAATGTTTTTCTAAGAAAATAAACATGATCAGGGTGAATTGGATTGACAAAAACCAATGGTTGTTGTTGGGAATATTGTCAAGATTTTTGATTTGAAGAAGGCCTCAAAATGACAATAAACATCTTGTATTTAATGGCTATGTTTATTTTGATATGAAGAGTATAATATAAATATTAGGTAATATAGTGTTAGGCTTATGGTCACTCAAACAAGTTTTTGCCCTTGTAATTCCTCAAGGTGCAAAACTCATGTTGACCTATGATCTAATCCTGTATTAGACTTGTCATTATTATGGGGAAAATCAGTAGAGTTAAAGAAAATTCAAGGCAAAAGGAAAATTTGTTCTAAGTCAAATATCATCTACATCGACTAGAAAATGTCAACTGTATCGATTAGAAGGTAAGTGGATTGTCGACTGTATCAATTGAATGACTAAGGAAAAAGTCAACTGCATCGACTAGAAGCTAATTCATTTATCGTCTGCATCGACTGCAAGGCTAAATAATTTATTGACTACATTGAGTGTAAGGATAAGCAATTTGTAGACCACATCGACTGTATAATTAAGACACTTGTTGACTGCACCGACTAGAAGACTATAAATGTTATCGACAGCATCAACTAGACTGTAATAGAAGGATTTTTGCCAGACTATGTGCTCAAGTGCTGACTGTATTACATTATGTTCTTTAGATGCAATATGTCGACTACATAATATCTATAAGTACTGAAGAACTTTTTTAACTGAATCGGCTAAAGT
This sequence comes from Platanthera guangdongensis, assembly GCA_039583875.1. Lineage (NCBI taxonomy): Eukaryota > Viridiplantae > Streptophyta > Magnoliopsida > Asparagales > Orchidaceae > Platanthera > Platanthera guangdongensis. The sequence continues at coordinate 160,286,587 of CM077151.1, forward strand.
TTTACCTAGAATGTTTTATCGGCCTGAAGCGCATTCTAATGGTCTTCTACTGTGATCAAGCCGCAGATTGCACATCTGATCAAAATGATTTGAATTCTGCTTTCTGTCGTGATAATCAAGGAGTCTTTAGAGGAAAGGAATTATACCCATTGATTTCAAAATCATGCCATTTGAAGAACTTTCCTTAAGCAAAATTTGTAGCCATTGAAATTTTCCTTTTCAAGGTTCAAGGCCTCTGCCGATTCAGTCTGCTATATAATGGGATGTGAAAATTCAACAAGTAGTTGCTCAAGCCCTATAATTCTACACATGAGTTCTACACACGCATACACACAAAAAATTTTGTGCAGGACTTTGTAGTTGCTCAAGCCCTATAATTCTTTCAAGTCCTTAGCAATTGCAAACACTAGAGAGATTTCTTCCAAGGCTCAATTCGACAAGTTTCTTTCCGAAGAACATTTCTCTCTGGATAGAAGTTCTAATGATTCAACAAATTCTATTCAAACAGACATCTTCAAATACTAAATCAAGGAAGAAAAAGTTTAAACTGTGCTTCTATAGAAGACTCAAGTTTATTGTTTGAGTCAAGTAATTTGTATTTACTCTGAACTTGTAGGATCCTTGTTGGATCTGAGTTTGTTTTATGATTTTAGTGAGAATCTAAGTTGTATGATTACTGTGATATGAGGTAGGGTCTTTGGAAAAAGATCTGATTGTAGATCTCTGGTTATAGAGATTAAGGTAGGGTTGTGTTTGGCCTGAGTGTAAGATCTTGTGATTGAAGATTTGAGTTGTAATACCTTGTGTTAGAGGTATGAGGTAGGGGATTGTGGTTACTAAGTTATAAGATCTATTAATCCGAGTTATTTGGAGAAGTTTGCCTAAGATAGCGCTCTATTAGATAAGTGAAGAGGGAAAGTGGATGTACCCATAATTGGGGAATCACTATACATGTGTATTATGCTGAGACTGTGCTGTGTTTTGTGTTGTTTCATTACTTTATTGTGCTTAATTTGAAGAGAAACAAAGAAAGCTTAAAAAGATTAAAACACATATTCACCCCCTCTAGGTGATTAGACAACCCTTATCTTTCAGTTATTCTGCATATACTTCTTTTACGTCACCATTCAAGAATGCTGACTTCACATCCATCCGGCAGGTCTTAAATCCTTTGTGGGAAACATATGCAAGGAACAACCTGAAGGATTCTAGTCTTACCACAAGTGCAAAGGTCTGGTCAAAGTCAATACCTTCTTCTTGTATATACCCCTTTGCAACCAGCCTATCCTTGTTCTTTATAATGTCTCCATTTTCATCCATGAAAGATAGTAGGTAGTCTAAATCACCTAGAGCGCAGGGGGGTGGGGGGTGAATATGTGTACTCGATGGTTTTGGTCTCTTTAAATTTATACAAGATAAATCACATCAAACTACACAGATAATAACACACATAATTTATAGTGGTTCCCTTGTATACGAGTATGCCCACTTTCCCTCACCACATATCTAGCCGTGTGATAGACTCAGCAACCTCCTCCAAAACTCAGCGCCAAGAGCTTACAACACATATTTATCAGAATCTCTCCTCAAGTCTATACCCAGACCCTACCTCAGGCTAACACCAACCCTACCTCGGAGTTTTCCAACTCCTACAGCTTAGAGACCCATCTAGTCTCCTACCTCAGATCTTCACTAAGATCCTACCTCAGACTTATTACCAAGTCATACCTCAGGCCTATCAATAAGCCCTATACTCAGGCTATGAGTTCAGCCCTACAACTCAGATATACCAAGTGATCCTACAGATAATAGATTTTTATAGAAGATTAAAACAAATGACCTAATAAAATTTGACCTTGAATTTTCGAGTCTTCTAATGCTTTGCCGTGAAAGATTTCTTCTAGAATCAGCACCTGAATAAAGTATGTATTTTCTTTTAGATCAGGTCTTATGTTATTCCTGATCTTCTTCTTCAGTTGGAAGAAGACCTAACTTAGAGTTGAGTGGATTGACTCCTTGCTCTGAAAGTATCTAGCGTCTACCTAAATAACCTAGAGGGGGTGAATAGGTGATGTTTGTGTCTTTTTGCGGAATAAAAATTTTCTAAAAGTTCATGCACAAAAACACATAGATTTATAGTGGTTCCCCATATTGGGTACGTCCATTGTCCCGCCTTGCCTATCTACCACAAAGAGATAGATTCGGCTACTTCACCTTTCTCAGATTTCATCAAATCTTACAACTCGGAGAAAAGCTCCTACACCTCAGAGAACAAACTCCTACACCTCGATCTACCACTAGATCTACAACTCGATCCACAAGCCTGATCTACAATCTCGATCCACAAACGGATCTACAAATCTCGATCCACAAATAGATCTACAAATCTTGGATACAAAGCTCCTAAAATAGTAAAAACAATCGTTACGATCAACAATAAAAATTTATACTTCCATATCTGAATTCTACATGGATCTTCCTTCTTGAAGACTGAAAGTCGATGATGAAGGTTGAGGAAGAAAACCGAGAAAACTGGATCTGAAAACCTTGGATCGGACATGATCAAGTAGATGTTGAAGAAGCTTTGAATCTTGGATCTATCGAATCTCTTCTTCTTTTGAATTGCTGGATCGAGAGAAGAGCGATAGAGAAAAATGATGATGAAGACGGTACGGTTTCTCCCGAAATTAGAAAGTGCGATTCTGATTCTGATTGCTGTAATTATTCTTATAATTATTAGGGTTAGCGAAATCCTCTGAAAGGACTATTTATAGATCATTTTTTAACGGTCATAAGTCATTTAGGAAAGATTCTCGTGGATTAATCATGTGATACTTAGATTAATTTGAAATCCCGTCAGACTGTTTAAGAAGAATTTTCTACAAGTCCATTTCTCGAGAAGTATTATATTTCTCGAGAAATCATTTTCTTTCTCGAGAAAAGGCACGACCTTCTCGAGAAAAGACTTAACCAAATTCTTTGAAATGAGAACCTGATTTCTCGAGAAGGATAGTATTTCTCGAGAAAAATACTTAGTGCAAATTTAGAACTAAAGTCAGATTTCTCGAGAAGAATATGATTTGTCGAGAAATGAATTGCTTTCTCGAGAAATGGCCCGACCTTCTCGAGAAATTTAATTGATGTAAATTATGTGAACTTAATGACTTATTTCTCGAGAAAGGACTTGATGTCTCGAGAAATATAATTGGCTTCTCATGAAACAGTTTTGATTTCTCGAGAATGACTTTCCTTTCTCGAGAAATGAACTTGGTTTCTCGAGAAATATACTTCGCTTTTCTCGAGAAAATGACTTGGAGTATTTTCAGACAATTTCCCGAAAAGTCTTATGGTTTCTCGAGAATAGCTTTGCTTTCTCAAGAAATGTACTCAGACTTCTCGAGAAATACATGTCATTTCTCGAGAAATGGACTTAGGAATTTTTTAAGAAACAATTTCTTTACTTCTTGTAGAAAACTGGCAACCCTTCCTTTCTTCCATTTCTTTAGTACTTGAATATGAAGTGCATCCCGATAGAGAGGTTACACATGATTCAACACCATGGATCACATAATGAGGGATTACATTGTATGGTCCTGTGTTTGGTGACTCATTGTAAACTGATATTGGTCTACAATTAGCAATAATAACCCGCAAACACTCAACTAAAATACAGTATCAAACACAAACTTAATTCATCTTAGTTCCAGGGTGATTTCACACTAATCTGGGTTTTTGTGGATACAATACCCAACAATCTCCTCCTATTTGTAGAAGTCAGAACCCTCTACATTAAGGTGAATTATATCAAGATAATAAAGAATTAAAAAACAAGTAAAACAATGTATGTAAAGACAGGTAAGAAATAATGAGATCAACAAAATTCAAAATTTTTTATATATAGAGTTTTTCCATAAGATTAAATCCATATCTACAAAATTCTATAACATTGATAATCATGAATCACTTGTATTGTTGTTGATGCCGTCTTTTCTTCTTTTCTTGTTGCCTTTTCTGATAACTGAGTGGTTTGGGGTAGTACTTTGGAGGTCGAGGAGGAGCTTTAGGATTATTATGTCCATATTCACGATCATAAATTCTTCTTTTTGTCATTGATTTTTCATAAAGCTCCCACTCTTTGTGAATGTAATGATTATCTTTATTTTCATTAAATTCTACAACCAGCTTTAGAGTGTCAAGAATAAGAGACTTTGAAGTTGGACTTCACACTTCAGCAAATTCTTTTTCAATTCTTTGGGTAGCACCTTGACTGGGAGCAGATTTGTTGGCAGAAGCACCGTCACCATATTTCCTTTTCTTATGCACTGACATTTCAGGAGGCAGTTCTTGATGTATCTCTGGTTGATCATGAGTCTATACTCGAGACTAACTTTCAGGAGGAAATTCATACTGTTTAGGTCTTGGAGAAAAAGTAGGTTTGAAAGTATTTGGATTTAGATGAGGAGGTGGAGCTTCATTTGGGTCAACCTGAAAGACTGGAAAGATTTGATTATGCATCCAGACAGCAGTCTCATAAGTATAGATATTTACCCCCTTAATCTGCTTGTCTACACTTGTATTGATCTCCTTTAGTTGATCACCCCACTGATTTTTCATTTCTTTTACTTTATCCCCCCTTTCCGACTTCTACAGATTGGGTCACAATGGCATCTTCCTTGAACTTTCCAACCTATTCACAATTCTTGAAATTCTGTTCATCAATTTTCTTCAACATTATAAATTGATTGTTTGCCACAGTTACTGCTTTATTCATAACTTCACCAATACTGGTGATAGTGTGGTCTATATCCTTGCCACCAATTTTTAACAGTCTTTTGAACTTATCTGTATTGTTTTGAATTTCAGCAAAACCTTTGCTCATCTCTTTTTCAAGAGCAGTGACTTTATCATTTACTTCTTGGAGAGACTTGTCAAAGTACTCTCATTGCATGGTCAGCATAGATTAAATTTTACCCAACAGGGTATCTTTAGGAATAATTTCAGCTATAAGGGGTGGAGGAGGTAGAGCTGGAGTTGTCCAGATAAGTATTTCTTCAATAATAACTGAACTTGTGCCGCTTTGGGATGAAGTCATCTCATCCCCTTCCTCACCTATAATAATAGGGAGAGAGAAATCTAAACTCCTCATAGGAGGTTCTGCAGGCTCTGGTATAATTTCATCATCATCATCATAGACTATATCAACATTCTCCCCCTCAACTTGTTCTTGGGGTAGAGAATCTTCTTGTTGGATCCCTAGTTGGATTTAGGCTAGGTTCACTAAACTAGGATGTTTGACCCAACATGTATAGCCATGGTCATGTTTGTGTCTAGAGTTTAGGCCATGTCCTTAGAATCAACACTGCATGGACCAGCCATCTACAGACTGCAGAAGAATCAAGACTTAGAGACATTTCAAAGACTCAGGAAAATGAGTTCGACGTTCTTCGAACTCAGCTCGACGAAAGTCATGCTCAGCTTGACGAACTCAGAGACAATTCTCTGAGTTGAGCTCGACGAACTTGGTTCTCAGGTCAAAGATCTCTAGACACTATACTTCAACATTCCAAGTCCAGAATTCCTTTCTATGAACCCCAGTCGATGAAGTTAGAATATCAGCTCGACGAACTTAGTTCTCAGGATGACGATTTCTGTATGGTCTACCTCAACATTTTAAGTCCAGAAACATCTCAATATTCTAAGTCCAGAAACACTTCTCTGAACTCCAGTCGACGAATTCATGTTCTCAGTTCGACAAACTTAGACCACAATCCTGACAAGTTTTATCAAGTAGCAGTTAGTAGTTCTCAGCTTGACGAACTCAGTTCTCAGGTCGACGATTTCTGGACACTCTACTTCAACATTCTAAAGTCCAAGAAATATTTCGCTGAACACTAGTCGACGAACTTAGATTCTCAGCTCAACGATCTTGATGAACAAAATTGGCAAGGTTCTTGAGAAAGCAGTTAGCAGTTCTCAAGTCGACGATCTTGGATCTCAGCTCGACGAACAACAATTATCTAGTCGACGAACATATCTTCTCAGCTTGACGAACTCTGAACCCAGGTCGACGAATTCTATTCTTTACTTAACGATTTATGTGCAGATCCAGACTTGGATATTTCCCTCCTTCTGTCCTTACTTTATTGCAGTAATTCCTGAGTAATCAATGCTTAATATTCTCTAAATATTACCATTAGACGCAATATTGATTATGACTTTCATCAGGATTATTACTTGCCGTTTTTCAATGGGACAGTTGGGGAAATCAATCAATGCAGACATTCTCAAGGCCGTCAGTAAACAATGCTGAAGAAATTCAAAATTCAGAAGGAATATTTCATGGAAAATATAAAAGGATTTTTCTTCTTTCTTCTCGTAAGTGCAGAGCACACAGATAGTCATAGAGAGATCAAGAATTTGAAATAGCACAAGCAATACACAAGACAACACAGCAGAAAAGAAACAAAAAGCCCCAGACTGGAGAAATAACAGTAGTAGAAGAAGAATAAGAACATCTATCCAAAATCAAGAGTCTTCTTCCTTCTTCATTACAGGATTCTTCAAGGACAACAACAACTCTATCAGTCAAGAAGTTCCTATATATATTCTGGTCAAGGCTAAAGGATTGAAGACCTACTCACCCTGAAGCAAAGCTCAATACTTCCTGATTTCCATATCTCAGGGGGAGCTTTGTTAACATCAAAGATCCACTAAGTCTTCTCAGTTGTACTTGAGAAAGATAAGACACCATCACTCTCTCACCCCCACTGTAAAAAAGGGTTCTTTAACTCCCTTCAAAAGTTATTCCTGGTTGCAAGTCACCTGACCAAAAGACTTGGGATTGGTTTTTGAGCACCTGATCAAAAGCTCATTGGTGACAGTCACCTGATCAAAAACCTGAGTGGATTCCTACCAGGGTGGTAGAAGAGTGGATGCACCCAGGTTGGGGAACCACTATAAAATTCTTGTGTTGTCTGGTTGTCATCTTTTTCTTTTGCTCTTGCTGTGGCTATGCTAGTTAGGTTTGCTGTGTCTATGATTAGTAAGTTTATATTTGCTATGCCTGTGGTAGATTAGGTTATCATAGTTTGCACTTATACTCACAGTAAATCTTGATATCAAATAACTGCTATACTCTGTAGTTTTTATTTACAGCAAAAAGCCTTAAAGTTTCAAGATACTCTTTTCACCCCCCCTTTAGAGTATATCAGATCTAACCCTAACTTTCAATTGGTATCAGAGCAGGTTTCTTTGGTTGTACAAGCTAATCCTTGAACCAAAAGATCCTTTGATAGATCTGATTTTTTATTTCTATTAGAATTATATACACAGTATGGCACAGAACAAATATTATGCAAGCACCAGACCTCCAGTGTGTAACCTAAATAAGTTTGACATCTGGAAGGCAAGAATAAAACTTTATATGAATTCTATTGATTAGGACATCTACAATTCTATCTTGACAGGTCCTCCTCAATCATCTACATCTACAGCAACCTCAAGCACTAATGTAGTTCCACCACCTGAGTGGACTGATGCTCAGAAGAAAGCAAAGGTTGTTGATGCTAAAGCCATGAACATTCTGGCCCAAATAATGTCTGATGACATTTTCCAGAAAGTGGCTGAATGCACTTCAGCCAAGGCCATTTGGGACTCTCTCAACCAAATGGTTGCTGGCTCTGTAGATGAAAGGAAGGACAGAAGGTCAAATCTCATATCCAGTATGAGAATTTCAAGAAGGATGAAGCAGAATCTATTACAGACATATACAATAGGCTGAGCTCAATAATCAATGAGCTGAAGACCTTGGATAAGGACATCACCCTCACTGAGGTGAATGACAAAATCCTCATGTACTTCCCAAGCTCATGGGATTCAAGGATCTGGCCGATCAAGGAGGCCAGGAGCTTAAATGAGATTTCCACAGAATCTCTATTGGGAAAGATCAAATCCTATGAGCAGCTAATCAAGTCCAGAGAAGCAGCTGAATAAAGGACTCCTCCACCAGCAAGGAAAGAGCACAACCTGGCATTCAAAGCTGCTGAGGAGACAAAATCTTCAACAATAAATGAAGAGCTAATGAGTCTCCTTGCCAAAAGATTTTACAAAATGACAAGGAAAGACTTCAGAAGAAAATCATCCAAGCAGGATGATAAGCCAAGGTATGACAAAACTCCTACTAAAGAAGTAGTTTGCTTTGGCTGTAGGAAACCTGGGCACTTTATCTCAGAGTGTCCAGAGAATCAAAAGAAAGAAAGAAGAAGAGAGAAGGACTCCAGAAGACAACAAAGCTCAAGGCCTTCCTCTAGCAAATACAAGAAGAAGGAGAAGGGCTTTGTAGCTGAAAAATGGAGTGACACTGAAGATGAATCCACATCCTCCAATTCAAGTGAAGAGAAAGAAGAGGTAAGGGCCAAAGAAGTCTGCCTTATGGCCATTGATGCCTCCAGAAGTCAATCAGATGAAGAAGAATCTGACAATGAAGGAACTTCAGAATCAGAAGCTGATCAGGTACTTTCAACTTTTGATTATAGTTCTGATACTTTCAAAACTGAGTTTAAAACCTTGTGCATTGATTTAATCAACTCTGAAAAGGAAATCAAAACACTTAGAGGAAAAATTATCTAATCAAGAAAACCTGATTTCTGAAAACAGTAAGCTAAAAGAAGAACTAACTCTAGCTAATGAACAAATCAATTCTCTAAAAATAGAGCTATGTGAGGCCAAAAACTTGAGGAATCTCTCAATGGGAGAAACCTTAAGCTGATGGACATCACAAGCACTGTCAATGCCAGACTAAATGGCAAACTGGGCTTGGTTTCATCATCAAGTTTACCCCTCATTCTCAAGAAGAACATATTATCAACCCCCATCAGATTTATTGCAACTAAGGGTAAAGAGGTAATAAACAACAAACAAGCCGCAGAAGAATTACCTAAAAATCAAAATAACAAAAACCAGAAGACTTCAAGTAAAAACAAAGTTCTACAGATTTCGTCGAACTCAGATTGACGAAATGTGGCCAGTTCGTCGAACTCAAGTCGACGAACTTTGAACACAAATCTATATAGTAATAATTTATCTTACTGCGATCGACAAACTGTGTATGGTTTGTTGAGCAGAGGTCGACGAACTCGGGGAACAGAAAATGGATATGTCCATTCTCTAGTAGAGATCGACGATCTCATCACATTTCGTCGAACTCTGGTCGACGAACTTACAACTTTTCGTCGAACCCAGACAGACTTAATAAAAATCATAATTATAACAGCAATTCCAATCAAACTAGGAAACCCTTTAATCCACTTGCTGATTGGACAATTCCTCCTAGAAGATATCACCCCTTAGGGTATAAATCTCAACCTGAATTTTCAGTAATATCAAGCTTTTCTTATCAACAATATAAAGGACCAAAGGTATCCTGGGTCAAGAACAACTAACTGTTTTCATTGCAGGAAAAGAGCTGTCCAGCTGTTAAACAAAAATGGTATCTGGACAATGGATGCTCCAAGCATATGACTGGCAGCAAGGACAACTTAATTAACTACAAGTACAAGCTGGGACCAAAGGTGATCTTTGGTGATTCAAAGTGTGGTTAGTCTGAAGGCTTTAGAGAAGTAAAGATTGGAGCAGTCACTTTCAAAAAGGTGACATATGTAAGTGGACTCAAGCATAACCTCATCTCTATAAGCTAATTATGTGATGAAGGTTATCATATATACTTTAACTCAACATCTTGTATTATCTCTAATAAAGAAAAACAAAATGTTTTAATTGGAAATAGATAAGGTAACATATATATATATTAGATTTTCATTCTTCACCTTCAAATATCTGTTTACTTAATATAGTTAGCAATCAAAATGATCTTTGGCATAAGAGGCTAGGACATATTAATATGAAAAATATTGCTAGGCTATTTAAAGACAACCTTGTGAGAGTTTACCTTCTGGTCCCTATAAGAAGGAAGGCCTCTACAGGGCTTGTCAACTAGGTAAGCAAACTAAATCTAGCTTTAAATCAGTAAATAAGAGTGATTCACCTAGGATTTTGTACTAGCTACACATAGACCGCTTTGGACCTATTGCTATAGAGAGCCTAGGAGGGAAATCCTATACCCTAGTTGTTATAGATGACTTCTCAATATTCACTTGGGTGTTCTTTCTGAGATCTAAGTCAGATATATTCAAAGTTCTTACAGATTTTCTCAGGACCATACAGATTGAGTACTCTACTCATGTTGCATTGATCAGAAGTGATCATGGTACAGAGTTTGAGTCTCTTCTTATGCATGAGTTCTATGAGAAGGAAGGTTTAAGGCACTACTTCTCAGCTCCTAGAACTCCACAACAAAATGAGGTAGCTAAAAGGAAGAATAAAACCCTAATTGAAGTTGCAGATGCTTACATGCCCCTATCCTTTTGGGCAGAGGCTGTAAGCACAGTAAACTATGTACTGAACAGAAGTTTAATACATAAACTTAAGAATAGGACTCCCTATGAATTACTCAAAGGGAAGAAACCTAAAATCACCTATTTTAAAGTATTTGGCTGCATATGTTATACACATAATAATAACAAGAAATATATTAGAAAGTTTGAAGCTAAGGCTGAAGAGGGAATTTTTTTAGGATATTCCCAAGTAAGCAAAGCTTATAGGGTGTTTAACAAATTTTCTTTAAAAATTGAAGAATCAATACATGTGACTTTTGATGAAGCTAACATGTCTTACAAGGAGAAAGAAATTTCTACCAAAAGTACCTTGCAGGTACCTCACTTATGTGAGAAATTGGGAGAGTTAAAACTTCCACAAGAGGTTGCATCACCTCCTCCACAAGCTGAAGAAGATAGTGAAGAAGAACTTATGGAAGATGTTGAAATTCCTTCAACAACAGATATTATTCTACAAGAGGAATTAAATCCAAATGCTGTTGCTGAACCAACTCCACCCACTGATCTTGTCACACTAAGGGATCACCCTAGATCTCAAGTGATTGGATACATAACAGTAGGTGTACAGACATGGCATCAACTCAACCAAGATGTGATGCATGCCTATTTCCTCTCTCAAGTTGAGCCCCAATCCATAAAAGATACCGAGCAAGATCCCCACTGGATCATTGCAATACAAGAGGAACTCAACCAATTTGAGAGATGTAGAGTTTGGGATTTAGTTCCAAGACCCAAAGACTACCCAGTCATTGGAACTAAATGGGTATATAGAAACAAATTTGATGCCCATGGTGTAATTGTGAGGAACAAGGCTAGGATTGTTGCTCAAGGTTATAAGCAAGAAGAAGGAATAGACTATGACCAAACCTTTGCACCAGTTGCAAGGTTAGAAGCAATCAAAATATTCCTTGCCTATGCTGCCTACAAGAAGTTCAAGGTCTATCAGATGGATGTCAAGAATGCCTTTCTGAATGGAGTACTTAAAGAAGAGGTTTATGTTGAACAACCTCCAGGTTTTATCTCTCCAACCCATCCTTCATATGTTTTTAGATTGCATAAAGCTCTTTATGGTCTAAAGCAAGCTCCAAGAGCTTGGTATGAGACCCTAGCTAGCTTCCTGATAGAGCATAAATTCACTAGAGGTATTGTAGATAAAACATTGTTCACTAGGCACCATAAGGATCAAACTTTGTTAGTACAAATTTATGTAGATGACATTATATTTGGTTCTACTGATTCCAAACTATGCAAGAGGTTTTCTGACCACATGCATTCTAAGTTTGAAATGAGTAGCATGGGCGAGCTCTCCTACTTCCTTAGTCTCCAAGTGAAGCAGCTACCTGATGGCATTTTCATCTCCCAGGCTAAATATGCTAAAGAGCTTATTAAAAAGTTTGGGATGGCTGATGCCTCAGCTAAGAAAACACCCATGACTACTAATGCTGTAATAGACACTGATGAACATGGGAAACCTGTTGATCAAAAATTAAATAGGTTCATTGTTGGGTCCCTACTATACCTTACAGCAAGTAAACCTGACATAATGTTTGCCACATGTCTTTGTGCTAGGTTCCAAGTGAACCCTAAAGAATCTCATCTAGTTTTCCTAAAAAGAATTTTGAGATATATAAAGAGTTGTCCTAGTTTAGGACTCTAGTATCCTTTTGAGTCAGAATTTGATTTAACTAGATATTCAGATGCTGACTTTGCTGGATGCAGGGTAGACAAAAAAAGTACCTCAGGGACTTGCCAGTTCCTTGGTATGAGATTAGTGTCTTGGTTCTGCAAGAAACAGTCATCTGTGTCTACATCAACTACTAAAGCAGAATACATTGTAGCTGGCAGTTGCTGTTCCCAGATGCTGTGGATTCAGAATCAATTCCTGGACTATGAGTTCAACTTAAATAATTCAATTCTCTTATGTGATAACACAAGTGCTATATCCATAGCACAAAATCCAGTCCGTCACAGTAGGACTAAGCATATAGACATTAAACATCATTTCATTAGAGAGCGTGTAGACAAAAACAAAATTAAACTTGTCTATATCTACACTGATTTATAAAAAGAAGATATTTTCACCAAACCCTTGGATGAAAGAAATCACTTATTCTTTATAAATCAGCTTGGAATGATCAATGTAGAAGCTTTAATTTAATTTCTGTCTGCAGTCGATGAATTTTTCAAAGTACATCGAACGGAGATCGATGAACAAAGAAAAGTTCTAGAGAAATCGTCGAACGAAGATCGACGAATCTGCTTCAGAAAACGTTCGTCGAATGGAGCTCGATGAAATGTTCTCAAATCTTCAGACTAAGCTCGACGAATTATTTAACTACAAAATCTTTCGTCGACCTCAGATCGAAGAATTCCTTTATTTTTCGTGGAACGGAGTTTGTCGATTCATATTCTGAAAAACCATATATCTAGGTTTTTCTTCGACCTCTGTCCCGCACTTTCAGTTCCATAGCACTTGATCTCTGTTTCTCTCTTGCAGGTACACTATGGCGATTCCAGCGGGCAGTCTTGCTGCAATGAAATTTGATACTGGATTTGATATAGACTTTGAGTCGTTCCAACACTCAGACCCAATCTTCTTGGACATCTTGAAACTGCTTGAAGATCAGCAGTTGAAGAATCTGATGTCCACCAGAATCAAGTTGGCCAGCGCTGAGATCAGGGAATGGGTCTATACTTCCTCCACAACAGATGAAGACACCATGCAGGCATAATATCGGGTAATGCAGTCTCTCTTACCCCCGCAGTTTTAACAGAGATTTTTGGATTAGTAAATGGTGAAGAGGAATTGGAAATTGATAGTGATGAATTTAATGAAATGTTAAATAAGATGGGTTTTTTTGGAGAAACCCCCAACAAGCTACTGAAGAAACATCTATCTGCTGAGTATAAATTTCTAGCAGATATTGTGGGAAAAGTGCTGCTGGGTAAGCACACTGCCCATGATTACATCACCAGGCATCAATTTTTGGTGATGTGTGCAGTGGTGAATAAGAAGCCAATGAATTGGGCTCAAATTCTGTTTGAATTGATTAAGAAAAAGAACACCAAAAAGGAGGTTTGCTTTGGAAGGATTCTCGGAATCTTCCTTAAGGAAAAGGCTGCTGAATCTCTGGTCACCCTGACCATATTCATAAATGCCTCCAAGAGGCTCACCTGTGCCCTCTTTGGCAGGTGGGAGAGGAACATAACCAAGCCCTCCAAGGCTTCTTCCTCTTCCTCCAGGCCTTCTGAGAGTACCAGGGCTGATCCAGCCACTTCCCACCCTACTGAAGATATCACTCCTCCACCTCCACCTCCTCCAGTCATCCAAAGTCACCCTCAGATGGTACACCAACTCCACTCCCCAGTCCATACCCCAATTCATACCACAGTCCATACTCCCACACCTCCCTCATCTCCAATACATACATCCCTAACTCATATTCACTTTCATACCTCACCTCCATCCCCCCATGGTACACCAACTCCATCATCTCATGTACCTCCATCAAAACTCATATTCACTTTCATACATCTACTCAATTCCCAGGTGGCACACCAGTTCCTTCACCACCCTCATCTCCACTTCCACCACATTTGGCTGACATTCCCCTCTCCAATATCTCCTCCCTACCATCATTCAATTTGCTTACATCCCCCCTCCATACTTATTCTTCCCCAGATGCACAAATGCTAGATTCTCTACCTCCTCCTCCACCAGTATCTTCCATCCCTCCTTCTGTTTCCACTAAAACACCTGCTGCATTTCTGCCACTAAACCCCTCCATCATTCCACCTCTTGTAGCACTTCTCACTCCCCTCCTCAAAACTCTTATAACAGAGGCTATTTCACCTCTTGCTTCTTCCATCTCTTCTCTTGCTGATCAAATTTCTACTCTCTTTGCTACTCCTTCTTCAGTCAGGGGCCTGGCTCCAGTACCCACTGAAACTAGGCAGGGGGAGATACTTTATGAAGGAGTAGCAGAAACAACAGTAGTAGTAGAAACAACAGCAGCAGAAACAACAGTAGCAGCAGAAAAAGCAGCAGCAACAGCAGATGCAACAGCAGATGCAGATGTTGATGATGATTTATTAGATTTCATTAATTTTATTGAAACTGATATGGATTTGGATGACACAGTAATAGAAGAAACAACAACTGTTGGTGATTATATTATAAATTCCACAGTAGATCTGTTAAAATTGTTGAATGTTTTTGATAGAGCTTATTTGAATGAACTTCCAGAGTACATCATTAAGCCATCTTTGGCTATAGTCTCATATACCTCTCCGATAAGCTCCAAGGTTGCCATGCAACTTAAGGCTAGTTTTGCTGTTCCAGAGGCTCCAGTCATTCCATCTCCATCAAAATCTGATTCCCTCATTGTTGCATCCCCTCCCAAAGACAATTTTGCTCCAACTTTTGTTATGGATGACTCCCCAATGCCTAATCTTGATGAATTAATCATGGCTGATATATAAGAAGAGAATAAATCAGTTGTTGAAAGCACTGATGTGTACAGTTCTCCAGCTCCAGCTCCAGCTCCTCCTCCAGCTTCTTCCCAGGCAGAAAAACACTTGATATCTGTAGAGGCTCTGAAAGAAATAAATGCATTATATGATAATCCTCAAGACTCTTCTGATGATGAAGATTATGAAGAGGATTTTGATGATGAGCCTAAGAAGAAAGGCTCTAAGAAGAGGAAAGCCCCTCCACCTCCTACTCCAACACCCAATCCAACAAATGATACTCCCTATTATATACTTCAGAAAATCACACCATACAAGGGCATGCCAGCATGGATGTGGCTGTCCAAGAACCAACAGAAAGAGAGAAAGAAAATCAGGAAATACTCACCTCCTCCTCAAAGATTCAAGAAAGACCCTCCTCCTCCTCCTCCACCTGCTGCTGGTGCTTCAGGCATTTCATCTCAAAGGTCTACCCATTATCAAACATATCAAAGATAGCAGGGTAGATCTTCTTCTTCAGGAAGCAGCCGGCAGAGGCACTATTCATTAGGCAAGCAGCAATAACAACAACAACATCAACATCAACAATAACAAATCACTAAACATCAGAAAGCTGAAAGCCCAAAGAGACCTGCCTCTCCTCCTGTGCCTTTTAAGGACCCAGAGACAACTACAACTACAAGGATGGACAGGTTCCAAGAATTGGTTGGCCTATTTATGATTAACAAAGCAAAAGCTGAAGGGAAGGATCCCTCTAAATACACTACAATGTCCAAATACAGGAAGGAAGAACTCAACAGGTTTGCTAAAGTTAACAAATTCTTTAATGTTGATGATTATATGAAACTACATCCAGAAGTTGTAGTGCCAAGAGCTACCTCCCTTAATATCATTGGAGCTGCTGATATGACAATGACAAAAACTCAAGTAGCAAATCCTAACAGGGAAATCAAGTTTACTCAGCCTGGAGATAAAGCTAAGGAGGTTAAGCCCACGGAGCAAAAGAAGAAGAAATAAATTATGAACTATTTTAGTCTTTCTGTTATCTAAAAACTATTTTTTTATTTCCTGATACAAAGCTTTCTGTACATATATATCTGCTACATATTTTAAAATTTCCTGCCAGATATATGTTTTCTTGCTTTGTGAATATTTTGTGTCTGTATTTAGTGACCTCACCCAAATAGGGGGAGATTGTTGGATCCCTAGTTGGATTTGGGCTAGGTTCACTAAACTAGGATGTTTGACCCAATATGTATAGCCAGGGTCATGTTTGTGTCCTAGAGTTTAGGCCATGTCCTTAGAATCAACAATGCATGGACCAACCATCTACAGACTGCAGAAGACTCAAGACTTAGAGAAATTTCAAAGACTCAGGAAAATGAGTTCGACGTTCGTCAAACTCAGCTCGACGAAAGTCGTGGTCAGCTCGACGAACTCAGGGACAATTCTCTGAGCTGAGCTCGACGAACTTGGTTATCAGGTCAACGATCTCTGGACCACTATACTTCAACATTCCAAGTCCAGAATTCCTTTCTCTGAACATGGTGATCAAGGAATCCCCATGCCTTACAGTAATCCTCTTGGACATGCAGTCGATCTAAGCATAGTTCCAGCGCAACCATGTCATTCCCAGGATCAAATCAAAGAATGACATCTTCATGATCGTCGCTGGTGCTTCAAATATCTTTCTGCCGATCTCTGCCTCCATGTTGCAGCAGGCGGTGGTGAATAACTCTGATCCGTCAGGTAGCCATATCCTTATCATCAGGCGTGTGAACCGCTTCATGCCTTCCAACCCTTCCAGGAAGGCTTCCGACACGAACGAGTGCGAAGCACCCTTATCGAACAGTGTATAGGCGGGCTTGCTGCTTATGAAGACTATGCATGGGCGTTTAACTTAAATTCTTAGAAATCTAATTATGGTTTTCTTCCCTAGTCTATCAGTCCTATATTCATAGCTTTAATTATCTAGGAAAGAAAAGATTAAAAATTAACTGGCATACCTGTGATCACTTGCTCAGGGTTCCGTTGTTGAGTCAGATCCAATGCATATACCTGCTCCCTCTCCTGTCTGTGGTCTCTGCCATGGTATCCACAACCTCGGCCACGTCCTCGGCCTCCAAAATACCGAGCTGGCGGGGCAGCCAGTGGTGCTGGTGGTGCTGCCCCCCTCGTGGGGCAGTTCCTCCGGATATGCCCCACCTGATGACAATTGAAGCATTCTGGTGGGGGATATGCCATCCCCCGGGTCTCTGTGGCTCCCTCATCTGGGGTGGCTGAGGGGCTACCACTATTGGTTCCCTCTGCTTCTGTCTCGCCTCCTGCCGAGGCTGGTCTTCTACTCTTCTCCCATCTGTGACGTGGCCCCGCCACTGATCATTTCGGGCCCCCGGCCCTGGTCCTCAGCTGGCCGCTTCTGGCCTCGGGTGGTATGCCAATCTGCCTTAATCCTTTTCGCCATCTCCAATATCCGTGGAATTGGTCCGTCGGACACGAACAACAGAGCCTCCCTTAGATCCTCTCACAGGCCCTTATAGAACCTCTTGGTGTAACCTTCCTCATCCAACTGGTAAGATTCCGCAAACCGGGCCAGATGGTTGAACTCCCGATGATACTCCACCACTGTCTTGCTACCCTGTCTCAACTGTAGAAATCTATCCTCTAGTTCGTCTCTGGCCGACTGCGGAACAAAATGCTCCAGCAGTGCAAACCTGAACTCCCCCTAAGCTATCTCGGCAACCTCTCTGTCAGCAAACGTCATGTCCAACGAAGTCTTCCACCATCTCTTGGCATGGGACTCCAGGCAAGAGATGACCAAGGACACTCTCTCCTCCCATGGGCACCAGAACCCAGTCAGCATCTCATACATAATTTCTCGTAATTCCTCCGTCCGAACGGCCGACTCTGTCCCCAAGTAGGATGGGGGAGAAAGTCCTCGGAAAATATTCAGACAGTTGGCCCCCGTGTTCGGCTGCAGAGCCGGAACCTGTTGTGCCCTAAACGCCTCCAGGATAGATGTCAGAGTCTGCCCCATCTCTGACTGTAGGAATAGAGTGGGAACCGAAGGAGGTGGTGCAACCTCGGGAGTCTGCTGGACTCCGCCTTATGGTGTAGGCTGTGCTGGGGGCTGCATGACAAAGCCAATAGTAAATAATCGACTCAAACCTAATTAACGGTGGAAAATTTACATGTGATCCCCCATATGGGCACACCACTGCTTCCGCTGCTTAGTTTGTCCCCAAACTAAACTCGTGCGGGGGTGACCTAGGGGTTGTAGACTGCTACTTTTCGATCGAGGTCTGCTCTGATACCACTTGTAAGACCCCCACTTTTTTTATTTTTAACACCATGGGGTCTTAGGCCCAGAACCACCGTTTTGCGGTGATACCTCCACTTCCGGGAAGGTCATCACTACAAAATGCTGATCCTGCCGGCCAAATCGATCTCAACAGTAGCAAAGTAACAAAAGTAAGTCCACATAAGTCACAAAAATAGTAAATGATCTCCACGAAGGGATTGTCCACAGATATAATAAAAATACAAAATCTTGGGCTCATGCCCAGTACATCAATGTCCTCACTACAAATCTCTCATCGCAGAAGCAAAACTAATGTAACTAGTAGGGGCCAAGACTTACAGTCCCTGCCGTCTGAACACCGGTACTAGACTGCCCCATCTCCAAGCGCGTCGACCTCCGGGGCTGCTCCTCCATGCTGGGCTCCACGGTTCCCTAAAATGATGTGGTTCGAAAACCGTTAGTCTAAAAGACTAAGTCCTATAATCCCTCGCCCCTTCCCCCATGACACCTAGGCATCGAGCGGGGAGGAGTAAAGGAGAGGACATGAAGGTGGAGAATGGTAAAATGATCAGATGGCGGCGAAACTAACTAGCAGTCCAATAGTATATAAGGCAGTAATAAAAGCATGAGAAATTAAGCAGGAAAAATAACCTTAACTTATATGAGGACACATAAGCCGAAGGATCTTTTGCAAGGCTCCTATCGTATAAAGAGTCCCATACCTGTTTATACAATAGGGTGTCGGTTTTCTATAAAACATACATATAAAGATTTCCGAAATAAACCTTAACATATAAGCACGCTCGCACGAACTTATAAACCAAGGGGTTGTTTTGCAGGGCCTATTGTATAAAGCATCCTATACCACTTTATACAATAGGTGTCAGGGTTGAATATAATGATTATGCTATGAAATACAATTATGCCATGCTGTGAACATGCAAGTGCAACACACCCACTCGACTCTGTGTGCACAGACCTTTAGTTCCCCCTTTCTGGAGCCGAACATCCCAGGACACCTCTGTAGTGGCAAACGGAAGCGGTGGGTTGGGCCTCGCCCACCTCTAAACCGGTAATTGCACTACCAGTCAGACCTATCGTATGCCTCAACTCTGGTGCACTAAGCGGAGCTCCTGCGTACTCTTGCCGGCTGGCGTACCGGGCTTTACTTGGCCAAGTGCTAAACTACACTTGTCGAGTGAACGTATTGGCGTCGGTGCATCAACTCACCAATACCGAAGACCCACCACCTTTACTTTATGCACATGCAACCTTGATGTATAACCACCGAGCCAAAGCTCCTCGGACCAACCCGTCCGTCACCAACTGCAATCGAGCCAAAGCTTGCCGGGCCAATTTGCCCATCTACAAATCCACCGGGCCTAATTCCCGAGTGACCTAACCTAACTCCCACAACTCCGGGGAGTGTGAGTGCAACCCTAGATTACTTCTACTTACTCTTGCATTTCAGTTTTACCTGCTATTTAGGTTAGCCCAGGACTGCCCAAGGTGTACCCCGTGAAGGGCTCTCGAAGGCACTAGGAACTACGATGGGATTACACCCAAAGCTCCCTTTCACAAGACACTTACTATTATTGGTTGCTACCAGATTTCCCAACCCTTAAATTATTTACTGGATCTAACCCTAGTGCATTAGAGACTTCCTCGCCACGGGAAAGACGATCTTTCGTCGATCCCGAGAACCTCCAAACACTAGCCATTCCAACCCCTTACTCATCCCAACTTCCAACGACGAACTCTTTTTCATTCATCCAAATTAGCAAACATCTAACCCAAACTCGTGTGCCCCAATTCTTATTCCAACACAATTTCTGCGATTTTACTAAATGCAGACCAATCTAAACTATATGGAGTGTATAATGGGAGGTACACAAAATAATCACCCAGTACCCCTATAATAATTGTTGGAGGGCTATAATGACATTTTTAGCCTAAATCCAGAAATTCATAATTTTCCTAATTTATCTGATAATTTATTTATTTATTTTAGTAAACCAAAAATCCAAGTTTGAACATGAAGTACACATTTCAGATAAGCAAATACTTTACAAAATTTATGATAAATTCAATATGACTATTCAACAAGTAATCCAGTGTCTCCCAATTTGTTTGCAGGAAAATAAGCATCTGTATAAATTATACGTCAAATCCCCAAAATTATGGGTTTGTAAAGCATATACTTCAAATAATCATCTAAAAATCATGAATTAATTTCTCCAAGTGGTTATTGATCTAAAATTATCAGAGACCCAATTTCATAATTTTTCAACAAGTAAATAGCTCTAAATAATTTATTGACCATAATTGCACCTTTTCAAATTTGGGAAGGAAGTAATAAAGTTGTTCAACTAAAATTTATAAATAAATTTAGGAATAATTATTTTGACTTAAAACATCTCCTGCCCAAATTTCATGAGTCTAGAATGAATAGTGTGATCATAATAAATAAAATACCATTTAGGGCCACATCATGTATAACAAAGGGGGTGCTTGTAATATTAGTCATAAAATTCCAATAAATTCACCAGAGGTCCTAACTAACTTAAAATCCATGCTACCTACGTTTCACACCTTTTTAGTAGGTTTTCTTAGCTTATTCTACACAAAAGGTGGATATGCCCTAAACTAGGGTTAGGGATTTGAGAGGTCTATCCATCTCCAAATCCTCTAAGATTCATATCAGAGGGCTTTGGCTACCCTAGCATCATTTCTACCAAGTGGCAAGATCACACAAGGGCATGTGACCCCATGCCCTTCAGAACACTCAAGAGCCCCTCATTAGGGTTTGAGTTTGGATCCTTGGGCAAAACTCCCCTAAGCCACCCCATAATCCCTATGAGGGTGTCTAAGGTTATGTTAAGTCAATGGTCAAAATCCCAACCTCTGTTGAGGTGATTAAACCACTCAACCTCAAGGTGCACTTTTTACTTAAGAACTCCTCATTAAGGTAAAATTAGGGTTAGCTGATTTCCTATCCAAAACACATCCAAATGAGGTGAAAATTTATACAGAGACATATCATGAGGCCAGGGACCACTCAACAAAATTTGGGAGGGTTTGGAGGTAGTTAGGCCACCTAATTAATTTACCCTATTATTATTAATTAAATATAAAAACCAAAGACAAAGTATCTCCTAAAATTTCCATTTTTGGACAGGCCTAGATATATCTAAGGGTGACCCCCTGCCCAAAGTTCAGGTCATTTGGACAAGGGATGAAGAGTGGGCACCCTTTTTAATTTCAGGATAGCCCTAGGTATAGGTCCCACCAAAATGGGTGCCCTAGTCCAAACCGAGGTCTAAATTGGTTCAAATCAATTTTTAATTAAATTAGACACTTAGATCTACAAACTTCATGTTGGTGACTTTTACAGTAGAGGAGCCTAGGTATTTTTAAAAATTAAAACCATCCCTAGCAAAAAGTGTGACAGAAATGATATAGAAATGAAAATTAAATGATTCTTATCAAAACTAGCGCACGAATCTTGGCGCGGATCCAGTGGCCCGGGCTCATCATCTACCTCTAACCAATGGCTGAGATACCCCGAGCCTGGAGCCACTTCCAATCGCCGCTGCCGCTCATCCCGGCACTTCCCCGGCCGACCACCGCCACCAACACCTCCACCGAGGTGGTGGCTATCGACTGGCGGCGTCACAACCGCTAGAGGGGTGGATTCTGACGGTTTTGGCAAGGAAATTCTCGGCCCTAAACCATGAAAACCAGGAACTGGTTCGGGATCAATTGAGCCCGAACCTTGGACCTAACCATTGCTATGATCTAGCCATGAGGTAGGGAGAGGAGGAGGACCTTGTCGGCTGCCTGAAGTCGAGAAGATCGCCAAAAAGCCATTCCTGAAGGCGGCGCTGCTCGGTTTCTGCAACAGCACAGTGTGTGTGTGTGTGGGGGGGGGGGGGGGGGGGCTCGATTTCTTCAGGTAAGGATTGGGAAAGCCTTCTCTCGACCAACTGATGGTGTTTAAAGCCTCAGTTGGGGAGGGGAGGTGCTGGATTATTAATGCCCATTAAAGCCATTATTGGCTAGGCTCGACCATGGAGGAGGGGGGCTGAACCAGGCATTGGTGGCCAGGGAATTGACTGGAAACTTCTCCCCTTCCTCAGGGGAGTTGAATTCAACCAATAAGGGTGGCCTTTGGCATCCCCTTGGTCGAGCCCCCTTCATCCCCTCCTCCTTCTTCTTTCTCTCTCCTCCATTAACATGGAATGGAGCTCACCCTCTCTCCTAGTCACCAAGTTGACTTGGTCAATCTGGAGAGCTATTTGCAGCCCATCCATGCACATTATTCCCTAAAGGAGCCACATGAGGAGGCTTGGGCTTGGGCTAACCCCTTTTGGGCTAGGTTGACCCAAAGTAGGCTTGGGTTGACTTTGGTCTTTTTGACCTTTGGGAGGCCCCCAATGGATCCTTGGTTACCCAATGATCTCCCCGAAGGCCTAGGTAGGGTTAAGTAGGGCTGACTTGGCACTTTGGAGGTCACCTGCCCTTAGGAAGGGTACTTTGCCTGAATTAAGGTTAAGGTTGACTTGGGTCAAATTAGCCACTAGGGCTGACCCCAATGGGTCCTTGGTGACCCATGGACCTCACCTTAGGGTCAGGAGGTATAAATGGGGTCCACCTGGCTAGGGGATGGTCAATTGACCAAATATAGTTCAGTTTGACCCATTTAGGGCTAGAGTTGACTTTGGTCAACCTAACCACATTGACTGCACTCCAAGGGTCCTTAGTGACCCATTAACCCCATTTTAGGTCTAGGAAGACCCTGGTAGGGTTAGTTGGGCTTAACTAGGGCACACTGCCCTTAATTAGGGCACCTTGCCTAATTTAGGCCTAGAGTGGTCCTAGATCAACTTTGCCACCCTGAGTCGACTCCAATGGACCATTAAGGTTCAGATGAACTTTACAATGGATTGGTGAGGCCATGGTGGGGTCTTGAAGTCTTGCTGAATCCCCATGATCACCTTAACTAGGGTTCATAAATCTACTATTTGTATACCATAGTGGTCTTATCTACATCTGATGCAGTGACCCAGAGCCGACCCGCTCTGTCGACCAGGCCTCGCACCTGGCCTAGCCAGAGGCCCACGTCTGGTGGCCCACTGCCGGGCCCACAAAGGCGTCACACCATGGCGTCCCTTTTATCAGGCCCACGGGCCATACACCCCAACCCATCTCCAGGCCCAACCACAGGCGCACGGTAGGTTGTTGAGGCCAGGTCTCGATCCCCTAACCTCCTTGATAAAGAGCTTTCAGGCAAGCTCTCATAAACCAACTGATCCGCGGCTTAGTTGGTTGATGAGAGCTTGCCTGAAAGCTCTTTATCAAGGAGGTCAGGGGATCGAAACCTGGCCTCAACAACCTACCGTGCGCCTGTGGTTGGGCCCGGAGATGGGTTGGGGTGTACGGCCCGCGGGCCTGATAAAAGGGACGCCATGGTGTGACGCCACGGTGGGCCTGGCAGTGGGCCGCTAGACGTGGGCCTCTGGCTAGGCCAGGTGCGAGGCCTGGTCGACAGAGCGGGTCGGCTCTGGGTCACTGCATTAAAAAAGTGCACTTTTATGATGCAGTGACCCAGAGCCGACCCGCTCTGTCGACCAGGACTCGCACCTAGCCTAGCCAGAGGCCCACGTCTGGCGGCCCACTGCCGGGCCCACCAAGGCATCACACCATGGCGTCCCTTTTATCAGGCCCGCGGGCCATACACCCCAACCCATCTTCGGGCCCAACCACAGGCGCACGGTAGGTTGTTGAGGCCAGGTCTCGATCCCCTGACCTCCTTGATAAAGAGCTTTCAGGCAAGCTCTCATCAACCAACTGATCCGCGGCTCAGTTGGTTGATGAGAGCTTGCCTGAAAGCTCTTTATCAAGGAGTTCAGGGGATCGAGACCTGGCCTCAACAACCTACCGTGCGCCTGTGGTTGGGCCCGAAGATGGGTTGGGGTGTATGGCCCGCGGGCCTGATAAAAGGGACGCCATGGTGTGATGCCTTGGTGGGCCCGACAGTGGGCCGCCAGACGTGGGCCTCTGGCTAGGCTAGGTGCGAGGCCTGGTCGACAGAGCGGGTTGGCTCTGGGTCACTACATCAACATCCCTAGGTCTACTTGGCCTCCTTGGGCTTCCTAGGGTTTTGTCATGACCTAGTCATGACAAAAACACTCCTAGGGGTCTAGTTGTTTGAGGGATGTTACAAATCACAATATATAACAAAAAAATTTCATCCTCGAAATTCTAGTTAGGCCTACGGGGTTTCAAATATGAAAGGAAAATTGTAACATCGCGAGAGGTTGTGAGTATTACCTGACTGAAAAGCTCTGGGTACCTTTGTTGCATCAAGTCCTGGGGCTCCCAGGTGTGCTCCTCTCGCCCGTGATTCCTCCACAGGGCCTTGACCAATGGAACCTTATTACGGCGCAAGACTCGTATTCCTGTGTCGTCAATCCAGACCGGTTCTAGGTGAACTGATCCATCAGAGGCTACTGGCCCATCCGTGGCCGTAATCTGCTACTCCGGGCGAAGTAGAGCCCTCCTGAGTGAGGATACATGGAATACGTCGTGCAGGCTTGCCAGCTCCGGTGGCAGCTCCAGCCTGTATGCCAAGGGACCGATCCGCTCTCAGATCCTATAAGGCCCCATATATCCTGGGCTGAGCTTCTTCTTCCGACCGCGCACCCGTGAAACCCCATGCATTGGTCGGATCTTCAAGAACACCTGGTCCCCCACGTGGAACTCCACCTGATGATGCCGAGCGTCATAATACTTAGCCTGTCAGCTCCGTGCCTCTAGCATCCTATCCCATATCAATCTCACCTAAGCCTCGGTGTCTTCAACAAACTCCGAACCCAAAGCCTTCAGATCCTCGTCCTGTATCCATGATAGCGGAGTCCTACATCTCCGTCCGTACAGGGCCTCATAAGGAGCCATCCTTATGCTGGATTGGTAGTTGTTATTATATGAGAACTCGATCAGTGGCAACAGCTTCTCCCAGGGGTCACCGCGATCCAGTATGCAAAGTTGCAGCAGATATTCCAAGGTCTGATTGGTGTGTTCCGTCTGTGCATCAGTCTGGAGATGAAATGCTGTACTGAATGTCAGCCGGGTGCCCAAGTATGTCTGCACTGATCTCCACTCCCTGGACGTGAACCGTCCATCCCGATTCGATTCAATCGACCTGGGTACGCCATGATAACAGATGAACTATTCCACAAACTTCCGAACCAGCACACCAACCGAGTCATCCTTCCTGATCGGAATAAATCTGGCTACCTTTATCAGCCGGTCGACGATCACCCAGATTGAATCGTTTCCCATCCGCAATCGGGGAAGCCCATGTATAAAGTCCATCGCAACATCGTCAAACTTCCACTCCGACACTGGGAGTGGCTGCAATAGTCCTGCGGTGTTCTTGCACTCTGCCTTCACCAACTGGCATGCCTAGCAGCGGGTCACGAAGTAGGTGATATCTTTCTTCATGCCTAGCCTGTACATGGTCTTCTTCAGGTCCACAGTCATCTTCGTAACACCCGGATGTACTGAATACCGACTGTAATGAGCCTCCGTCATGATATCCTCTTGGACCTGGCCTCTCTCTGGTATGTTAATCCATCCTCTGAAACACACTAGCCCATCCCTCAGTGATTAATCTCTAGCAGTGCCTGCTTCTAAGGCCCGGAATATCGGCTCAAGCTGGGTATCCTACCTCTACCCATCTCTGACTCGGTCTCGAATGTCATCTGAGGAGATCAATGATGTTAGGTACTCTCAGTACAGCTCAGGATGATCATCAGACACAAAGGATATCTGCATCTTTTCGAACATCTGGACCAACTCCAAGGCCATCAATTGCGTTCCTACTCCAGAGTTTGGGGCCTTCCGGCTCAGCGCATCTGCCACCACATTCGCCTTTCCCGGGTGGTAGTGCATCTCATATTGGTAATCTGCTAGAAACTCCACCCATCACCTCTACCTGATATTCAGCTCCTTCTGCGTGTTCACATACCTCAAGTTCTTGTGATCGGAGTAAATATCGCAGTGGACACCGTACAGATAGTGTCGCCAGACTTTCAGCGCAAATATGACCGCTCCAATCTCTAAGTCATGAATTGGGTAGTTCAGCTCATGCTTCTTCAGCTACCGAGAAGCGTATGATATCATGTGACCATTCTGCATCAGCACCGCACCCATGCACTGGTAGGAAGCATCAGTGTAGACCTGGAATCCTTCCTTCCCCGAAGGAAGGGCTAGTATAGGAGCCGAGGTGAGTCGATTCTTTAACTCCTGGAAGGCCACCTCACACTACGAGGTCTAGACAAAGGGCACTTCTTTCCTTGTCAGGGACGTGAGGGTAAGGGCAATACGAGAAAATCCATCCACGAACTTCCGGTAGTAACCGGCAAGTCCTAGGAAACTCCGCACATCTGCGGTCGACTTCAGCTGTGGCCAATCCCGAACTGCCTGAATCTTGGCCGGGTCCACTGCCAACCCAGCACCACTGATGATATGGCTTAGGAAAGCCACCTCCTTCAACCATAACTGGCATTTGCTGAACTTCGCGTAGAGCTGGTGCTCCCGTAGTCTTTCCAGGGTCAGCATCAGATGTCGTGTATGCTCCTCCTCTGTCCTCGAGTAGATGAAGATGTCGTCAATAAATACAATGACGAACACATCCAGATATGCCTCGAACACCCGATTCATGAGGCTCATGAAGGCCCACGGTGCATTCGTGAGCCTGAAGGGAATCACAGTAAACTCGAACAGCCCATATCTGCTACTGAAGGCAGTCTTCGGTATGTCCTCCTCCTGGACCCGCAACTGATAGTAGCCCAACCTCAAATCCAGCTTTGAAAAGAAATGCGCGCCCTCCAGCTGGTCAAACAACTCATCTATCCTTGGGAGTGGATAAGTATTCTGGACTGTCAGTCGGTTCAGTGCCCGGTAGTCGATGCACAATCTGAGTGTCCCGTCCTTCTTTTTGACAAATAACACCGGGGCTCCCCATGGCGAAGAGCTTGGCCGGACAAAACCGACTTCCAACAGTTCCTAGAGCTGGCTCCGAAACTCTTTTAGCTCCTTCGGGGCCATGCGGTAAGGGGCTCTAGATGCTGGCTTAGCCCCCTACACCAGCTGTATCCGGAAATCCTGCACCCGGTGCGGGGGTAGCCCTGGCAGCTTCTCTGGAAATACGTCGACAAAATCTCGCAGCACCGGAATATCCGAGATGGAACCCTTAGCCTCGGCCATCCCATACAACACTTCATAGACTTCCTCCCCCTGTAAGTGGGCCTTGACGGCCTGCATGGATGTCAGCAAGAGAGGGGAAATAGATCTAATACCTTCGATGACGATGAAGGAATCCCCATGCCTTACAGTAATCCTCTTGGACATGCAGTCGATCTGAGCATGGTTCCAGCGCAACCATGTCATTCCCAGGATCAAATCAAAGAATGACATCTTCATGATCATCGCCAGTGCTTCAAATATCTTTCCGCCGATCTCCGCCTCCATGTTGCAGCGGGCGGTGGTGAATTACTCCGATCCGTTAGGTAGCCGTATCCTCATCATCAAGACTGTGAAACGCTCCACGCCTTCCATCCCTTCCAGAAAGGCTTCCGACACGAACGAGTGCGAAGCACCGTATCTAACAGTGTATAGGCGGGCTTGCAGCTGATGAAGAATATGCCTGGGCGTTTAACTTAAATTCTTAGAAATCTAATTATGGTTTTCTTCCCTAGTCTATCAGTCCTATATTCATAGCTTTAACTATCTAGGAAAGAAAAGATTAAAAATTAACTGGCATACTTGTGATAACTTGCTCCGGGTTCCGTTGTTGAGTCATATCCAATGCATATACCTGCTCCCTCTCCTGCCTGTGGTCTCTGCCATGGTATCCATGACCTCAGCCACGTCCTCGGCATCCAAAATACTGAGCTGGCGGGGCAGCCGGTGGTGCTAGTGGTGGTGCCCCCCTCATGGGGCAGTTCCTCCGGATATGCCCCACCTGATGACAATTGAAGCATTCTAGCGGGGGATATGTCATTCCCCCGGGTCTCTGTGCCTCCCGCATCTGGGGTGGCTGAGGGGTCACCACTACTGGTTCCCTCTGCTTATGTCTTGCCTCCTGCCGAGGCTGGTCTTCTACTCTTCTCCCATCTGTGATGCGGCCCCGCCGCTGATCATTTCGGGCCCCCCGGCCCTGGTCCTCAGCTGGCCGCTTTCGGCCTCGGGTGGTATGCCAATCTGCCTCGATCCTTTTCTCCATTTCCAATATCCGTGGAATAGGTCCGTCAGACACGAACAATAGAGCCTCCCTTAGATCGTCTCGTATGCCCTTATAGAACCTCTTGGTGTAACCTGCCTCATCCAACTGGTAAGAATCCGCAAACCGGGCCAGATGGTTGAACTTCCAATGATACTCCACCACTGTCTTGCTACCCTGTCTCAACTATATAAATCTATCCTCCAGCTCGTCTCTGGCCGACTGCGGAACAAAATGCTCCAACAGTGCAGCCCTGAACTCCCCCCAAGCTATCTCGGTAACCTCTCTGTCAACAAACGTCGTGTCCAGCGAAGTCTTCCACCATCTCTTGGCATGGGAGTCCAGGCAAGAGACAACCAAGGACACTCTCTCCTCCTACGGGCACCGGAACCCAGTCAGCATCTCATACATAATGTCCAGCCATTCCTCCGTCCGAACGGCCGACTCTGTCCCCAAGTAGGATGGGGGAGAAAATCCTCGGAAAATACTCAGCCAGTTGGCCCCCGGGTTCGGCTGCGGAGCCGGAACCTGTTGTGCCCTAAACGCCTCCAGGATAGCTGTCAGAGTCTGCCCCATCTCTGACTGTAGGAACGGAGTGGGAACCGGAGGAGGTGGTGCAACCTCGGGAGTCAGCTAGACTACGCTTTGTGGTGTAGGCTGTGCTGGGGGCTGCATGACAAAGCCAATAGTAAATAATCGACTCAAACCTAATTAATTGTGGACAATTTACATGTAATCCCCCATATGGGCACACCACTACTTCTACTGCTTAGTTTTTCACCAAACTAAACTCGTGCAGGGGTGACCCAGGGGTTGTGGACTGCTACTTTTTGATCGAGGTCTACTCTGATATAACTTGTAAGACCCCACCCCCCTTTTGCCTTTTTAACACCACGGGGTCTTAGTCCCAGAACCGCCGTTTTGCGGTGACACCTCCACTTTCGAGAAGGTCATCACTACAAAACGTCGATCCTGTCTTCCAAATCGATCTCAACAATAGGAAAGTAACAAAAGTAAGTCCACAGAAGTCACAAAAATAGTAAATAATCTCCACGAAGAGAGTGTCCACAGATATAATAAAAATACAAAATCTTGGGCTCATGCCCAGTACATCAATGTCCTCACTACAAATCTCTCATAGCCGAAGCAAACTAAAATAACTAGTAGGGGCCAGGACTTACAGTCCCTGCCGTCTGAACACCGGTACTAGACTGCCCCATCTCCAAGTGCGTCGACCTCTGGGGCTGCTCCTCCATGCTGGGCTCCATGGTTCCCTAAAATGATGTGGTTCGAAAACTGTTAATCTAAAAGACTAAGTCCTATCATCCCCCGCTCATACCCCCACGACACCTAGGCACCGAGCGGGGAGGAGGAAAGGAGAGGACATGAAGGTGGAGAATGGCAAAATGATCAGATGGCGGCGGAACTAACTAGTAGTCCAATAATATATAAGACAGTTATAAAAGCATGAGAAATTAAGCAGGAAAAATAACCTTAACTTATGCGAGGACACATAAGCCAAGGGATCTTTTGCAGGGCTCCTATCGTATAAAGAGTCTCATACCTGTTTATACGATAGGGTGTCGGTTTTCTATAAAGCATACATATAAAGATTTCTGAAATAAACCTTAACTTATAAGCATGCTCGCACGAACTTATAAACCAAGGGGTCATTTTGCAGGGCCTATTGTATAAAGCGTCCCATACCACTTTATACAATAGGTGTCAGGGTTGAATTCAATGGTTATGCTATGAAATATAATTATGCCATGCTGTGAACATGCAAGTGCAACACACCCACTCGACTCTGTGTACACAGACCTTTAGTTCCACCTTTCTGGAGCCGAACCTCCCAGGATACCTCCATAGTGGCAAACAGAAGCGGTGTGTTGGGCCTCTCCCACCTCTAAACCGGTAATTGCACTACCAGTCAGACCTATCGTACGCCTCAACACTGGTGCACTAAGCGGAGCTCCTGCGTACTCTTGTCGGTTGGCACACTGGGCTTTACTTGGCCAAGTGCTAAACCACAATTGCCGAGTCAATGTATTGGCGTCGGTGCATCGACTCACCGATACCGAAGACCCACCACCTTTACTTTATGCACATGCAACCTTGATGTATAACCACCGAGCCAAAGCTCCCCGGACCAACCCGTCCGTCACCAACTGCAACCAAGCCAAAGCTCGTCGGGCCAATTTGCCCATCTCCAAATCCACCGGGCCTAATGCCCGAGTGACCTAACCTAACTCCCATAACTCCGGGGAGTGTGAGTGCAACCCTAGATTACTTCTACTTACTCTTGCATTTCAGTTTTACCTGCTATTTAGGTTAGCCCAGGACTGCCCAAGGTATACCCCGTGAAGGGCTCTCGAAGGCACTAGGAACTACGATTGGATTACGCCCAAAGATCCCTTTTGCAAGGCACTTACTATTATTGGTTGCTACCAGATTTTATAACCCTTAAATTATTTACTGGATCTAACCCTAGTGCATTAGACACTTCCTCCCCACGGGAAAGACGATCTTTCGCCGATCTCAAGCACCACCGGACACTAGCCATTCCAACCTCTTACTCATCCCAACTTCCAACGACGAACTCTTTTTCATTCATCCAAATCAGCAAACATCTAACCCCAACTCGCGTGCCCCAATTCTTATTCCAACACAATTTCTGCGATTTTACTAAATGTAGACCAACCTAAACCATATGAAGTGTATAATGGGAGGTACACAAAATAATCACCCTGTACCCCTATAATAATTGTTGGAGGGCTATAATGACATTTTTAGCCTAAAACCAGAAATTCATAATTTTCCTAATTTATCTGATAATTTATTTATTTTTTCTAGTAAACCAAAAATCCAAGTTTAAACATGAAGTACCCATTTCAGATAAGCAAATGCTCTACAAAATTTATCAGAAATTCAATATGACTATTCAACAAGTAATCCAGTGTCTCCCAATTTTTTTGCAGGAAAATAAGCATCTGTTTAAATTATACGTCAAATCCCTAAAATTATGGGTTTGTAAAGCATATACAGCAAATATTCATCTAAAAATAATGAATTAATTTCTCCAAGTGGTTATTGACCCAAAATTATCAAAGACACAATTTCATAATTTTTCAACAAGTAAATAGCTCTAAATAATTTATTGACCATAATTGCACCTTTTCAAATTTGGGAAGGAAGTAATAAAGTTTTTCAACTAAAATTTATAACAAAATTCAGGAATAATCATTTTGACTTAAAACATCTCCTACCCAAATTTCATGAGTCTAGAATGAATAGTGTGATCATAATAAATAAAATACCATTTAGGGCCACATCATGTATAACAAAGGGGGTGCTTGTAATATTACTCATAAAATTCCAATAAATTCACCAGAGGTCCAAACTAACTTAAAATCCATGCTACCTAAGTTTCACACCTTTTTAGTAAGTTTTGGTGGCTTAGTCTACACAAAAGGTGGATATGCCCTAAACTAGGGTTAGGGATATGAGAGGTCTATCCATCTCCAAATCCTCTAAGATTCATATCAGAGGGCTTTGGCTACCCTAGCATCATTTCTACCAAGTTGCAAGATCACACAAGGGCATGTGACCCCATGCCCTTCACAAGACTCAAGAGCCCCTCCTTAGGGTTTGAGTTTGGATCCTTGGGCAAAACTGCCCTAAACCACCCCATAATCCCTATGAGAGTGTCTAAGGTTATGTCAAGTCAGTGGTCAAAATCCCAACCTCTGTTGAGGTGATTAAACCACTCAACCTCAAGGTGCACTTTTTACTTAAGAACCCCTCATTAAGGTAAAATTAGGGTTCGCTGATTTCCTATCCAGAACACATCCAAATGAGGTGAAAATTTATATAAAGACATATCATTAGGCCCGAGACCACTCACCATAATTTGGGAGGGTTTGGACGTAGTTAGGCCACCTAATTAATTTACCCTATTATTATTAAATAAATATAAAAACCATAGAGAAATTATCTCCTAAAATTCCCATTTTTCGACAGGACCTATATATAGCTAATGGAGACCCCCTGCCCAAATTTCAGGTCATTTGGACAAGGGATGAAGAGTGGGCACCCTTTTTAATTTCAGGATAGCCCTAGGTATAGGTCCAACCAAAATGGGTGCCCTAGTCCAACCCCAGGTCCAAATTGGTTCAAATCTATTTTTAATTAAATTAGACACTTAAAGCTACAAACTTCATGTTGGTGACTTTTACAGTAGAGGAGCCTAAGTATTTTTAAAAATTAAAACCATCCCTAGCAAAAAGTGTGACAGAAATGATATAAAAATAAAAATTAAATGATTCTTATCAAAACTAGCGCACGAATCTTGGCGCGGATCCAGTGGCCCGGGCTCATCGTGTACCTCCAGCCAACAGCTGAGATAGCGCGAGCCTGGAGCCACTTCCAATCACCGCTGCCACCCATCCCGACACTTCCTCGGCCGGCCACCGCCACCAACACCTCCACCAAGGTGGTGGCTATCGACTGGCAACGTCACGACCGCCGGGGGGGGGGGGGGGATTCCTGCGGTTTTTGCAAGGAAATTATCGGCCCAAAACCATGAAAAACAGGAACTGGTTCGGGCTCAATTGAGCGTGAACCTTGTACCTAAACATTGCTATGATCTAGCCATGAGGTAAGGAGAGGAGGAGGACCTTGCCTGTAGCCTGAAGTCGAGAAGATCACCGGAAAGCCATTCCTAAAGGCGGTGCCGCTCGGTTTTTGCAACTGCACAGTGCGGCGGGGGGGGGGGGGGGGGGGGGGGGGGCTCGATTTCTTCAAGTAAGGATTGAGAAAGCCTTCTCTCGACCCACTGATGGTGTTTAAAGCCTCAGTTGGGGAGGGGAGGGGATGGATTATTAATGCCCATTAAAGCCATTATTGGCTAGGCTCGGCCATGGAGGAGGGCGGCTAAACCAGGCCTTGGTGGCCAGGGAATTGACTGGAAACTTCTCCCCTTCCTCAGGGGAGTTGAATTCAGCCATTAAGGGTGGCCTTTGGCCTCCCCTTGGCCGAGACCCCTTCATCCCCTCCTCCTTCTTCTTTCTCTCACCTCCATTAACATGGAATGGAGCTCACCCTCTCTCCTAGTCACCAAGTTGACTTGGTCAATCTGGAGAGCTATTTGCAGCCCATCCATGCACATTATTCCCTAAAGGAGCCACATGAGGAGGCTTGGGCTAACCCCTTTTGGGCTAGGTTGACCCAAAGTAGGCTTAGGTTGACTTTGGTCTTTTTGACCTTTGGGAGGCCCCCAATGGATCCTTGGTGACCCAATGATCTCCCCTAAGGCCTAGGTAGAGTTTGGTAGGTCTGACTTGGCACTTTGGAGGTCACCTGCACTTAGGAAATGTACTTTGCCCGAATTAAGGTTAGGGTTAACTTGGGTCAAATTAGCCACTAGGGCTGACCCCAATGGGTCCTTGGTGACCCATGGACCTCACCTTAGGGTTAGTTGGGCTTAACTAGGGCACACTGCCCTTAGTTAGGGCACCTTGCCCAATTTAGGCCTAGAGTGGTCCTAGATCAACTTTGCCACCCTGAGTCGACTCCAATGGACCCATATGGTTCAGATGAACTTCACAATGGATTGGTGAGGCCATGGTGGGGTCATGAAGTCTTGCTGAAACCCCATGATCACCTTAACTAGGGTTCATAAATCTACTATTTGCATACTATAGTTATCTTATCTACATCCCTAGGTGTACTTGGCCTCCTTGGGATTCTTATGGTTTTGTCATGACATAGTCATGTCAAAACTACTCCTAGGGGTCTAGTTATTTGAGGGATGTTACATCTTCAAGGACAACAACAACTTTATCAGTCAAGAAGTTCCTGGATATCTTCTGGTCAAGGCTAAAGGATTGAAGACCTACTCACCCTGAAGCAAAGCTCAAGACTTCCTGATTTCCATATCTCAGGGGAGCTTTGTTAACATCGAAGATCCACTAAGTCTTCTCAGTTGTACTTGAGAAAGAGAAGACACCATCACTCTCTCACCCCCACTGTAAAAAGGGTTCTTTAACTCCCTTCAAAAGTTATTCCTGGTTATCAGTCACCTGACCAAAAGACTTGGGATTGGTTTTTGAGCAGCTGATCAAAAGCTCATTGGTGGCAGTCACCTGATCAAAAACCTGAGTGGATTCCTACCAGGGTGGTAGAAGAGTGGATGTACCCAGGTTGGGGAACCACTATAAAATTCTTGTGTTGTCTGGTTGCCATCTTTTTCTTTTATTCTTGCTGTGGCTGTGCTAGTTAGGTTTGCTGTGTCTATGATTAATAAGTTTATATTTGCTGTGACTGTGGTAGATTAGGTTATCATATTTTGCACTTATACTGACAGTAAATCTTGATATCAAATAACTACTATACTCTGTAGTTTTTATTTACAGCAAAAAGCCTTAAAGTTTCAAGATACTCTATTCACCCCCCCTCTCTAGAGTATATCAGATCTAACCCTAACTTTCACTTCTGGTAACACTTCAGGAGTCTCTTCTGAAATGTTTTCAGGTATCTTTTTAGGAGAGAAGAATGGAGGTTCATTTGAAGTTAGGTTTTCTATTAGTCTGTCAATGTCAACTACAGTAATTTCCACTTAAGCATCATCAAGATTTTTTTGATTAGAAGAGGAGTCAATGTCCATACCTGAGCCACCATCTTGTATAAAGGTGCTCTTCTCAACATCAGACTGATCTAAGTTTTCCTCTTCTACTGCCACATCATCATCAAAAACTTGCTATGTAACCTGAGCTGTAGGAAGATCTGACTGAACCTTTATTTCTAGAATCTCATCTTGCTGAACTCCTTCATGAACTGAAGGAGAAGGCTCCCCCTCAACAACTGCACCAGATGTGCCAACTGTATCAGTATGAGGAGGAGACGGGGTCCTGTCCTCATCATCTATGATCCTTGGCACTGCAGGGGCCTGGCTTGGCCTTGGACTCCTAATTTCCCATCGGCTAATGGATGAGATAGTGACTTTCTTTAGGTGTTGGATGGACACACCTTTGGACAAGTCAAAGATTTTTGGGTGCATTTGATTCAAATAGAAAGAAATAATTCTTGCAAAGTTTGGTGCTTTCAAGCTATCCTTAAGTTTGTCAAACAACAGATGTCCCCGCTGGAATTTCTTGTGGCATATCACAGTAGTCATCATGTAGAAAACATCAGAAGATATATAACCAAGGGAACCTATTTTGTAAAGTAAGACTTTTGCTAGAATGTCGGCCAGTAGTTTGCTTTCATCGTTCATGTGTTGTCTTCTAATGGAAGTGGTGGATTCGGAGAGACCATAAAAGTACAAAGCCCTGGAATAATCTACTTCTTCTAGGTAGTCTTCTTCATCTATGGAAGACAATATCAGAAACTCTGTCAAAGAAGATGGCTTGATTTAGAATTTCATATCTCTGACTGAAGTTTTTAGCAACTTTCCGCTCCTCTTAATTTTAGCATTTCTGAAAAACTCTTCTACGTCTTTTAACAGGACTTTGCACGGCTGCTCAAGTATGAAGGTGAGTCCGACGTGTTGATAGGCGAAAACGGCACCGCCTAGTTAACACAGAGGGGGTGTTCGATCTCATAGGCTAGGAGAGGAAGAGGATGAAAGTTGCGGGGAAAGAGGAAGCTTCTGAGTGCTCGAGAGTGGAGCAAGCGCTTGTCAAAGGGTTGCGAGGATAGAGGAGAGGTTTGCCGAGAGCAGCCGGGAAGGCTGACGAGAAGAGGAGGTTGATCAGGAGCTGTCGAGCAGACGGTTATTTTGGATGGTTGTGCTTGCAGGTTGAATGCCGAGAGGGAGCTGAGCTGAGAAGAAGAGAGAGGGCCGCTAGCAGTGGCAACAACAGACTTCGCCCGCCGCGGCTTAAATGCCACTCTTGCGACGTGCTTTCCTTTGATTAATAGTGAGAGTTACAGCTTACAATACTCCTTTACAAGAAAGCAATAAAAGGGTACAAGAAGGAAGCTGGCGGCTAAGGAAAGAGTTCCAGAAGAGGCCGCGTGGACTGAAGAGCCAGGTCGGCAGGCCTCGCGGTTAAGGGAAAAATGGAGACCGCGTGGACTGGGAATAGAGGCCAGTAGGCCACGCGACTAAAGGCAGAGAGAAGAGTGCGGACTGGAAAGTGAAGTCCGTAGTAATTGAGCTAGCAGAGGGCTGACTTCATGCGTGAGTACCTTGGCGACGATCTGAAGCTGACGTTGACGCTGAAGCTCACACTCATGCGCGATGCTGACCCCCAAGAGAGGTATGAGGGTCTATTTATAGGCCCGAGGAGGTAACGGCTTGCGGTGACGTTACCCCCAGTGAAACGGTAACTTGAGCGAGAAGAGGAAGGAGTCCGCCGAGTCCGTAACAGGCCGCACAGACTGGGGCTTGCATCTAGAGCTGGTCTGCTGATGGTGAATTGGGAGACTTAGTGGCAGCCTGTGATGCGGGTCCGCGGAGTCCGCCACTGCTGAGCTGAGATTGTCCTCCTGCTACTGGGGTGGCAGATGCTAGAGGATAAGCGGCGGACTGCAAGGAGAATCCGCAGAGTTCGCCGCTGCTGAACTGAACGAGCGCTAAGGGGGTGCGAGCTGAGAAGTGCCCGCTGAGTCCGCTGAGTCCGCAACGAGGTTATGCGGTCTGGGACTGGCTTGCGGATGTTCTGCTGCCTGGCGTACTGCGGAGAGAATCTGCGGAGTCCGCCTCTACTGATCGAGCCCGCGCCAAGACTGCGGGCTGAGGGAGGAGTTAAACCTGCTGCACAGCGAGTCCGCGGAGTTTGCCAAATCCTTGCTTGCTGCTAAGCTGAGTCCGCTTTCGTGGGAATGGAGAGTCTGGGTGTTGAAGCTGTTGGGATTCACCAATAAAGGCGGGCTGGAAGTCTTGATCGCACTTCGAGTCTGTCGAGCTCGCGAGGAACTGGGTATTGCTGTTGATCTTCGCGGGTAGCCGGAGAGCGAGTGTCCGCGCTCTATAGGCGGACTGAAGGAGTTGGATGCCCATACTGTTTGGTGACAAGGGATACGCGACCTGCCAGACTGACGAGGCAGGGATATGAATCCGGCAAAGGGACACATGTTGAGAAAAAGCTGCGGCTAAGCTGAAAAAGGGTGCGACCTGCATAGGAGGACTGCATGAGCAGTCCGCGGCCCCTACCGACCAAAGGAAGGCTCGCGGCCGAGGCGGTCAGAATGCTGAGACCGCCCAAGACATGTGGACTGAGTGGACAAGGAAACCTGTCTGCCCAACCTAAGAAATGACTTCCAGGAGAAACCTGGAGCAGGCCGCTACCGGCGAGCTGGCTGTCTTTGGAAGGATCACCGATTTCGGGGTTAACACGACGGATTTAAGAAGAAGAACATTCCGGAAATCGTCTGAAAAGCCAATTAGCTCGACATCATTACTTCTTGGGTACCATAACCAAGATTGGGTGTACCTTTAAGGAATCTTAAAATCCACTTTGCAGCGACGTAATGAGATTCCTTAGTGTTCACCTGATATCTAGCACATACACATGTTGAGAACATTATATATGGTCTACTGGCAGTCAGGTAGAGCAAGGATCCAATTATGCTTCTGTACTTGGTTTCATCAAAAGGTTTCCCTCTCTCATCCTTATCCAGAGACACAATTGAACCCATTGGATTCCTCATCGAGGTTGCATTCTCCATTCCAAATTTCTTAAGAAGCTCTTTGGTGAACTTCGTCTAAGAGATGAAAATTCCATCTTCAGATTGCTTCACCTGAAGTCCTAAGAAATACTTCAGCTCACCCATACTACCCATTTCAAACTTCTGTTGCATAAGTTTGGAAATTTTTTTGCAAAGGCTATCTTCTATAGAGCCAAATATGATGTCGTAGACATATAATTGCACTAGCAAAATCTTGCCTTTAACTTTCCTAAGAAATAATATCTTGTCAAACTTTTCCCTTGTGAACTCGTTCTCAAGAAGAAAGCTAGACAACGTCTCATACCAAGATCTAGGAGCTTGCTTTAATCCGTATAGGGATTTATTTAAAAAGTAAACATAGTCAGGGAATAGAGAATTGACAAAACCTGTGCGTTGCACTACGTATACTTCCTCTTTCAGATTCCCTTTGAGGAATGCTGATTTCACGTCCATTTGGTAGACAATGAAGCTTTTGAAGACAACATACGCAAGAAACAACCTAATCGCCTTGAGCCGAGCCACTGGAAAAAATGTCTGATCGAAGCCGATACCCTCTTATTGTCTGTATCTTTGTGCTACAAGCCTGGCTTTATTCTTGATAATTACTCCGTGTTCGTCCATCTTGTTTCTGAATATCCATTTAGTGCCAATCACGTTCTGTCCCTTTGGTCTGGGAACCAGCACCCGGACTTTGCATCGTTCATACTGGTTGAGCTCCTATTGTATTGTTAAAATTAAAGACGCATCCTTGTTTGCCTCTTCGAATTTCTTTGGCTCGACCTGAGATAGAAAGCTGAGATTCAAAATTTCATTAGCTGTACCTCTTCTGGTTCTAACACTGTCGCCTGGCTCTCCTATTATCAGATCAGCTGGATGATCTATTAGGTGTACGGACCCTAGATTCCTTGCTCTCCCTCCAGCAGGCTCTACAACATCAGATGCTGCCTCTGTAGGTTGAGGCAATTCCGCCTCTATGGGTTCTTCATCCACCAAGCCTGCATTGACGAGTTTGACTGCGCTTGGAGCTTCTTCCTTAACAACTTCATCCAAGATAAGTTCCTTGAACCTAGTACTTGTATCTGCACCAATAACACTAGACGAGCTGCTATGAAGCAAACTAGTCTCATCAAATACAACGTTTATCTACTCTTCTACCACCAGAGTTTTCTTGTTGAAAATCCTATATGCCTTACTATGACTACTATATCCTATAAAAATACCTTCAAAACATTTTTCACTAAACTTAGTTCGGTAATGCTTTCCATTATTAATTACAAAGCATTTGCTTCCAAAGATTCTAAAGTAGGACATAGTCAATTTTCTGCCCTTAAATTGCTCATAGGGGGTATTACGATAGCTTTTGTTGATGAGTGCTCTGTTTTGCATGTGACAGGCCATGTTGACTGCTTTAGCCCAGAAGTACTTCGGAAGTGAAGCGTTGTTCAACATGATTGTACATGCTTCAATTAAGGTTCTATTTCTTCTCTC
Source organism: Platanthera guangdongensis (assembly GCA_039583875.1). Classification (NCBI taxonomy): domain Eukaryota; kingdom Viridiplantae; phylum Streptophyta; class Magnoliopsida; order Asparagales; family Orchidaceae; genus Platanthera; species Platanthera guangdongensis. The sequence goes on from CM077151.1 coordinate 160,326,257, forward strand.
AGCAACTCCATTTTGTTGTGGAGTGCATGGGGAGGTAAACTCATGAAAGATACCTTGACCTTCACAAAATTTTGTCATGGAACCAGACTCAAACTCTATTCCGTGGTAACTTCTGATTTTGACCACCGAGCAGTCCAATTCGTTCTGAATTTGCGGGACAAAATTAGCGAAAGAATCAAAGGTGCCTGACTTGTGCTTCAGAAAGAAAACCCAAGTACAAAGTGAGTAGTCATCAATAATTACTAATGTATAGACCTTACCTCCTAAACTATGAATAGGCATAGGACTGAATAAGTCCGTATGAAGCAAGTATAAGCTTCGTGAAGAATCTTTCTCAGCAATACCCTTGAAGGTAGCCCGTGTCTGTTTACCCATTTGACAGGAGTGACATGGACTCTCTTTAAGGCACTTAATGCCGGGGGCATCACACACTAAGTTGTGAGAAAAATATCATATTTAATTTTTTGAAATTAATATGTGCTAATCTCTTGTGCCATTGGTCATAGAGAGACACACTACTTTTTGCCATAAGACACACGGGTAGAATTGTCTAAATAAAGGAAATTTAAACAGAAAATATTTCTTCTCCGAGTGCCTGTTAAGACCGTCTCAAAATTTACAGATGACTTTATCAAACACTTGTCCTTGCAAAACTGAACGATGTAGCCTTTGTCACATAGTTGACTTATGCTTATGAGATTATGGTGTAATCCTTCAAGATAAGCAACGTTTGTGAAAGAGACTATGCCATTAGAGATCATACCATTAGAGATCATACCGTAACCTTTAGTTGTTCCCCTGTCTGACCCTCCAAAGAAACCTTTTGGTCCGCCTTTGACTGGGGTATAGTCACGCAAAAGGCTTCTTGTCCCGGTCATGTGTCGAGAGCATCCACTGTCCAAATACCTGATCAGAGTTATATTGGACTTTGGACATACCTGTAAAAACAAATTATTTTACCTTAGGAACCCAAACGTATTTGGTCCTTGGTTCCTGGTCAGCTGAACACCACTAGGAACATTAACCTTGTGAGTGGTCGGTCACACATAGCTAACTCGTGGAGTTACAAAATTGGCAGGGTTGTACCGACAATCTGCGCCGAAGTGACCTATTTTGCCGCAACACCAACAGTCAAATCTATTGTACCTCCTTTTAAACTCCTGATTTACTCTTTGAATGTGAGGTCTAGTAGGGGTAGCATTCTTAGAGGTGGAGGCCTCCTGGTTACAACATACATAGGGGCTTCCCATCTCCTTAGCCTTAGGCAAACAGATTTAGCTTTCGGTGCCTTCTTATTATTATGCCCGTGTACATACAGACCATAACTTTTCATTTGAATTTCCTCAAACAGTTCCTTGAACATGTTGGCACCAAAGTCATGGGGATGGGTCCATCCCTGATATCTATTCTTGGGCTCTACATGAGTAGGCCTTGCATGAAGACCATAGGATGACTCAAGGTCAAACTTATTCATTGGGAAGATCACCTTCCTGGATGATGGTTGACTCATAGGTTCCTTCCACTTTACTTTGGTGCTAGCCTTCTTGGCAGCCTTACCTTTTCCACTGATATGGCCAAGACCACTACCCTTCTTCTGAGCTGAGAACTTATCAATGAGAGGGAGAATAGTTTTTGGCTTGGATAAACTCTCAACGAGCTTTCTCTCCACTGCGAACTTTTATTCCACCTCATCAAAATATTTATCTTTCAGTTTTAATGTCTCAATAGAGCCCTTGAGTTCCTCTTTCAAGGAGTGGACTTCATCTTTGAGAGGAAGTAATTGTGCAATTTCTTCCTTCAGATTTGCTTGCACTGCCTTGAGGGAGGCAATCTCTTTTACCTGCTTTCAGACCACCTTGTAGTATTTGTTGAAAGCCTTTAACAGGTGCTCATGCTGAGCCATCAACTCTGATTCATCCTCATCAGAAGAGTAGTCTTCGTGACCATTAGAGGACGTTTCAGATTCTGAGAGAATGGTGTGCGAGTTTACCTTTCCATGTTATTTGGAGTCGCCCGCTTCCTCATCAGATTGAGCCATAAGCCCAAAGTAAGCTTCCTCATTTTTGGAGCTCGACTCACTCGATTCACTATCATAGAGAGTCTTCGACTTTTTGGAGACAGAGCATTTTTCTTCTTTCTTCTTCCCATTAAAGGATTTATTCTCGTCCTTCCTGGAGCTATCCTTCTTCTTGTAAGGACACTCCGCAATCATGTGACCTAATTTATTACAACAGTAGCAAACAACGTCAGAGGAAAACTGTTTGTTCTGTTTGGATTTGTATCTGTCCTCTTTGTTGTAGCTTTTTGTTATTCGATCACCGCCATGATGTGATCTTTTGGAGTCTGAGGAGGATGAATTATACTTCATTTGTCTCCTCTTGCTCAGCAGCTTCTTGAACTGCTTGGAGATGAGGGAAAACTCTTCATCTGATAGCTTGGAGCCAGAAGTGCTTGGCTCAGACTCTTTTGGAGTGTCGGGGGCTCGTGTCCTTATAGGTGACACAACTTTAGATTTTCTTGGCCCTTCCACATTCAGAGCCACATACTTTTCTCTGCTAGATGTTTTCTTACGTGTATTCATTTGAAGCTCATAAGAGAGCATCTTTTCGAACAGGTTCTGTGGATATATCTCTGATAGCTTCCCAAATTCTCTAATGGCAACCACCTTGGTGTCCCATTCCTTAGTCAGGGATCTTAAAAACTTATTGTTGAGTTCGCCATTAGTGAACGCGCGACCATAGTTCCTGAGGCCGTTGACGATCTTGAAAACGTTTTCGAAGCAGTCAGCTATGGAATCATTTGCACCTTGCTTGAAGTCTTCGTACTCTTGGTTCAGCAATAATCTACGATCATTTCTCACTTCTTCAGTACCTTCCATCAGGACAACAAGATAGTCCCACATCTCATTAGCAGATTTGTAATGGAATAAGTTCTGGAGCATTGAATCGTCCACTGCGCTAATTATGATATTCTTTGCCTTCTTGTCAAGGGACAATAAGTCAATCTCATCCTTAGTAAGATCCATCATCTTCTTTGTAATCATGGCTGGATTTATCATTGAAGCTTGTGTAGGAATGTGTGGTCCTTCTTCCACTATCTGAAAAATCCTCGGATTAACAACTTCCATGAAGAATAGTACTCGTTCTTTCCACATGGGAAAGTTTTCCTTGGTGCATAGCGATAGCTTCATAGATGACATATCTTTGCTTCGATCCATGGTGAATATGCTGGATCTCTGAACTCTAGATCAGAGATCTTGTTCAAGGTGCTAGCCTTATCGAACATAACGCCCATCTGATACCAATTGAAAGTATCTAGCGTCTACCTAAATCACCTAGGGGGGGGGGGTGAATAGGTGACGTTTGTGTCTTTTTGTGGAATAAAAAATATCTAAAATTTCATGCACACAAACACAGAGATTTATAGTGGTTCCCCGGATTGGGTACTTCCACTGCCCTGCCCCGCCTATCTACCATGAATGGATAGATTCGACCACTTCGCCTTTCTCAGATTTAGAAATCTTACAACTCGGAGCAATGCTCCTATACCTCGGAGAACAAACTCCTACACCTCGATCCACAACCGGATCTACAACTCGATCCACAAACTGGATCTACAATCTCGATCCACAAACTGATCTACAAATCTCGATCCATAAACGAATCTACAAATCTCGGAGACAAAGCTCCTACAATAGTTAAAACAATCTTTACAATCAACAATAAAAATTTATACTTCCAGATCTGAATTCTGCAAGGATCTTCCTTCTTGAAAATTGAAATTCGATTATGAAGGTTGAGGAAGAAAACCAAGAAAACTGGATCTAAAAACTTGGATCCAACACGATCAAGTAAATGTTGAAGAAGCTTTGAATCTTTGATCTGTCGAATCTCTTCTTCTTTTGAATTGATGGATTGAGAGAAGAGCGTCATAGAAAAATGATGATGAAGACGGTGCAGATTCTCGCGAAATTAGAAAGTGCGACTCTAATTCCGATTGCTGTAAATATTCTTGTAATTATTAGGGTTAGCGAAATCCTATGAAAGGACTATTTATAGATCATCTTCTAACGGTCATAAGTCATTAAAAAAATTCTCGTGGATTAATCATGAGATACTTAGATTAATTTGAAATCCCGTCAGTCTGTTTAAGAAGAATTTTCCGCAAGTCCATTTCTCGAGAAGAATTATATTTCTCAAGAAATCATTTTCTTTCTCGAGCAAAGGCACGACCTTCTCAAGAAAAGACTTAACCAAGATTCTTTGAAATGAGAACCTGATTTCTCAAGAAGGATAATATTTCTCGAGAAAAATACTTAGCGCAAATTTAGAACTGAAGTCAGATTTCTCGAGAAGAATATGATTTCTCGAGAAATGAATTGCTTTCTCGAGAAATGGCCAGACCTTCTCGAGAAATTTACTTGATGAAAATTCTGTGAACTTAAGGACTTATTTCTCGAGAAAGGACTTGATGTCTCGAGAAATATAATTGGCTTCTCGAGAAACAATTTTGATTTATCGAGAACAACTTTCCTTTCTCGAGAAATGAACTTGGTTTTTCGAGAAATATACTTGGCTTTTCTCAAGAAAATGACTTGGAGTATTTTCAAACAATTTTCCAAGAAGTCTTATGGTTTCTCGAGAACAGCTTTGCTTTCTCAAGAAATGTACTTAAACTTCTCGAGAAATACATGTCATTTCTCGAGGAATGGACTTAGAGAAGTTTTAAGAAAATTTTCTTTTCTTCTTGTAGAAAACCAGCAACCCTTCCTTTCTTCCATTTCTTTAGTACTTGAATATGAAGTGCATCCCAATAGAGAAGTTACACATAAGTCAACACAATGGATCACACAATGAGGGATTACATTGAAGTGTCATGTGTTTGGTGACTCATTGTAAACTGATATTAGTCCACACTTAGCAATAATAACCTGCAAACGCTCAACTAAAATACATCATCAAATACAAACTTAATTCATCTTAGTTCAAGGGTGACTTAACACAAATCTGGGTTATTGTGGATACAATACCCAACCTGCTCTTTCAAAAAGCTTTAGAGAGAGCTTGCTTCAGCTTTTTTTAGATTATGGCGCTTCTTGACTTTTAATAGTTCAGTGAAATCGTGCAAGCTCGTCACTGTTCAATTTCCCTAATTTATCCTTTTACAGTCTTGACATTTTCCAACATTAGATGGATTATAAAATGTCTTTTCAGAGCATGGGAAGAATAGAATGATCTAACATCGCTTTATGCACCACTGCCAATTTTGAAATCCCGCCAAGCACGTGCGCTCAACTATAACAATAATCCTGTCAAGATGGTATTGTTTTGAAAATACTTCTTTCAAAATAATTTTACCCTTAGACACCAAAGACTGCTTCTCCTGTGGCTTCCTAACGATATCGTCTTGAAGTATTCAACATTCAAGATGATAACGTCTTGACATACTCATTGTTCATGATGACAATGCTGAGAACTATCTTCATATCAAACTGATATACCTTCTATAACATTACCTCTTATCTAAACCTATTATAGAGACATCACAGAGTTTATGCATGCATTTAAACAGATATATCATCAAAGAAAATATGCACTTATCATTGTAAGAGATGCTTCTTCAAATCTTGGAATATTGAGGGCAATATTTCCAATAATCTCCCCCTATTCGAAGAATTCTGAACTCATGACCAATGATAAGATACACAACTAATAAAACAAAACAACATTGAAATATGCAGTTAAACACAATATAGAGAATAGAGTTGCTAGCAATCGGTAAACAACTATATATCGATATATATATATATATATATATATATATATATATATATATATATATATATATATATATATATATATATATATATATATATATATATATATATATATATATATATATATATATATATATATATATATGTCTAGAGAGTTTAAGTTAATTAAAGCATAAACTACAACACATCTCCAATCTCAGCATAGTTCTGTATCAACAAGCCTCTTTCCAGCTCTTTTCTTCTTGGCCTCCTGCCATGCAAAGTACTTGAATGGTTTGGAAATATATTTGGAAGGCACACTGATTGGATTTTGTCTATGCATATTTTCTAAAAACAGTTGTCTCTCTTAGGGAATTCCTTTCCAAATGCCTGACCCACTCTTCAGAAGGATAAACATTATCAATATCAAGTCTGAGCTGACCATTGCTAATCCTTGCATCCATGATAATTGTTTTAGAATCATCACTCCAATATTCAAAATTAGGACCCTTAGAGTTATTCTTTCTTTATTTAACCATAAACTCTTCAGGATGCATGGTCCCATCTCTTTAATTTTTTTCCTTGTTCTCTACATATCTTCAGGATCATTTCTACCTTTCTCTTTGATGAAATCTTCAGAGGGTTCAAAAAGGTCCATCAAAGGAAGTTTGAGTGCCAACCTAGTCCCCTGGAGAATCCATAGATATTGGTCAGCTGATCCACTCTCCCCCTTTCCGCTTCTTCGAATATTCTATTACCTAGATAGTTTATACTAGCCTCAAATATGCTAGAAAGAGTTTGAAAGATGTCTTCATTTTATTCCAGAATAGCATTTGTAGACTATTCAACTAGCTGCATTGCCTGAAGCTGAGTGGAACACACATATTCTTTAATGTGATCTACTCCTTATTTGATAGTCTTATCAGTCTGGCTCACATACTGCTTCACATTTATTATATCTTGTGTTCCTAGTCTTAGACTTTCATCCATTGATCTTAAGATAAGAACATTCTGATGGATTATACTTGCATCTTTGTCAAACTATTTGGTGATTTCTGCATTGATGTCAGTAGTATCCTCTTTCAGAAAATCCCATTCTTCCATATTTTCGTCTCTAACCTTTTGTACTTCTGTCATAATAAATGCTTTCACACTTTTGACAAAATCATCTATATATGCTTTCAGATGAGAAATTTGTTCATCTAGCGTTGCTTTCTGAGAGATGAGTATGGAGCTATCAACATTATTGGTGGATGGTTGGGTATAGGTCACCTGGGGTGTTTCTTCAGCAACAGTTTGATTCATACTCATCCCTAGGTCCACTTGAGTAGCCCACTTAGTATGAGTTGCTTTATCAGCCTCTAGGGACATAGGAATGCTATCATCCAGAGTAGGGAGCTCAGATTGAGGCTCTCCCTCAACATTATCATCATCCCTAGTTAATAATTGTTCCATGGAATCAACTCTTTCCTCTACAGCACACTTCCCCTTATTGGATCTCATGGCCAACCTTAGAGTGGGAGGGGGGGGGGGGAGGTGAATAAGATTTTAAGCTTTAATTAAAAATTTAAATAATTTTAACAGGAAAACTAATTTTGGATTCTACTGTGGGGTGCTATCTTGCTAGCCCGCGGTGGTAGGTCACAAATCTCATTTTCTTGGACAAACTCCTCCATGGAGACGAACACACCCTTTAGAGATATACCGACATACAACCACAAAGTCACACACAGAATGAAGGACAACAAATAATTTTATTCAAAAATAAATGAAAGTGGTTAACAATTACAAGCACTAGAACTTTATGACACCTGAGATCGGAGGTGGTGAAATTCAAATTTCTTTTTGTTTTTTATACCAACCGACTACCTGGACCGGTTGTCTCTCTCCATTTACCTCCAGGAAAGTTCTTCGAGCCGGCACTTCGCCTTCACACAAGGAAGTATCTTAGAGCCCACTAGTTCCCCCGATCTAGACATCCCTTCCCAGTGATGATTTCTCATGGAACCTTTCCTAAATTCTGACGACCTTCACCGATCGATTTTCCTCACCCTCAACCAATCAGAAATGAGAAAAACACAAAAGGATTAAAGAAGATTTTTAAAGTGATTCTCCCTCAAGACAATTTCTATGTTGAGTGGTGCATGATCAGTGCTAACGATCTTCGTTTTATTAAGACCGATCAACTCCTCTTGGTCATTGTAGTCCTTTGCTCGTCGGAGATCTTCTTGCATGAACGGGAGGGAGGTGATTTTCTCTTCCTTCAATGGAGACGGTGGAGCACTTCTCAGAGACGACACACAAACCCTAGAATGAAATTATTTCTCTCTTCGTGCAATAAACAAAAAAACAAAAATCCTTTTATATGTCTTTGAAAAATAGGCTACCGCCGGTGGTAGGACTAGCGCCCGGCAGTAGGTCATTGCGCGTTGATGCGACAGTTGTCCAGCGAATTTGGAAAATATTCGAAAAAGATATTTTTTTCATTTTTTCATGCTAGTGCGGTGTGGTACCCAACTATCACCTGGCGGTAGAACAATCTTTTCGATGAAGCCATCTCGACGATCGTTGAGAAAGCTAGTGCTGCGTGGTAGGAAGCTAGCGCCGTGCGGTAGGTCACTGAACACATGTCCAGAATAAATCCCGAAGCTAGCTCAGGCGGTATTGCTAGTGCCATGCGGTAGGTCCCTAAGCGCCCATTCATATTAAATCATGGCTAGCGTGCGGCGGTAGGTCGCAGTGTTGAGTTCTTTGATTCTTTTGAACCTGTAAACCTGCACACTATACCAAACACAATTATGATGAATTACAATATGGGGTTTGATGTTGTCAAACTGAAGAGATGTGAACAATAGTATACAACAAATTCCCCCTTTTGATAATATTAAATCTCATTCATGAGATATAATAGTTGGAATGCATGATACGATGCAAATAAGAAATAATCTTTAAATAGTAAGGTTTCAGGTTACTTATGACTCCCCCTACAAACGTGCTCACTCTATATACGTGCTCTACGCGCCCCCATATCTAAGTGCACACAGTTCAACAAGCTCCCCCTACATGTGATCTCCCTAACTCATGAGCTCATGAATATTCTATTCTCCCCCTTTTGATATTACCAAAAGGGGTGGGCAAGACCGAAAAAAACTATACTCATGTACAAGAAAAATATACAGTCGAAATAAGCATGATAAACAACAAACAATGCACGTTATAAAGTGAATCATGAAACAAACACAATAGGGGCGGCCAAACATAAATCAGAGAATATAATGTGTACGGCAAACATATGAGCAAAGTACACAAAGGCAAATCATATGAGTTTTCAGAGTAAAAAAGATTTAGACAGCACAAGTGAAACTAAATACACAACGATTTGGAGTACAATAATAGGAGATTTATAGAGTTAATACAGTGGAACATTGTAAGAGTCAAGAATAGAAATTGAGTACTAGTACCTATGTGCTACAGACATATAATGCAGTTTCGGTCCAATTATTATACATGGAAGCATTAGATAGAACAATGACATGTGTACGTGTATCATCTGAAGAAAAACATCAAGTAAAAATAACATTTAGTACATATTTTATCTCAATAATTCAATAAGCTATCACAAGAGAAATAAAGTGAAAAATCATGTCACGTTTCTAACTACTTCATACCAAGACTATAACATGGGGCACTAACTCAAATTGTAGTCTTTGCACAAGATTAAAACGATTATTTTGACCAAGGTGCTCATCCTCACAATGCTCATGATGACTTATTAGGAGTGAGTAGTGCTTGGGGGAAATCTTTGATACATGATTTAATTGCAAGCATCATATATATATATATATATATATATATATATATATATATATATATATATATATATATATATATATATATATATATTTCATTTCTTTTTGTACTATCATTATTATAGCAATTATTTCAAGGTCACCGAATCAATCGAAATCTATCCAAATAAATAGATACACTTTAACTTGTATACAAAAGACTGGACCACCATGAATTTGGCCCGAAGATCTAACCTTTATATAAGAACATTTACATCGTGACATTGATTATTCAAGTTATTTCTAGTATGTTAGACACAATATCACGAGGTATAACATGTAAGCTTAGAATTTCTACAAGAGTGCATTTTTTAGGGATGTGTGAACAGTGTAATGTTATTAAGCTACCTAAATATTCACACATACCTAGAGGCATATCACCATACATTATCCTTTCTAATCACACTTAGTAGCTAAGCACCTTTAGATTCGACACATCATGACATAATTAGCCAATGTTAATGGGGATTAATAATCCTAAATCAAATATTGCACGTAATCGTTATGCACTAGATTTTAGTCATGCGTGTCCTAAGAAAGAACAATCGACATATTTTTTTTGTATTTTGGGGTTTTATATATATTTGTTTTTGTTTTTTTAAACAATTAAACAAATCAAGCAAAAACAAACAAAAAACAATGAAAACAAATCAGGCACAGAACAACACGATATAATATTATGCATGATATTGATGAACATGAGACATGAAATAAAGCACGGGCTATGTATATGAAAAATCATGAGAATGCTCAAGACACAATAGACCCAAGCAATATGTCGTCACACTAGCCCCGTACTAAGTGACAGATGGGCATGAGGAGCTACACAAGATGTTGTAGGTTGGGGTGTTAATCCCATATGCATATAAAAGAAACCTCTCAACCTAACACTCTCCCCCACCCCCCAGTGCCACACAAGGACCTATTGGAACCCTCCCTGGTTAAGGACAAGAAGTGATTTACAGGCTATCGTTTCTAAATCACACAACCCTACGCCTCCGCTATTGTGAGACACATCATAATGGGCCTTGAGTTATCGTACATATCGACTAATAGACAGAGATTTCCAGTAATGACAGTAGGCATTTTTTAAAAAAATCATGCTACCGCCGGCGGTAGAGTTACCGCTGCGCAGTAGCCCTATTTATTAGATCTGACGCTAGGCCGAATCCTTTACTTTCCTTTTTTCATTCTCTCTCTCTTCTCTCACGTGCTCAGTTCTTCCGCTGGTTCTTCTTCTGATCCAGGTAATACTCCCACCTCTTCCCTATTTCCATAAATGTTGAGATTTGAGTGTAATTCAAGGAGGTTTTGTCATTTTGGGCATGATCCATGGAGTTTTCAAAATGTTTTGAGTTTGATTTGAAGAATTTCTTCACTAGTCATGTTAGATTTCTCGAATTTGAATTATATGTTCTTAGATTTCCTTCCCCTCTAGATTTTATGCAAAAATTTATGAAAAATCGGATTTTGGGGGAGATCCGGTGGAGAGGGACAGAGTCCAGTTCATCACGCTACCACGTGCCAGAAGAAGATTACGGCGCCATGGTAACCCTCAGAAACAATTTTCCCTGACTTTTGAAGAATGGGTTTTTTGTATTTTCAGGTTATGGCTTCCTCCAGCTCTCAGCCACCTCGACAGAGTTTCTACAAGCGATCCTGAGTCCCCGCATCAACATTCCCTGCGATGGACGAGGTGACCGTGAGTGTGCCGATGGTAATCGACATCGATGGCTGATATGCTCACATTTTTCATTTGTTTGGATCATTCGGGAATTCTCTCTGCGATTTCAACGGATGATCCTTTTTCCTCGGTGCTTGTTCAAGAATTCTATAACAACCTCAGGGATCTTGCTCATACATCGCTGGATAGAGGGGGTGCAGTCGTGCATCGACACTCAAGTCGTCACCATAATTCATGAAGGTCTTGAAAGGAAGTATGTCTGGTTCCTCAATGGGGAGTGACTCGACATCATTGAGTGCTATAGATCTACAAGGGACTGGAGAGAAAATAATGAGGTTCTTCAATGTGTGGAGGGGTGTTGAGATCTCATCACCACCTTGGATATGCTTACTCGGGATGCTCGCATCATCCAAGATATTCTACGCCACTCGCTGATGTTCAAGTCTGGGGACATAAAGAAGATAACAGCCCAACTTTTTATGATAACCTACTACATCCTAGCCAATAGGCCGTTTATCATATCAGATTTTCTTCTCTCGATGATGCACTATAAGTTCTGGCTTAAAACTCCCTACTGCCAGCGACTGAACACTCTGCCATTGAGCGGATTGATCTAGAGCATCCTTATGAGTAAGTATCCAGTCATCGACTGGTCACAATACCCGACGGATAGCTTCCCACAAATCTATAGATTAGGTGAGATTCCTACTTCATCACGATAACGACCCCCTGCCGCACAACCTCCTTTACACCATGGAGGATCCCTTAGGAAAACCAACTTGGATATCTACTAGATGGTGGAGGTGTAACACTTCCGTCCGTCACATGAAATATAATAGAGGGTCCGACCAGGGTCCCACAACATATTCCACAAACAGGAGGCGGGATTACAGGTTAATATCACAAACTACTCCCATCCTAACTTAGAGCATTCTAGCAGAAACTTTAGGGTTACATGAACTCATATCAATCGAATGTCCACAATATATAAACCATACCATATATATATATATATATATATATATATATATATATATATATATATATATATATATATATATATATATATATATATATCACACGAATGTCACTTACAAATACACAAAAGTTATGGCCTTAAGGACTTTTAGTTACATTTCATAAGTGTGGATTACAAACATCGGAACACAGTCCGAACACACATGAAAAGAAGTAAAAGTTCTTCATTTGGCCTTCGAGGGCCAACATAGTAGCAGCAAAGGCTTTAGCCCACTATTTCCCGCTCGTCTCTCCAGCACTTGCATAAGGACAATCCATCGCAATGGTGGCAAACAAAGCAACGCTCAACATTTAGCTGACCAATTTATAACGACCCTACCCATTTCTTGGGGTAGTGGTATTCCTTCCCTGTAAGCATAGCATTAACATAAGCAGATATATCACAAGAACGTACACTCATGCACAGTTCAATATATCACAAACGAATGCCCCACGGCCAAATGTTCCGTGCACTCAGGGCACATTTTTGGTGTGCTGATATTCAAGCCCCACCACCGTTCGCCAGGATGGTTCACACTTGAGCATTCTCTTTCGGTGTGCTAAGATTCAATACCCACCAACTTGAGCACGATAGTCTTTACGGCCCCCAACCTGAGACTTTAGTCTTGATGGAGTACAACCCAAGACTCTTATTATGCATTTCTAACGAATACAAATAACTTAGGAATTTAGGTTAGACAACCATAATACAGATAAAGTTCATCCTTTGCCCGTTGCTCAAATCGTCAAATCTATGGCTAGTCTGACGCGGGTCGGCTTCCCCTTATCCGTTTGGCTCACTGGCCTTTCGGAGCTTGCAGCTCACAGATTAGCCTCAAGTCTCCCAGAGAAAGGCTTTAGAATCAAGAGGGTATCTGGCAGCTATCGCCAGCGATACTCTCTGTTTCCTGGCATTAACCACAGAATTCACTTTCCGTACAAGACCGAACCAAAAACCCTGCAGTAACCTGTAGTGCCAGAAACACTAGACTTTCATAGTATAACTAGCTCACCAAGATCTACTGCCATCGACGACACTCACTGTCACCCAATGATATCAACAGTTCTCAAAAACCGTGATTTCCCCAGGGTATTTTCCTGCAATTCAACTCCAGTACTTCATGTTACTCTGTTTCAGACGCACAACCCATAGACCACGTACAATACTCATTTATACGCGGAGTATTCTCCGGTTCGCAAAATAAAATATAACCAATCAAGACCAACCTGTCCAGATGGGCTTCACACAGCATACATATTCCATACTACACATTTTCGGATCTATATGCAAGACTCACTGGGGATTTCATGAATCGAACCAAAGGAATTCCCTTGATTCTCCACCTTCTTGTGGGGGATTCCATGCGTATGCCAAAAGAAAGGAATTCACTTGTCCAAGAAGGAAGATCGTTACCCTTGTAGTTCTCTTCTGAGCCATGACGAAGATGTTCTATATGGATGGAAATGAATGCCTCACTTTCCTCTTTGTTAATCTAGCCTCAGATCCTGCTTCCGACCACAAGATCTCCTTCATCAACTATGTAAGCGTTAGCTCCAGCCCTTCTTCTTCCTTAGCTTTCTTTTCTCCAAGGAGTAAAATGGAATGAAGAGAGAGTGGAAGAGAAGAATAGAATAACTTCTCATTCCACACACCTCCGCATATCAAACCTCAACTTAACCTTAGCCACAGGATTAATCCATCAAGACAAAGCAAAGGACAAGATTTGAGTTGACTGGTCAACTTTGGCGTTATCGCCTAGCGATATCGACTGTCCCCACTCGGCGACATTGACTTAACCGCTTTGACTCGGGTCAACCACCGCTTATTGACCGCCATTCGGCCATTTGACAGGTATCCATGACACGTGGCAATATCTCCTGACGATACCCACTGTCACCGACGATATCAAGCCACTCAATACTTTTAGGCATTGAGTGTGTTGAGTTCAGTCAATGATTTATGGCGCTCACTCAACTCTTTCCTGCTATCGCCCAGGCTATATCCATTGTCGCCCGACGTTAACGAAGCAAGTAGCTCACTCAATGCTTCGAGGCGTTGAGTGCATCGAGCTCGCCCAATGCTTTACCGCTATCGCCACCAGGCGATACCCACTATCGCCCGGTGATGGTGACAAAAGTTCTGCTGTCAAATTTGGGGTGTTACAACTCTCCCCTCCTTATAGAAATTTCATCCCGAAATTTGCATATATCCATAAGGAAGACAATAACTTAAAAGTTACAATAACTTCTATTCATAACAAATGTTACAACAACATTACACAAACAACTCGGGATATTTCTCGCGCATGGTTTGCTCTCGCTCCCATGTAAACTCTTCACAGCCACAGTTGTCCCACTGAACCTTGACCATCCCGATTGTCTTGTTCCGTAGCTATTTGATCACCGTATCCTCGATCTGAATGGGCCTAAATTTTGTCGTTAGCCCACTATCGATTGGTACTCGATCATACACAATCACTTGAGTTGGCTCTTTCACATCTCTACGCAACACTGATATGTGAAACACATCGTGCAATCCACTTAGCTCCGTAGACAGAGCTAACTGATTGGCAACTTCTCCAATGTGCTCAACCACTTCAGATGGACCCAGATATCATGGACTCAACCTTTTCAAGCGCCTAATCCTATATACACCTTTGAAGTGCTTGATCTTTAAGTATACTCAATCTCCCACCGCAAACTCAACATTTCGGTGTCTAGCATTGTAGTATTTCGCCTGCCTATCTTGGGCTATCAGTAGCCGCTCTCATATAGTACGTATGGTCGAATTTGCACCTTCGACCTCTTTATGTTTATAGAGCTTTGACTTGCCTATTTCCGCCCAAGCTAATAGTGTACGACACTTCCTACCGTATAAAGCTTTAAAGGGCGCCATCTGTATACTAGCTTGATAGCTGTTATTGTAATCGAACTCAACCATATAGAGGTGATCTTCCCACCTTTTCCCGAAATCCAGGGCGCACATTCAGAGCATATCCTCCATTATTCTGTTGGTCCTTTCGGTCTGACCATCCGTTTGAGGATGAAAGGCCATACTGAATTGTAACTTAGTACCCAACAGTTGATGGATTAGCATACAATCACTTGAAGTAAGACGCCCATCTCGGTCACTAACGATGCTACGGGGCATGCGGTGCAATCTTACAATGTTATCCATGTATAGTTTGGCCAATTTTTCCACTGAATCGTCTTTCCTGTTTGGTATGAAGTGCGACACTTTGGTCAACTGGTCAACGATCACCCACACGACATCATTTTCGTTCTGATATCTCGGCAGCCCATGCACGAAATCCATAGAAATGTCGTCGAACTTCCATACCGGGATTGATAACGACTTCAGGAAACCGCCAGGTTTCTAGCATTCAGCTTTTACCAAGGCGCAAGTTTGACATTTTGCCATGTAATGGGCTTTATCCTTCTTCAAACCTCCCCACCAGAACGCCTTCTTAATGTCCTTGTATATTTTTGAGCTTCCTAGATGAATTGAGTACTTTGTAAAATTTGCTTCGTACAACAATTCCTCATGAAGTTTACCCACATCCGGGACGCACAAACGACCATTTTTTCGCAAAAGGCCGTCATTCCAGGAGAATTGGGCATTTGACCCATCCACTACATAGCGTTGTAGACTTTGATCAAGTTCCGTTGCTCGCCAAACCCTGTCCGCCAGGTCATACTGTACCTCCATCCAGTTCAAGCACGCATTTGCAATAGCATTCTTATCCACACAAGAAATGTCCAAGTTCTCCAATTCTTGGATTAGACGGTCATCATGCATCTGCAACCAACTTGCCCTTGCCGGAGTCCTGCGTCTCAAGGCATCTGCGACCACATTGCCCTTTCCAGGAGTATAATGGATTTGGAAGGTGTAGTCCCCGAGGAACTCCATCCACCTCCGCTATCGCACTTTAAGATCCTTCTGATCCAGAAGATATTTGAGGCTATTATGGTGCAACGCTCCACTAGTCACATGGAATATAACAGTGGGTTCGGCCGGGGCCCCATGACATATTTCACAGACAAGCGGCGAAATTACGTGTGGAAATCAAAATCTACTCGTGTCCTACCTCAAAACATTCTAGCGCAGCATTTTAGGTTAGATGAACTCAGCACAGCGAATGTCCACTAATATACAAACTCCCCATTTAAATATATAATCAGGAATGTATACAACACACACACTCATGGTCTTAAGGCCTTACAGGTTCCTCTTTCTAAATGTACAATTTCATACATCGACACGCAGGTCGGCCACACATGAAATCCAAACACGCTTCGCATGGCCTTCAAGGGCCTTTTGCAGCAATCCTTCATTCCGCTCAATTCAATTCAAGCATCAGCACCTGCAATTAGATATCCACCCAAAAGCGGTAAACAAAGTAACGTTCAACATTAGCTGACCAATTATAACGACCCAACCCCTTACCCAGGGCAGTGGTTCCTTCCCTGTATGCATTGCCATCATAATCTCTATTAATCTGTCAATCACAACCCTATCATAAACGCCGGTATCCACCAAACACTCCGTGCACTCAGGGCACCTTATTGGTGTATCGGATATTCTAGTCGTCCACCACCGAGCAGAGGTTTTTAACTTGTTGGTTGGCCAGTCCGGTCCTAGTCCACCAATCCCACAGGTTGGCAACATTCCGTCCATCCCACTCAGAGGTACTAACCTCACAGCATTACCACATCAAAACCATAGCAATCAACCCACCCTCGTAGTATAGCAAGCCGGGTTTATCTCTGCTCCCCAGGCATTGCCACCAATCGACCCCCACTAATATAGATCAACCCAACCTAGTGGTGTAGCAGGCCGGGTTTATCCCGTGCTCCCCAGGCGTTGCTACCAATTGACCTCTCAACACAACTAGGAGCTTATGCAAAGCATCCATACATCCATACAACAAAGCCAGTACTCATCAATCTTACACATCATTAAATCCACGGAGTCTTCTCCTGTTTACCCATAATCATCACCAATCCAGACTACCCGTCCAGATGGGCTTCACACATCATGCCTATGCCGTACTCCACACTTCCGGCTCTAGAGGCAGACTCAACCAAGGAATCACTTATGATGTCCACCTCTTGGTGGAGGATCCCATGCATATGCATAAAGAAAGGACATCGATGTCCAAGAAGGAGATCATTACCCTTGACGATCGCTTTGGGGCCATAAACTAGCCTGATGGAAATCATCGCATAGACTTTGTCTTTATGAATCCAAACTCGGATCTTGGCTCAGCACTCCGCAGCTCCTCCAGCAGCTGGCTTTCTCCTTCCTCCTTTCCTTCCCTTGCCCTCTCTCTCTCTCTTTGAGAATGAGAATAAGAAATGAAATGAAGGAATGATTCCTCATTTCTCGGCCTTTTATCCACAGGGAAGGTGCCTGGACCCTTGGATCTAGGATAGGGAAACGAACGGCTCTAATTTGCCCAAATATATGCTGAACACGGCCTGACACGCCCTGTGACATGCCAGTGTCACAGGCCATGTCCCTTAAACGGCAGACAACCGACTCAAATCCAACCAATACACGGCTGTGTGACACGCCCGTGTCACACCTTACATGCCCGTGTCAAGCCAGACATGCCCGTGTCAAGCTAGACACGCCCGTGTCTAATAGCCGTGTACTTCACATAGCATAACTAAATCTCACGCGAGTGGGACACGGCCATTAGACACGACCGTGTCCCAGGCCGTGTCCTCCAGGACACACCCGTGTCCTCCAGGACACACCCGTGTCCTCCAGGACACACCCGTGTCCTCCAGGACACACCCGTGTCCTCCAGGACACACCCGTGTCCTCCAGGACACACCCGTGTCCTCCAGGACACACCCGTGTCCTCCAGGACACACCCGTGTCCTCCAGGACACACCCGTGTCCTCCAGGACACACCCGTGTCCTCCAGGACACACCCGTGTCCTCCAGGACACACCCGTGTCCTCCAGGACACACCCGTGTCCTCCAGGACACACCCGTGTCCTCCAGGACACACCCGTGTCCTCCAGGACACACCCGTGTCCTCCAGGACACACCCGTGTCCTCCAGGACACACCCGTGTCCTCCAGGACACACCCGTATCCTCCATGACACACACGTGTCCTCCAGGACACACCCGTGTACACTAGACGATCGTCGACCACACACCCAACTGCTCAACCCGAGAACGACACGCCCTGGGACACACCCGTGTCCCAGGCCGTGTCACCCAACCCTGAACCCAAAGTGGGCTTTGGGGGTGTTACAATCCTCCCCTCCTTCAAAAAAATTTCGTCCCGAAATTTGGCTCAACTACAGACACTCATCTAAGCACTGCTAGTTACATCATCAGCAATCGATCACTCAAATAACGTGAGCCGGGTTAGAGCTCAGAGGTCGCAGCTTGTCTCGCCCCAAGACATCGCACAAAACAACAACACATGCAACGCATGCACACATACAAATCTCGCACATGTGCACATCCATCCTCAAGTTCATCTAATGATCTATATCCAAAAACATTCTATATCTATACCACGATTGATCGATCACTTCCATACCACCAAATGTGCACCAAGATTTACATGACATAGAGCATCTATGTACACAACTATCACATGAGTCGTAATAGTATTCACATCATCAAAGTGATACGAGTCCACTGCCAGTCTCTTCTTCTCTTGTACCCGCTTCAAATCTTTCTCCAGCGCACGGGCTGTATCGACCAATGCTTGGAAGCCTTGGTTCACCGAACTCGGGAGTACCAACCTTAACTCATCCGGCAGTCCCTCAAAAAATTGATTCGTCTTCCATGCTTCCTCAGCAAAGGTATGCCCCGCATAGCACCCTAGTCTGGTAAACTCATGCAGTTACGTATCAATATCAGTCTCACCCTGCACCCGACATTGAAACTCGTTCTCCATCGCAATCTGCTGCGACACTGGCAAATACTTGGCGAGAAACAATCTGGAGAACTCGTCAATGGATATCTCCTCTAAATCTCGACCTGCCAAGTGATGCACTTCCACATCATCCCACCACAGTCTCGCATCTCCTTCCAGCATAAAAGTGGCTAAGGTCACTTTCTGCTCCTCCACAGTCCGGATTGCAGTCAGGATCCTCTTCACTCTTGCAAGCCAATCTTCCGCCTGCGTTGGGGAAGTCGCCCCACCAAACGTAGGTGGATGAAATTCCATAAACCTTTTCAACTGCTCATCCATTGCTTGCTCGTCCACCACAACTGCAATGCGCTCTTGCCTTGCACCAGACCGTACTAGCACCCCTGCAGGTCTTGCCTGCCCAGTAGGTGTTGGGTTTCTCTATGGGGTTGGCACAACATTTGTGCACGCAGCGGAAAAGTAAAACATCAAGAAAAACCCAAAGAGATGTGGATCGGGCCATGAACAGTTGAATCAAGAAGTTAACAAAACTAGGCAAAAATTACCTCGGTGGCGTTGAGTCACAACTCAACGGAGGAGCTCCAAACTTTGTCTGCTTGCTGGTGGCGAGTTCTACGTGGAATAGTATCCACGTTTCTGCAGAAGTCCACACGAGCGGGAGAACGCCGAGCTTTCCGTCGCACGGAAGATCGGGAAGGAGAAGACCGCACCTCGGCTAGTCCACGGACTGCTAGGTCCGCGCCAGGAAGAGCAGCACCAGCGACAGTCGCCGGAGAAGAGGTGGCAGCGGAGCGAATGCGGCGGCGGAACACTTTCCGGCGGCGGGATCGGGATCGGCGGAACGATCGAGCGGAACCTTTCCGTCGGGGTCGATTCGCACAGTAACCAAAAGGATATATCCGATAAAACCTAAGTGTTCTATTTATACTAGAGGCATAAATAAACCCAGGAAAATCGCTATCCGCAGACCACCCAGAACTAGGGTTCAGAATCGGCGAGTATGAATCGGTGAGAATCGGCGACAATCGGCGAGAATCACTGAGCAGGTTCGGTGAGAATCATTCGACGAGTATCACATTGGATCGGCGAGAATCAGAGTACAATACTCGACGATTCTCGCCGATCGTCGAGCCATGCTCGTCGACACATAATGATACTCGACGATCGTCGAGCCGCGGTCGACGACAATTGTCAAGGTAGTCGATCGTCGAGAATCAACAATTGATTCTCGACGATTCTCGTCGATCGGCGAGAATCAGGGAGACGATTCTCGCCGATCGGCGGGAATCAGAAGACCATTCTCGACTAATGTCTTTGACCCTCGGACGACGAACCTAACTAGCCCTTCAAGGCAACCTTTGCCCAACCCGATGATCCTATAAGGCAACACTTTGCCCATAACCCTATTCAGGTCGGTGATTGGTAACCTTTAACAACACAGTCAGTCATCCAACTTCTCCACATCTCTTATGTGTGACCATGCAGACTCATATTGCGTTGGCAGTGAGATTACATGTTTGACCACTTCCAGATCATCATGGTAACTCCAACAGACTCCCACTTGATCTCGAAAGTATCAAACCAAAAACCTCACAAACAATGAGCGGCATCTAGCAATGCATCATTGCTCCCCAAGCAATAAGAGTTAATAACTCATAAGCCTTTATGACCAATGTATCAGCGTTGTCTTTGTCCCTTTGTCCCTTACATCCGGAAAGAACTAGAGGCATGGACCGTGTCACCCTCGTAATAGCTCAATCCAAGTTTTCTTGATCCAGGACGGACTTCCAGAGAATGGTGAGTCCAATATCACATATTGACTCAACCAAGCATGGCCATGCATTTCTCAGTCCAGTTCCATCAAGGGGCCCATGGATGCAACTCCTGTCATACAGGAGGACAAATTCCATATCTGCTCACACACAAACACCCAAATGATTCGTAACATGCCCAACAACCACCCTTATCATCAACCTTTCTCAAGGAAGACTTTAGATGGCATCAAAGCACGCTCTTCCTCACTTGATGAATGTTGTGACTTCAGGTCAAAGGACCACAACACCATTGTCAATTGAGACCTACTCGTGACACTATTGGATGACAATCCACAGAGTAGTCTCAGGTTGGGTCTGTCCAGTACAACTTGTTCACTAACAAGTACCCACGTGATGACTTGATATCACAATATCATGACCTGTGAGAACCAGTCATCAGTCAACACACGTGCTAGCCTTCATGTATCATCATCACCCTTAGCTTCTATGATGATACTCGACCAGGGACCTTTAAGAATGAAGCTTCAAATAAATCATAGGCTCTCACATTCAAGTCACGTACTTGATGTCCTATGGAAGCGAACATTCTAAGGGTATCTATTATGTAAACATTTAACTATCATATATAGAAAAATTCATAATAAAAGAATTTGCCATTTAATTATAAAAGAAAAACTAGGTACACAGTTCATCATATGAACAAACAGCCAACAAAATACATATTTACATGCAATCCACAAGATCCTCGCTAGAGTTGATCGTTTAGGTATCGCATACCCATCGATCTAGTATGACCATCATGCTTTCTCTGCGTGAGAGGCTTTGTCAGCGGATCCGCAATATTTTCCTCAGTCGGCACTCTGCAAATGTTTACATCTCCTCGTTCGACAATCTCACGAATAAGATGAAACCGCCGAAGTATGTGCTTGGAGCGCTGATGAGATCTAGGTTCCTTAGATTGTGCAATTGCACCATTGTTATCACAGTAGAGAACTACGGGACCAACAATGCTAGGAACTACATCAAGCTCGCCGATGAATTTCCTAATCCATACAGCCTCCTTTGCTGCATTAGCTGCTGCGATATATTCGGCCTCTATTGTAGAATCAGCAACTGTCTCTTGCTTGGAACTCTTCCAGCTCACAGCTCCTCCATTCAGGCAAAACACAAAACCTGACTGAGACTTGGAGTCGTCTCTATCAGTTTGGAAGCTAGCATCCGTGTAACCTCTTACAACGAGCTCTTCCTCTCCACCATACATCAAGAACACGTCCTTAGTCCTTCTCAAGTACTTCAGGATATTCTTGACTGCAATCCAGTGACACTCACCGGGGTCTGACTGATACCTGCTAGTCATGCTCAAAGCAAAGGAGACATCGGGTCGAGTACATAACATCGCGTACATGATTGATCCAATTGCCGAAGCATATGGAATCAACTTCATGTGGTCCTTGTCTTCACAAGACTTTGGACATTGGTCCTTAGAGAGATTTACACCATGAGACATGGGCAAAAATCCTTTCTTGGACTCAAGCATGTTGAACCGCTTCAACACCTTTTCGATGTACGTACTCTGGGTCAAACCCAGCAACTTCTTCGATCTATCTCTATAGATCTTAATACCAAGTATATAAGTCGCTTCACCCAAATCCTTCATTGAAAAGCAGTTCCCTAGGTTGTTCTTAACAACTTTCAGGGTAGGAATGTCATTCCCAATCAACAGTATGTCATCTACATACAATATCAGGAAGACAACAATGCTCCCACTGATTCGCTTGTAAACACAAGGCTCATCTTCATTCTTGATGAAACCAAACTCTTTGATTTTCTCATCAAAACAAAGATTCCAACTTCAAGAGGCATGTTTCAGTCCATAAATGGACTTATTCAGCTTGCATATTTTAGTGGCTTCATCTGGGGATACAAAAACCTCGGGTTGTGTCATATATACTTCCTCAAGGAGGTTTCCATTAAGGAAAGCCGTTTTGACATCCATCTGCCAGATCTCGTAGTCATAATACGCAGCAATAGCAAGCAATATCCTAATGGACTTTACCATGGCAATAGGGGAAAAGATCTCATCATAGTCAATACCATGAATTTGCTTGAAACCTTTAGCCACCAGTCGACCTTTGAATGTCTGTACATTCCCATCCATGTCGGTCTTCTTCTTGAAGACCCACTTGCACCCTATGGGTCGTACCCCTTCAGGTGGTTCCACCAAGTTCCAAACTTGGTTTGCATACATGGAGTCCATTTCGGATTTCATAGCCTCAAGCCATTTGTCGGAGTCCGGTCCATACATAGCCTCTTGGTAGGTTGCTGGTTCATCATCATGATCCATAAGCAACACATTACCTATTTGAGACACGAGAAATCCATATCTCTCAGGCTCAAACCTCGGTCTACCAGATCTACGTAGGACTTGTGTTCCCTGAGCAGGTTCTCTAACTACAACATCTTGTAGTCCTGTCTCAGAATCCAATTCCGGTTCATTCACTACATGTGGTACTTGAACTTCTTCAAGCTCTACCTTTTCAGTCTTTCTTGATAAGAACTCTTTCTCCAAGAATACACCAGTCCTTGCGACAAACACTTTGCCCTCAGACGGTAGGTAAAAGTAATACCCTTTCGTTTCCTTAGGATATCTCACCAGATAACATTTATCCGATTTGGGTTCCAGCTTGTCAGGCATTTGACGTCTCACGTATGCCTCACAGCCCCAAATTTTAATGAACGACATACTAGGACGCTTCCCAGTCCATATCTCATATGGTGTCTTCAGAACCATTTTCGTTGGAGCGCGATTCAATGTCATTGCAGCAGTCTCTAAAGCAAAACCCCAAAAGGAAACAGGCAAGTCTGCATGACTCATCATCGAACGTACCATGTCTAACAAAGTACGATTTCTCCTCTCAGACACACCATTATGTTGTGGCGTTCTTGGTGGAGTGAGCTGTGATACAATACCACACTCTTTCAGATGATCACGGAACTCATGACTCAGGTATTCGCCACCTCGATCAGATCAGAGTGCTTTAACCCTTTTACCCAACTGGTTTTCTACTTCATTTTTGAACTCTTTGAACTTTTCAAAGGTCTCGGATTTGCACTTCATAAGATACACATATCCGTATCTACTGAAATCATCAGTAAACATAACAAAGTAGAAATACCCACCTCTAGCCATGGTACTCATGGGTCCGCATACATCACTATGTACAACACCCAAGAGATCCTCAGCCCTCTCAGTATAACCAGTGAAAGGAGCTTTAGTCATTTTGCCTAACAAACAAGATTCGCATCGCTCAAATGATTCATAATCAAATGAGTCCAAAAGTCCATCTCTATGGAGCTTGGATATGCGCTTCTCGTTGATATGGCCCAAACGACAATGCCAGAGAAAAGTAGGGTTCGAGTCATTTGTTCTTAGTCTTTTATTATTTTCTACATTATAGATCAGATGGTCCAAGTTCAAAACGTAAAGACCATTAAACAATTGGGCTACAGCATAACAAACATCATTCTTAAATATAGAACAACAATTGTTCTTAATTATAAAAGAAAATCCAATCATGTCCAAACATGAAATAGATATAATGTTTCTAGTTATCGCCGGAACAAAATAACAGTTATCTAGTTCTATTACAAGCCCATTGGGCAAAGAAAGACGGTAAACTCCTACGGCTACAGCAGCAACTCTTGCTCCATTGCCGACGCGGAGGTCCACCTCCCCTTTACTCAGCAATCTTCTCCTTCCCAGTTCCTGCACATTTGTACAAATGTGAGAACCACATCCGGTATCCAATACCCAAGATGAAGGAGCAGAAAGGTTTATCTCTATAACGTAAACATTAGAAGCGGAAGTCATACCTCCCCTCAATTTCTACAGACCCTCAATATACAAAGGACAGTTCCTCCGCCAATGACCAGCCTTGCCACAGTAGTGGCATTTCCCTTCCTTCACAGTGCTCTTCTTCTTGATCAGTGCTGAAGACTTGGGCTCAAGATATGACTTAGGTCCTACCTTCGTCTTCTTAGAGCCCTTGGCTTTGCCCTTGCCCTTATGCACCATCAGTATGGGGCTGGCAGGCTTGGCCTTCTTCATGTTGATCTCGGCAGTTCTAAACATGCCTAGGAGTTCGGGCAGTGTCTTGTCTATCTCATTCATGTTGTAGTTCAAGACAAACTGCTCATAACTGTCCGACAACGATTGCAGGATCAGATCCGTGGCCAACTCTTGACCAAGAGGAAAACCCAGCCTTTCAAGGTTCTCTATATACCCAATCATCTTGAGTACGCGAGTCCCTACTGAGTCTCGAACTCCTATCTTGCACTGAAACAATGCTTTAGTGATGCGAACCTCTCTTGACGAGCCTGCCCTTGAAACATTTTCTTGAGATGCTCGTCAATCTCCTTGCACCCCATGCTCTCATGTTGCTTCTGAAGCTCAGAGTTCATAGTGGCAAGCATAAGGCACTCGACATCTAAAGCATCGTCAGTATACTTCTTATAAGTATCTTTCTCAGCACGGGAAGAATTCCCGGTCGGCACCTCGGGGGCTTCTTCTTCCAAGACATAGAGCTTTCGCTCTTGCCTGAGAACAATTCTCAGGTTCCGATACCAGTCCATATAGTTTGTCCCGCTGAGCTTATCCTTCTCAAGGATGGCTCTCAGAGACAGCGTGGAGTGTGAAACACTTGCCATGGAATTCTACAAGAATTTATGCAGAATAAAATCAGTACCTAATTTCAATTACAATTTATTCTAATTAGGACTTCAATTAAAATACTCCCACTATTTTATTCGAAATGATAGCCCTCACTAACAATTCGGAGAGTTCATGCGAGCTACTCTCTTAGTGGACAAGATCCGTATATCACCAACACAATGAGTCCGCTTTGGCGTTCCTCTCACGATGCGGTTATTTAGGTAGGCAACGCTTGCCAATTGCATCCTCATGCAATTCTTGTATGGTTGGTGAATAACTCCTTATTCGCATCCATCATATGGTGCATGCCAACCCTATGCCTCTAGGCACTCAACCTTTGAGGTCACCTAGTTAAGCTAGACCCGATGTTGATAGTGGGATATCACAATTATCCGCTCGCACCCTTACCAAGATAGATTAATGCACCTTGCTTTGGCAAGCCCACATTTCATCGATCGAGGCAGGAAGAGTGTCATCCATCGGAAGGCATCCGAACACTTAATATTAAAATAAGGGATTTCAATTTTAGGTTAACAGTTAACCATGATCAACATTTGATCTATGTGCACATCCAAAGAAAAACAATTCTACACCACATGCATCCCTTATGTGAACATCCTTACACCATCAACAATTTGATAGAAGGAAGGGCTAAATCTGAACATCCGGAAATTTCCAAATCCTCAGATTTACATGCATTGGACAGAAGGCAAAGACAACTCAACTTAAGCAGTAGACAAGCTCATCTCTCTATGTTGGATTCAAAATCCAAAACATACTCGAGGGATGGTTTCTGCTAAGGAGACAACAATTTCTAACACTTAGAAATTCCACCGAAATTCCAATCGTTCTTGGCGAAGTGCCAAGACTAAATTTAGACATTTAGAACGCTTCTATATCTCTAGGTTTACACGCACTGGAATGACCAAACTTCCAAAACAACAGTCATGGCCGAACCTCCCTCTGATACCACTGTTGGGTTTCTCTATGGGGTTGGCACAACATTTGTGCACGCAGCGGAAAAGTAAAACATCAAGAAAAACCCAAAGAGATGTGGATCGGGCCATGAACAGTTGAATCAAGAAGTTAACAAAACTAGGCAAAAATTACCTCGGTGGCGTTGAGTCACAACTCAACGGAGGAGCTCCAAACTTTGTCTGCTTGCTGGTGGCGAGTTCTACGTGGAATAGTATCCACGTTTCTGCAGAAGTCCACACGAGCGGGAGAACGCCGAGCTTTCCGTCGCACGGAAGATCGGGAAGGAGAAGACCGCACCTCGGCTAGTCCACGGACTGCTAGGTCCGCGCCAGGAAGAGCAGCACCAGCGACAGTCGCCGGAGAAGAGGTGGCAGCAGAGCGAATGCGGCGGCGGAACACTTTCCGGCGGCGGGATCGGGATCGGCGGAACGATCGAGCGGAACCTTTCCGTCGGGGTCGATTCGCACAGTAACCAAAAGGATATATCCGATAAAACCTAAGTGTTCTATTTATACTAGAGGTATAAATAAACCCAGGAAAATCGCTATCCGCAGACCACCCAGAACTAGGGTTCAGAATCGGCGAGTATGAATCGGTGAGAATCGGCGACAATCGGCGAGAATCACTGAGCAGGTTCGGTGAGAATCATTCGACGAGTATCACATTGGATCGGCGAGAATCAGAGTACAATACTCGACGATTCTCTCCGATCGTCGAGCCATGCTCGTCGACACATAATGATACTCGACGATCGTCGAGCCGCGATCGACGACAATTGTCAAGGTAGTCGATCGTCGAGAATCAACAATTGATTCTCGACGATTCTCGTCGATCGGCGAGAATCAGGGAGACGATTCTCGCCGATCGGCGGGAATCAGAAGACCATTCTCGACTAATGTCTTTGACCCTCAGACGACGAACCTAACCAGCCCTTCAAGGCAACCTTTGCCCAACCCGATGATCCTATAAGGCAACACTTTGCCCATAACCCTATTCAGGTCGGTGATTGGTAACCTTTACCAACACAGTCAGTCATCCAACTTCTCCACATCTCTTATGTGTGACCCTGCAGGCTCATATTGCGTTGGCAGTGAGATTACATGTTTGACCACTTCCAGATCATCATGGTAACTCCAACAGTAGGCTGTGCCTGTAATACTGCAAGCACCGTCTCAGTCACCACACATATGGTCTCCGCCGAGGAAGGTGTAGGCACTTCAACTGGTGCCGCACTCTCGTCCGAACGCTGGGGCTCAGACTACCCAGCACCACTCCTCGCCACCTATCAATGTACAAAACACCATTAATCATCCATTAATTATACATTGAATCCATGGTGACGCTGTATAACATTCCTAGTGGACATTCTTGAGTTCCATTATGTTCTTCCGCCCAAAAAGCTCAAACCTGGCTCTGATACCACTTTGTAACGCCTCCACTCGTCACATGGAATATAATGGTGGGTCCGGCCGGGGCCCCATGCCATATTTCACAGGCAAGCGGCAGAATTACGTGTGGAAATCAAAATATACTCGTGTCCTACCTCAAAACATTCTAGCGCAGCATTTTAGGTTAGATGAACTCAGCACAGCAAATGTCCACTAATATACAAACTCCCCATTTATATATATAATCAGGAATGTATACAACACACACACTCATGGCCTTAAGGCCTTACAGGTTCCTCTTTCCAAATGTACACTTTCATACATCGGCACGCAGGCCGGCCACACATGAAATCCAAACACGCTTCGCATGGCCTTCAAGAGCCTTTCACAGAAATCCTTCATTCCACTCAATTCAAGCATCAGCACTTGTAACGCCTCCAATCATCACATGGAACATAACAGTGGGTCCGGCCGGGGACCCATGCCATATTTCACAGACAAGCAGCGAAATTACGTGTGGAAATCAAAATCTACTCGTGTCCTACCTCAAAACATTCTAGCACATCATTTTAGGTTAGAGGAACTCTGCACAGCGATGCCATGGGGGGATATAGGCCAAATCCCGGGTCATTACTAAAAAGTGCACTTTTTATTGTAACGTCCCCTGGGCCATCCGTGGGCCGCAGCCCACTAGGCCTCCATTAGATCGTTATCGGGTTGTAGCCCAAGCACCCTGACCCCTCTCCCTCCACAGGCGAGTTGTTGGTGGCCACAGCCTCCCTTTGATGAGTGAAATTCTCCCGTTAAGAGGACAGCACGGGGAATTCCCAGGAGGTCACCCATCCCAGGACTTCTCCAGCCCGAGCACGCTTAACTATGGAGTTCTTTCAACTCTCATCACCGTTCATCCGGCTCGAGGGCCGTATTTGGCGAGTTGGTCAGCCTGAGCACCATCGCCCCTCGGGATATGCTGAATCGAAAAGCTACGGAACTGCCCGATGATTTCTTTGACCTTCCGTAAGTACAGCTGGAGGGTTGGCTCCCTCACTTCGAACTCCCCTTTGAGCTGGCCCGCCAAAACCATAGAGTCCGTTGAGACCCTAATATCTTGTATACCCTACTACAGAGCTAACCTGAGCCCTGTGATGATCGCCTCATATTCCGCTTGGTTGTTGGTAATCGCGAAGTGGATCTTCAAAGCCTGCTTAATTCTGGTCCCCTTCGGACTTACCAAGATCATACCTCCTCCAAAAGAGGTTTTTCCTGACGCTCCATCTACCAGCATTTCCCAAGCCGCTCGAGGGAGTGCTTCAGCCTCTTGGATCTCAACTATGTAATCTGCTAGAAAGTCGGCCACCGCTTGTGCCTTGATTACAAGCCGAGGAGTAAAAGTGAGGTCGAACTCATTGAGCTCTATTGACCATTTGGCCAATCTCCCAGGGTGCTCCACCCCCTCCAAGATGCGACGAAGGGGGTGATCTGTCACCACCTGAATCGAATGGACCTGAAAAGACGGCATAAGCTTCCTGGCTGATATGATGAGAAATACTAGCTTTTCAAGTATGGGGTATCCGAGCCCCGCCTTTTTCAGGACCCTGCTCACGTAGTAGATCGGGAATTG
Source organism: Platanthera guangdongensis (assembly GCA_039583875.1). Lineage (NCBI taxonomy): Eukaryota > Viridiplantae > Streptophyta > Magnoliopsida > Asparagales > Orchidaceae > Platanthera > Platanthera guangdongensis. Next base: position 160,355,940 of record CM077151.1, read on the forward strand.
CTTTTTTCCTTCCTCTCGTACAAGAATCGAACTCACGGCCCCGGTCCCCACTCCTAGGTATAAGAACAATATCTCCCCTTCCCTTCGCCCCTGGAGTAGAGGCGTCCGGGTGAGCTGTTGCTTTAGAGCCTTAAAAGCCTCCTCGCATTCAGGGGTCCATTCGAACTTCTTGCCTCCTCTTAATGTCCGGAAGAAAGGCGAGCATTTTTCCCCGGCCCGAGAGAGAGACCTGCTTAGTCCGGCTAGCTTGCCGGTGAGACGTTGAACTTCCTTGGTATTTTTAGGAGATTCCAGTTCTAGGATTGCCTTTACCTTATCGGGATTGGATTCAACTCCAGATGGGGTAAGGAGATGCCCTAGGAACTTTCCCCTATTTGCTCCAAAGACACATTTCAGGGGGTTGAGTCTCATTTTATATTTTATTAAGGTTCCAAAGGTTTCCTCAAGATCCAAGACATGAGATCTGAGATCCCGGCTTTTGATCATCAGGTCATCCACATAAACTTCAAGGTTCCGCCTTTTTTGCTCTCGGAAGATCCGATCGATCATTCTTTGATAAGTCGCCCCCATATTTTTCAACCCAAAGGGCATCATGTTAAAACAGATGCATCCATCCTCTGTGACAAAGGTGACGTCCTTGACGTCCGGAGGGTGCATGCGTATTTGGTGGTATCCTGAAAACGCATCTAGAAATCTCATTAGTGAGAAACCGACGGCTGAGTCAACTAGCATGTTGATTCGAGGCAGAGGGTAACAATCCTTATGGACATGCTTTATTCAAGAGAGAGAAATCTACAAACATTATCCACTTTCCCTCACCTTTTTTTACCATTACAACATTGCTTACCCACCCCGGATACTTACATGCAGACACAAACCCTGCCTTAAGCAGCTTTTCTACTTCCTCTCTGATGGGTCCGGCCATCTTAGTGGCGAAGTCCCTCTTCTTCTGTTGCACTGGACGAGCGTTGTGGTTGAGGTTGAGATGGTGGCAGGCCATGTTCGCGTCTACCCCTGGCATGTCAATCGTGCTCCAGGCGAAGACGTCAATATTCCTTTGTACGCATGCCTTGATCTCCTCCTGGTCTTCTGGACTGAGCTCACCGCTGATCTTTATCTTCTCTTTCCTTCCTTATTTAGTGAGGATCTCCTTCTTTACTACCTCCGCGGCTGCCTTCAGCCTTGACGGCTCCTCCTCTTTCTCCTGCTCCCCCAACATATCCTGTTCTCTGGCTTACTGGTTCATTGCCTCGTGCTCCGTGACAGTCACCACCATTTCTTCCCAAAACTTCTCCACCTCTACCTCGCTGGTGCTCCCTCCTTCCAGTAGTGAAATTCTCCTCTTTTCCAGCCCGGCTTCCCCCCCGGGCGACCCTCCTGTTTCCTCCATCCTTCTCTTTTCTTTCCTCCTCCCTCCACCTTCCTTCGACTCCTTTTCCTCTTCCACCTCCATCTCTCCATCTTTCTCTCCTGCCTTTTCCGGCTCCACCGCAATGCCTCCCACCATCTCCGCTTCTCTTTCTCCTCCGACCTCCCTTTCTCCTTTCTCCTCTTCCATCTCCATCTCTCCATCATCCTCTCCTGCCGTTTCCAGCTCCACCGCAATGCCTCCCACCATCTCCACTTCTCTTTCTCCTCCGACCTCCTTTTCTTTCTCCACCTCTGCTTTGCCACCAAACTCATGCTGCCATTGTTCCATACTCTTCCCCATCTCCTCGGCCTCTCCTTGCCATGAGATAGTGTTTATCGCCGTCATGTAGCATTCCCTGACCGCCTTTGGATCTCCCCGTACTCTGATTTGGGCACCTCCGGCATTGAGCTACAGGCATTGGTGGAAAGAGGACGGGACACATCTAAAAGCACTGATCAAGGGGCACCCAAAAATGGCATTGTAACTGTTGGGGGGTGTCCACTATGACAAAACGGCAGTTCTTGGATAGCCCCCCAGGGTTACCTGGAGTCCCACTCCCCCATCGACTTACTTCCTCTCTTCTGAGAATCCGAACAATGGTCCATCCGCGGCCAGCACCCTTCGGGCCTCCACCCTCATCTCATTAAATGACTTTTTGAAGGTAACATTTACCGAGCTTCCATTGTCGACCAAGATCCGCGATACCGTGAAGTTTTCGATGGCAGTCCGGATCACCAGTACATCATAAAAGGGGTCTTCATGGTCCGACATGTCTTTTCGAGAGAAGGTGATCTTCTCGTCCAGGTGAGGGGCATGTGACGTCGAAGCTACGCTCTGACGGTACATGGCATGAAAGCTCTCCTTGCGGGCAGCCTCAATCCCCATCCCCATGGATTACTCCGATCTCCCTCGGTCCCCTACATCCGCTCGATCCACACACCAGTCTTCCTCTCCGGTCCCGATCACCTCCACTATCCGCACCGGCCTCTGCTGCTCTCCTGCTCCCCTAGGTCTTCTCATTTCCAAGAATTCCGGGTAGGTAGCCTTTGCGTGACCCTCCTCCTCATGGAAGTCACAGTATGGTAACGCTACCTCCTCCCCTCATCTCCCCTCCTGAGGGTTCCTCCTCCTTCCAGCTCCTGCTCCTGCTCTTCCTCTCTCTTGGCCTCTACCTCTCCCTCGGTCGATGGCCATAGCTTTCTGCAGTGGGGGTAGGGGTGGTATATGACCGTACGCCCACCCTTGCTGGTTAAACCTTCAGGGTCCTCCTGGTTGGTTCCTTACCCCTGGGGAAATCCTCTCCCTTGCCCTTGGGCAGGGCCTCCCTGCTGTCTCCATCCCAACTCCTGGTACATCGGCGCCCTCAACTCTTCTCTTCTCCTCCCTTCTTGCTGTCTCCCTCCTCCTGGTTCTCTTGATTCAACTTCCGTCAGCCTTGCTATCTTTTTATCAAAGGCTAGATTCGCCACCTCTATTGCTATTTCTTTCGCAGTATTCTCCATCAACCCTTCAAATGACAGTGGCAGCTTCCGAGTGAGGCTCATCTTGAAGAAGCCTTCTCGTAGTCCCATGGTAAAGGACATCTGGAGGGCGAATCCAGGCACCTCCTGAATATCCAAGATCTTCTCCTGGAATCTGTCTACATACTGGGCCAGAGACTCGTCCGCCATCTGCTTAATCAGAAAAATCGACTCCGGGTTCTTCTTCCTCTTCTTTGAAGTTGATAAGCACAGCTAAAAGCTCCTGCTCAGGTCTTCAAAGCTGTATATCGAGCCCGTATGGAGCTGATGAAACCAGTCTCTAGCCTTGTCCTTCAGAGTGATGGTGAAGAGACGACACTTGAATGCCTGTCATCGGTTTAATGGAAACTGCATCTTCGAACCATTGCAAGTGCTTGAGGGGATCGTCTTTCCCAACATAATAGTTCATCTCGGGCTCCCTGAACCCTTCTGGGACTGGAGCCGATAGGATAAACTCGCAAAACAGCGACCCTCTCGCTACTGGTCTCACTGCCCCCACTCGCGCGATAACGTCCCCTAGCAAGACGATGCTCACAGGGTTTGGTAACAACTCCCTTCTTGCCATGTCTCGCCCGCCTCCTTCTACCATCACTTCCTTCCCCGGTCGCCTCCCGGGGGCATCTTCTCCTACTCTTACCGAAACGAGCTCCTTTTGCGACGCGAGAGCAGGAACCTAAGGTAGCGGGGTCGAGCAATCACCCTACCACGAGATCCCCTGTAACATGTCCATAATACCTTTGATGGACGCCATGAACTCCTACCTTCCAACGAATCCTCTCGGGTTATCTAACCCGTCTCTGTCTCCTTCTCCGTGACCTCCTGCCATGAGGTAGCTCGAGATTCTTCCATGTGGGCTGCGGTCCACGCTCACCGCACCAAAAATGTTGAAACCAGTCACCCGGTTCCACCCAGAGTTCGGACCTGAGGTTGCAGCACACGCTTACTCTTCTTGAATCACCCTCTCAACTTGAGTTACAGGACCAGAAATAGACCAAAGGACTCTGCTCGGAGGTCCCACCTCTTTCCCGGAAGAATCAGAAGTTCACCCCCTACCTAGCCAATGCTGAGCTAGGTGCCTCTGAGGAAGAATATGGAAAGGTTCAACAACCTGTTCAAGGCACCTTATCGGTCTATTTATAGGCCTCTGAGTTTGATCTGCTAATAACCATACGGAACCGACCTGAAATCACCAAAATACCATGGGTTGGGTCTGCCAACAGCCGAACTCCGCTGTTCTGAAGGGTTATATGAAGACCACCAAGGGCAAAAGGGTAAAATTACTTAGGGTAGAAGAGTAAAATCCCCCCTTAGGGTAAGAAGGTAAAAACACCTTTCTCCTATATGGCGAGTGGGGAAAAGTCCCGCGGGCAGGATATGCTCATCTGATCGTCTCGCAGGTCTCCCACCTTACGAGAGCCATTTGCCCACAAGGGCCAGCCCGCGCTACAAGAAACGTCTCGCCTACCAAGCTGATCCCCGTCTCGCCTCTGGCGAGTGGACCACATGGTCCCACTCACCTCTTCAGTTCCTCTTGCTAGCTTCTCCGCTCTGCTACTTGAGCTGCCTCCCGTGAGCCCAAGGTTGTACAACTCGCATCCTAACTCAGAGCATTCTAGCGGACGTTTTAGGGTTGCATGAACTCATATCAATCGAATGTCCACAATATATAAACCAGACCAATTATGTGTATATATATATATATATATATATATATATATATATATATCATATGAATGTCACTTACAAATACACAAAAGTTATGGCTTTAAGGCCTTTTAGGTACATTTCACAAGTGTGGATTACAAACATCGGCATGCAGGACGACCACACATGAAAAGCATTAAAAGTTCTTCATTCAGCCTTCGAGGGCTAGCATAGCAGCAACAAAGGCTTTAGCCCCCTATTTCCCGCTCGTCTCTCCAGCACCCGTATAAGGATAATCCACCGCAATGGTGGCAAACAAAGTAACGGTCAGCATTCAGCTGATCAATTTATAACGACCCTACCCCTTTTCTGGGGCAGTGGTATTCCTTACCTGCAGGCATAACATTAACACAAGCAGATATATCACAAGAACATGCACTCATGCATAGTTCAATATATCACAAACGAATGCCCCGTGACCAAATATTCCGTGCACTCGGGGCACATTTTCGGTGTGCTGAGATTCAAGCCCCACCTACTTGAGCATGATAGTCTTTATGGCCCCCGGACTGAGACTTTAGTCTTGACGGCGTACAACCTAAGAATCTCATTATGTGTTTCTAACGAACACCAATAACTCAGGCATTTAGGTTAGACAACCATAACGCGGATACAGTTCAGCCTTTGCCTGTTGCTCAAATCGTCAAATCTATGGCTAGTCTGACACGGGTCGGCTTCCCCTTGTCCATTTGGCTCACTGGCCTTTCAGAGCTCGCAGCTCACAGATTTGCCTCACAGTCTCCTAGAGACAATCTTTACAATCAAGAGGGTATATGGTAGCTATCGCCAACGATACTCACTATCACCGAACTTAACCATAAAATTCACTTTCTATACCAGACCCAACCAAAAACCCTGCAAGAACCTCCAGTGCCAGAAACACTGGACTTTCACAGCACAACTAGCTCACCAAGAGCTATCGCCATCGACGACACTCATTGTCGCCCGATGATATCAAGAGTTCTCCAAAACCGTGATTTCCCTTGGGTATTTTTCTGAAATTCAACTCCAGTACTTCCTATTACTCCGTTTCACAGGCACAACCTATAGACCACGTACAATACACATTTATACACGGAGTCTTCTCCAGTTCGCAAAAAAAAACATCACCAATGCAGACCAACCTATACAGATGGGCTTCACATAGCATGCCTATTCCATACTACACATTTCCGGATCTATATGTAAGACTCACTGGGGATTTCATGAATCATGAAGAAGATAATGAGCATGCTCAATATTTCTCCAACTTCTTCAGAAGAATAGCATCTATGCTTTATCACTTTGTATTTTGGAGTTTGACCGCACTACCCCCTTTATTGTTATTATTATTATTCTTCTTCATGTCATACTAAGACAGGTTAAACATTGTTCTATCTGTGGTGAACTCTCACGCCGGTAGTGGTACTACTGGTAATATTTATGATGCTTTTACATTTGCCAATTGTGATTAGTTGCGTGACACTACCCTACTCACCTTGATTGTGATTAGTTCTTAGAACTGATAGCGTGATATTCATAAAAAAGAAAAATAAATAGAACAAAAAAACAAATAAGCATATCATGAAGCAAGATATAGTGTAGTTTGTTTTGAACTTACTTTACATAATTTGTGGATGTTATCGGAAAGGAGATTTAGGTATCCGAGTGAGACCATTTGTGGCGATTCACTTGGGTACCCAAACACTGCATGTTAGGTTATGGAAAGGCAACGATGAATGTGCCCTTTCGAGTAGTATCAGTGAGTCATTTTTAACTACGGGCCTTCATTCATACTTTAGTTTAAGGTTATGTTTATATTGCAAATTTCCATTAAGATTCTACTAGTCTTTATGTGAGGCATTCAATTGAATAATGTTACGTTGGAGGTTTAGATATATTGAAATTGTAATCTAAGTTAAAATTATTTCGCTTAACATAGGGACTCATAGTGTAGTGATTTTTTAAAGGAAATTTACATTCATTTGTTTTTAAGTAGGGAGTAATTTGTTTTTGCAAGTGAAGGTGATTTTTATGGTTAGGAATTTCACTTGCTTTAGCTTGAGGTTTTCTACTCCCTTTTATTGACTTTGTAATTATATGACGGTTCATATTCAACAAGCTTTCTTGTTTTGCATGAAACTTAGGAGTTGTATTTTGTGAGTTTTTAATCATAATTTCCTTAAGCATGTTGATTTTTGTAATTATTTTTTTATTTAAAACATTGAGATTAGGTCTAGCTTTATTGTACGCGATTGTGTTTTTTTAAGAGTGGAGACTACAGATTCAATATGAGCTTCATATTTACTCCTGAATTCATCAAAAGTCTCATTCATCTGCTTAATTTTAATTTTATAATCATTGCATCTAGCACAATTGTTTTTCAGTGATGGGTTTTCTAAAAGTGATCTCTCATTTTGTTCTTTTACTAAAAGAAGCTCTTTTTCAAGATCCTTGTATTTTTCTTGTTATTCAGTGTAATTACTACAAGGCGTGGAATGTTTATCTAAGGAGAATATGAGAGATCTGGGCACACCACTAGTAGTTTCTACATTGGCATTTGCTTTTAACCTATTATTTTCTAAACGTAATTTTGAGTTAATACTTTTGAACTTGTTAATTCTACATTTTGCCGCATCGAGCACATGCAATGTAGAAATAGAGTTACGTACAAGAAGGGAATTTGATTTTCTACAGTGCTCTTGGTTGAGACAATATTGGAACATAGAGTTTATTTGACATCTTCATGTGTTTCCTCATCCATAGTTGAGATTTCATCTTCCCTTTCCCGTGTTGTGGTTTCCATGTCTTTCTCCAAGAGCAAGTTTCCATTTGGTTCTTCACAGGATCCATGAGAAATTGCTCAGACTTGTCATCTGTAGAAATAGAATTATAAGTAGAATCTAGAAATTTCCATATATCATAGGTTGTAGGAAGCGTGTAGATGAGTTTAAAAATTCTTGACTGAGCCTACAAAATAGACTATTCATAGCTTTAGCGTTTATATGACACTCGTGCTTAGTTAAGTTATTTGGGGGCTTGATACAAGTTATGTTCCAAACTTTCATGTCTAAAAATGTAAGGAATTTCCTCATTAGAGTTCTCCATTCATTATAGTTCACTCCTGTAAATAGAGGTGGTGCTAACGAATATTCAGTGTATAATTTTTCGTCCCACTAGTCGATTCAAGATCAGGGTTGGCCATTATTCTCAATGGTGAACCGTTTTTGAATAACCTACTCTGATACCACTTGTTGGATCTTGTGGCCAACCTTAGAGGGGGGGGGGGGTGAATAAGGTTTTAATCTTTAATTAAAAATTCAAATAATTTTATCCAGGAAAACTAGTTCTGGATGCTACCGCGGGGCGCTAGCTTGATAGCGCATAGCGGTAGGTCACATACCTTGTTTTCTTGGACAAACTCCTCCTCAGAGATGCACACACCCTTCAGAGATCTTGTAACACCTCCCCTGTAATGACCGTATAATATGGGTCCGGCCGGGGCCCCACAACATACGGACGCCACAGCTTTAGTATTATAAGATGATATAACTACCCACACTCAAAACCCTTTGCACAATACAAAGGAAACACAAGCAAGATAAGAAGTTATCCACTACAAGAAGAGTAATAACAATGGCCTTATGGCCTTACAACAAGTGTCCAAACTCAAATAATACATCAGTCAAGAAAGTGCATAGCACTCCTAGTCTACCTCGGCATGCAAGCCGGACAACATGAGTCTCAAACATACAACATCATATCAGTAGAGCTACAAAAGAGAGAAGCACTTCATGAGGCTTAGGCCTTTCTGGCCGGCGAGCTAGCTCCTGCATGCGATCCTTGCTCTATAAAATTTATTAGTAACGTGGGTCAGCAAAGGCTGACCTCAAACTGTATAACAAACACATCTCCTCCCGGCCGCCCCTAACGGACCCCGGGGTACTCCTCCAACCTGCAAGTTAGCACTTCGTATGCAATATTCATAAGCAAGAAAAAGCAGCTACAGAAACAGGCTTGGATGTCACACACATCATACATGTTCTCTACTGGTTGAGCATATAATAAAAAGGGCCTACTTATGCAACATGTATGCAACAACCCGGGCTTCACCCAAGGCACCCGATCACATATGCATCTAGCACATCATCACATCACATGGGTACTCATCATTTCCCCATTGGCATAAAGCCACAAACAAAAGGGGGTAACACAATTCCCCCCCAACGGCACACAGGCCGCCACATATAACTCTTGCAAAGGCCCCACCCGCTCAAGGTCTTAGACCCAAGCTTGCCTACAAGCTCTGACGTCTCATGTCAGGATTCCAACAAACACAAACTGACCGATTCTAAGAAGCCTTGCCGGACCCCACCCGCTCATGGCCTCATTGCCCGGGCTTGCCCCCATGCTTGGCATTCTCGTCAGTCTCACAGAAGGGGACTAGTCTCGCCGGGACACTCTCCACACATGACGTGAACGTCACGGGATAGCCATCCGACCACGGAGACGCAGCCATGCCTTGACACATCACAAACTAAGACAATTCCACCCTAGTCCCTCATTTATACTGCAGCGTTCCCGCGCACCAAGGAAACCATCTACAACTCATGCGGAGTTAACCTTGTCCACCAAGGAAACCATCTACCGCCACGAGGAGCTAACCTTGTCCGGTTCCGACTACATGTACTCACTCGAGAAAAAGGAGAAAACATCACCACATCACAAACAGCATCTTACCGCAACGGAATCTCTACGAATCCTTAAAGTTCGTATGCAACATCACCGAGTCGGACTAACGGTTGCGACTACGGCTTCACCCTCCATGCCTAATCCCCTAACGGAGCGGATTGTAACGCCCCCGGTTTTTCTTTATTTTGCTTGATCTTGGATTGGCGTTACGATGACGCACTTCCGGCCCTTTGCCGTTGTAGAGCGTGGTCTTAGCTCTTTAGGTTCCTAGTGTAGCCTGGTTGTAGCCTGTTGGCAAGTTTCCCCAGCTAGCCGGAGTCTGTTTTGGTGACTCAGTTGGGCCTCTTAGGGAAATGCTTGTGTTTTGGCTTCGGGAGGTGTTAGCCCGAGTGTGCGATCGTCGGATGTTGTTTCGACCTCACTGTTGTTTTCGTAGCTTGGTTGTTTAGCTACGGTGCGAGTTTTGGTCGAAATCCGGGATCGTTTGCTTTCGCGTCGTTTCGACGATTGTTTTGTTAGCTGTAATGTTGGTTGTGCTGTATGTGGCCTGATGTGGCCGAGCTTGTAGGCTGGTGCCTTGTCTTTTTTGCTAAGGAGTTAGCAGTTTTTTGTGTAAGTTTGGGTGACACGGCCTGGGTCACGCCCGTGACCCAGGGCGTGTCGTGCTCGGGTAGAGCTCCCGTTTCTCTGGTCGACGAATTCTTTGGTCGACGGGGTTTTTGTAGGAACACGACCTGTGACACGGGCGTGTCACAGGGCGTGTCCCCCTTCGTCGAGCTGCGCTCGATGGTCGTCAGGCGGAGTTTTAGTGAGAACAGGGCCGTGTCACGGGAGTGTCGTATCGGACACGGGCATGACACGGGGTGTGTCTCTCTGTTCGACAATCGGCGCTCCACGATCGTCGAGTGGTGTTTGAGTTGGTACACGGCCTGTGACACGGGCGTGTCACAGGGCGTGTCACCTGTTTCATCGAGCGGAGATCGACGTTCGTCGAGTGGGTAGGTGTGTGAGTACACGCCCTGTGACACGGGCGTGTCGGGCCGTGTCACGGGCGTGTCGGGGGCGTGTCCCGTGTTTTCGTCGAGTGGAGATCGACGTTCGTCGAGTGTGTAAGTACACGCCCCGTGACACGGGCATGTCGGGCCGTGTTACGGGCGTGTCTGGGGCGTGTTCCGTACTTTTTTCCTGAGAGCATATTTTGTTGCCGTGAACCGTTTTTCCTCCTCATTTTCATCGTTCCCGAGTGTGGAGAGCTTCCAGCGGAAGGGTTTTGAGCGGAGGCGGTGGTTGTTTTGGCCGGCGATTTCGGGAGGGTTAGAGCCCGTTTTTCTCGTGTGATTGCGGATTTTGCTTGCTCTCGGCTAGATCTTCCCTTCCATGTAAGTTTTTCTTGATTTAGGGTGATTCTAGGAGTTGAGAATATCTGATTTCTTTTCTTTTTCCTCAAGTTTCAGTTTTGGTCTTCTAGGTGGCCGATCTTGCCGCCGGTGCCAAGCTGTGGTGTTAGCTGTTATTTTTCCTGGAGGTAGAGGCAAGTGGCTCTCCTGCCGTTGCCAAATTAGTCTAACTCTTACTTTGTTTTCTTTTTCCTGTGCAATACTTCTGTTTTCATTATTTTTCCTCCTTAGAAATTAGAACAATAGGATGCCTTTTTCCTTCATTTCATCCATGGGCTGTTTCTTTGCCTTTTTTACATTTAAATCAATGTTCTCTCTTTTGTCCGAGGTTTGGTGTACAGTGGGTAGCTAGAGTTAGGGTGAGGCTGCGGTAGTGGTAGTTTAGGTTTAGTTGCGGTAGCCCCGAGTAGTTAGGATGGTACAGAGGGTTGGGATTAAATTTCTAACTTTCTGTTTAGGCTGCGGTTTTAATTAAAACTTACGTTTACCCTAAGTGGAAAGCGCCGACAGCGTCGAGTGAGCTGAGTTCACTCAACGCCATCACCCAAGCATAGGATTTGCGGCTAAGAATTTCGGCGTCAAGTAAGCGGAGATTACTCACGCCACGTCGAGTGGGTTCGACATTTCTGTCTTGGGTTCGTGTGCTTCCTTAGGATGGTTAGTGTGACTTTTCCCTTTCTCTTGGGGGTGGTATTGGGTGTTCGGCAAATTTTTGCTCGCCGACTCTTGGGTTGTGGCAGGTGGTGGAGTTTTGGTGGCCTTTGGAGGGGTGGTTTTATGTGGTGAGCTGTGGCCACCACCTTTTGCCCCAGTTTGGGTTGGCGTGTGTGGGACCCTAGTGCTGTCACTGTTTGACCCCTTAGCCCTTTTTGGATCTGGTTTTGGTTATGTATTCAGATCCATGTTTTGACCACTGCCACTCACCCACGTGTTAGGACTGTTAGTCCCTTTCCTGTTTATGTTTTCTCTTTCTTTTGGCAGATAAGTATATGTATTGTTGCTGTTGCAGACTCTTTGTAGGGCGTGTTGCTTTTATTGCTCGCACTTGGTGTGCTTTGCTGTGCTTTAGACAGTACTCTTTTCTTACTGTCATGCCCTCTCTTTTGCTTATAGCAGTTTGTTGCCGGGTTGGTAAACCCTTCTTTTATTTGCTCATTAATCTAATGCTCTATTTACCTTTTGATTATTTTCTTGCTGAGGTGTTCTTTTCTTGAATGCCTCAGGTCCAGGTTGTAGCCAGTTCTGCGGCTAGTTCTTTTGGAGGGGCTGGTTGGTGGCCTCTTGGGTAGCTGAGATAGCGGATCCCCGATTTTGTGAGGTAGTTCTTTACCTTTCTGTATAGACATACATACTCACCAGTGGGTTCGTGTCAGGTTGTTGGCGCCCACTGGTGGCTTCTTGCGATGCTGGGTATGAACTTAAACTGCTATTTTTGCCTATTTGTGGTTGTTTACTTGCTTCTGGGAAGGATTTATGCTAGGTTGCATGTTAGATATTTTAAACCCTAAAAGCATTATTATATGTACATCATGCATAACATATTTATAAAACAAAGACACTATATTTCCTTAGCGTAAAAAGACTATCGTTCATATATATATTATATTTACTTTAGAGTCGTGCATACCATGAGTCGTCCCTCGGGGACACTTATGCTCATTTAGGGTGTCAACTTAATTGAACCAAAGTATTTTTTGCTGCGTATAAATATAATTTTATTGTGGACTAGCTGATCCACCGTTCCGAGGGATACGGCCTTTCAATATAACTGGTTTTCTTTTATAATTAATCAACGATTTTCCTTAAAAATCAAAGGTCTGGAGTTTCGCCTGAGCGTGTGCGGTTATCCCTTGCACGACGTGGCATCACGACACGTGTTTTCTCTTGATATGATACGATTTTATCGTTGAGAAAATGCGGGTTGTGACAGTTGGTATCAGAGGGAGGTTGCTTGACAAATGGTCGGGCAACCTTTCCCTTGTTTGCATTAGTGGTTAGCGTCATACCATACACACACCGATATGTCATCAGCACGTCTTGGCTAAAGCACGAACACTACACTCATGCGCATAAAGAAGTATACAGGACATATTATGTAGTATGGGATGCATAATATGTGTTTGTATATGGATCCACCATAGGAGGCAACATGTGAGGGTTATGTAGTATGGGATGCATAACCTCACCACATGAATGCGGCTAGCACGTATTCTTTTTTTCGTTGCATGGGAATGTTATGTAGTATGGGATGCATAACATTTTCATGTGTACGCCGCCCATGGCATGCATTAAGGCCTTCTTTAGAATGCATAGCACCTCATGCATAACATAACATTTCATAAGCACAACGTGCCAAGCTAAAGATTTGCAAGATGACATATGTACACACATGGTTTTGAGTCAAAAAGAATACAAATACATGCATTCATGGTTTAGGCACATGAGTTAGTATGATGGTGGTGAACCATCTTAGGTTAGGCATAACATCATCATGGCAAAAACAACTCCCAGAGCAAGTTTAGCAGTTGAAGTTCATATTTAAGTGTGTTTGTCTGTACCGGGTAGTTTTGTTCTAGCTGTTAGGCTAGGTTTTGTCTAAAGCTTGTACGATTATAGGATGGCGAGACGTCCTGCGACGAGATCGACCCCCCAATCCGAGGGTGAGACGTCAGGAGCGCAGAGCGAGGCATTGGTAGAAAACCTGCGGCAGAGTAATGAGGCCTTATCGAGGCAGGTGGTGGCTATGCAGGCTCAGATTCAGTCCCTTGTGGCAGTGGTGGTGGGACAGGCTCCGAGAGTTTCGGACCCCGCTGAGGGGGTAGCTGTTTGTCACAACCCGCATTTCCTCAACGAGTACATCGTATCAGAGCAAGAGGAACTACGGGTTATGATGCCACGTCGTGCAGGGGATAACTGCACACGCTCAGGCAAACCCTTGATGCTCACTTTATGAGTTGAAATCCATTAGTTCAATGCAAGAAAACCGTTTAGTTTAATGGTCGTATCCCTCGGCCTTAGGCATCAAAATGCGTGATTGTATGCGGCGGAAATACTTTGTTTACTTATGACGATCTCCTATATGCAGTCTATCTTTTAGGAAACTTTAAGGTAAAGAACCGTTGGACGCGTGTTCTCTTTGATTCTGGCGCGACCCATTCATTTGTGGCTCGAACCTTTCTGGAGAATGCCTTTTTGGTGAAGTTTCCTTCCGGTGCTTCTGTGGTTGTAGACTGAGGTCTTCTTGATTGTCCCATTTTGTTGGGGGATTTCCTAGTGAAGGCTGATTTCAAGGTGCTCGATTTGGAAGATTTTGACGTCATTCTGGGTATGGACTGGTTATCCCGCTATGACGCTGTCATCCAGTGCAAAGGAAAGTGCTTGGATTTTATCAAGGACAATGGTCAGCCGGGAAGTGTTTATGGTGATTCATGCCAGGATTCTCCAGGGATTTCGGTGGTATGTGTTCGGACATTGTTTGTTTCCGATTGTTTTGCTTGTCTAGTCTCAGTTGTGGGGACTAGTGCTGTTTTGCCGCGTTTGGAGGAGAGTCTTGTTGTGCGTGAATTGCATGTGAGACATTTGATAACAAGGCGGTAAGCATGTGAGACATGAGGATCAAGAGGATTCATGACTAAACAAAAACAAGAAGAACAAGGCTAATAAAGTTGAAAGAGGAAAATTAGCTAAACTTGAACAATCAATGAACAAGAAAACAAGATTGGCAAGGGTGAAGAACACCGCTTGCCTGAACCGAGATGACACCGCGACGGCTGCCCTTCTCTTTCCTTCCCTTATCTTAGCTTTGCTCCCTTGATGTTCTTTTGGAATGAGGAAGAAGATGAAGAAGAAGGTGAAATGAGGAGGAGAAATCTCTGTTTCGGCCTTATTTCCTCCAGAATAGAGCTGGACCGTTAGATTCAGAATCAGGGAAATGAACGGCACAAAAAAACTGGAAAAAGTCGATTTTCGGCCCTGTCACGCCCTGTGTCACGCCCGTGTCACAGGACGTGTACCTTAAGCGGCGCAGAAAGTCGGCAAATCCAAGTTTATCCACACGGTACACGGCAGGGTACGCGCCCGTGTCTCGACACCTCGTCGACCAAAAGTGTCGACACTCGACAAAGCTTGACACGCCCTGTGACACGCCCGTGTCACAGGCCGTGTCCCCTCTCTCGACACTCGACACTCGACACTCGACACTCGACACTCGACATAGCGGGACACGGCCCGTGACATGCCCGTGTCACGGGGCGTGTACCCCAGTCGACGAGCTCAACTCGACGCAAGAAATTCGTCGAGTCAAGGAGGTCACGCCCCAGGTCAGGCCCTGGGTCACGCCCCGACACGCCCGTGTCGGGGGGCGTGTCATGCACAAAAACGACCATTTTTCCCTGTTATGCAAAGTGTTTCTGTGTCGTCCTAGACCATTTTTGCCTTAAGAACTTTTTACCCCTTTTTGTTTTCTGTACAAGCAACCCGTTTTGAGCAACATTACCCGGGCGCGAAAAAGTGCAAGCATTCCCAAAGAGGCCTCACTGAGTCCCCAAATTGGACTCCGGCTTACTGGGGAATCGTGCAACTCGGCTACCAAAACAGCCACTCGAAAGCCCGTGGAAAAACCATGCTCGAACAACGGTCAAAACAAACGTAACGCCCATCAAGCATATGCACTCAATCAACGAAAAAAAATACGGGGCGTTACACTGTTCCTGTCCCTCCTGCTCCTCCCGTGCCTTTGGTTGTGGTGCCCCCGGAGATGGCGTTTATATCCCAGTTTCAGCGGCTGAGACCCCCTACTTATGATGGACAAGCAGATTTCATGATTTTGGATGACTGGCTGATTACCATTGAGGAGATGTTCTCTTACTCAGGGATTACGGACGATCAGAGAGTGATGCTCGCTGTCTACCAGCTCAAGGGCTTAGAAAAGAATTGGTGGCTGAGGGAGAAAGAAAGTTTGGTGGCAGGATGCTCTTGGGAGTCATTTAAGGTGATGCTGTTGAGTAAGTTTCTGCCTTCGGTCGAGAGGGACCGGCTGATGAATGACTTTCTCCATTTGAAGCAGAGGAAACTCACGGTTAGGGAGTACGAGATTGAGTTTAGTAAGTTGAGTCAGTTTGCTCCTAGTCTGGTGAGTGTTGAAGCAGACCGAGTTAAGCGATTTCTGGGTGGACTAAGAAGCGACATTCAGCAGTTAGCGAATGCCTACAGAGCAGTCAGTTATGCCAGCGTGGTTGAAGCTGCCTTGAGAGTTGAGGCCATTGATAATGCCAAGAATAGAGGCCAGCAGTTGAGGAAGGATAAGCGGAAGTCCGTTGGAGGGAAGATCCCTCAGGAACCTGATGCTGTCTCGAAGAAGAAGAACAAAGAGGTTTGTAGTTTCTACGGCCGGCCAGGCCACCCATTTGAGAAGTGTTTCAAAAGGTTGGGAGCGCAGAAGAAGGAACAGATGCACGCGATTCAGGGTGCTCCCAGAGGAGACTTGGTATGTGCCTTATGTGGAAGGAAGGGGCATGAGGCTACCCGTTGTTGGTTAAAAGATATGGTATGTTTTCAGTGCGGCCAGAAGGGTCATCTCAAGACAAAGTGCCCGCAGTTCTAGCCTGTTCTGCAGCCAGTTCCCCTACAGGCTTTGCCACCGCCTCAGCAATTGGATAGAGGAAAGGGGAAGCTGAATGTGCTTTCGGCAGACGAAGCGCATACTTCGACCCAGGTTATCTCAGGTTCGACTCCTCCCCAGTCATTTCGTTATGTTTCCTTTTTGGTTGTAGTTTTTGTTTTAGCGTTTGTTTCCTTAGATGCGTGCGCTATTTGTAGGACGATTTAAGGTAAAGAACCGCTGGGCGCGTGTTCTCTTCGATTCCGACGCTACCCACTCGTTTGTGGCTAGAGCCTTCGTGGAGCGGTTCAGTTTGGGCCTAGATCGTGTTGGTGGTGCCTTTTGCGTTAAGTTACCCTCCGGTGACTCTGTGGTTACGGACCTGGGTGTCCTTGATTGTCCGATTTTGTTGGGGTATTTTCTAGCCAAGGCAGATCTGAAGGTGATTGACCTGGAGGACTTCGATGTTATCTTGGGCATGGACTGGTTGTCAAGGTACGATGCTGTGATCCAGTGCAAGGGTAAGCGCTTGGATTTCGTCAAAGACAACGGTCAGCCAGGGAGCGTTTATGAGTATTCTCTCCGGGAGTCTCCAGTCATTTCTGCGGTGCGTGCTCGGAAGTTGCTTGATTCTGGCTGTTTTGCCTGTGTGGTCTCTCTGGTAGGGACAGTTATTCGAGTGCCGTGTTTGAAAGAGATTCCTGTGGTATGTCACTTCTCTGATGTGTTTCCTGATGATCTTCCCGGTCTTCCACCCGATCGAGATGTCGAGTTTGTTATAGATTTGGAGCCAGGCACGCGTCCTATTGCAAAGGCGCCGTACCGAATGGCCCCGCGAGAGGTGGAAGAGCTGCGAATTCAGCTGGATGAGATGTTGGCAAAAGGTTTCATAAGGCCGAGTTCTTCGCCTTGGGGTGCACCAGTGCTGTTCGTTAAAAAGAAAGATGGGTCGATGAGGCTATGCATTGACTATAGAGAGCTGAACAAGGTTACTATTAGGAACAGGTACACTTTGCCTCGAATTGACGATTTGTTTGACCAACTGCGTGGTAGTGCCGCGTTTTCCAAGATTGATCTTCGTTCGGGCTATCACCAGTTGAGGATTCGGGAGCCAGATGTTCCGCGGACGGCGTTCCACTCTCGTCATGGGCATTTTGAGTTTTTGGTCATGTCATTTGGTTTGACTAATGCGCCCTCAGCTTTTATGGATCTGATGAACAGAGTTTTCAAGGATTTCTTAGATAAGTTTGTGATTGTCGTTATAGACAATATTTTGGTGTACTCTAGAGATGCGGAGGAGCATGATCGACATTTACGACTGGTCTTGGCAACTCTGAGAGACCATAAGCTATACGCCAAGCTGAGCAAATGCGAATTTTGGTTGCCTCAAGTTTCTTTTCTCGGCCACGTGGTTAATAAGGAGGGAATATCGGTGGACCCATAAAAGATCGCTGCTGTTATGGAATGGGCGAGGCCTGTTACTCCCAAAGAGATCAGAAGCTTCGTGGGCTTGGCTGGATATTATAGAAGATTTGTAGAGGGCTTCTCTACCTTGTCTGCGTCGTTGACCAAGTTGACGCAGAAGAATGTAGCCTTCATATGGGATGGAAAATGTGAGGAGGCTTTTGAGGAACTAAAAATAAGGTTATGTTCAGCGCCAATTTTGTCCTTGCCTACTGAAGATAGTGAGTATGATATATATGTGGATGCGTCGTGAAAGATATGGTACTTAAACACCTAGAGGGGGGGGGGGGTGAATAGGTGACCTAAACCTTTTTGCAATTTTGTTGGCAGGTCAACAGTTATTTCACAGATTATTACAACTAACAGCAATTACAGAAATAAACAGTAATTCCACAGCACAGCACAGCACAGAAGACACACTAATTTATAGTGGTTCCCCAATCTTTGGGTACATCCACTTTCCCCCTTCGCCTATCTAGCAGTGTACTAGATTCGGCCAAACTTCTCCACTAACTCAGAACCCAACTAGGTTCCTACCTCAGGCCCAAAGCCTTACACTCAGCCAAAAGGCCTACACTCAGCCACCCAGGCCTACACTCAGCCAATTAAGGCCTACACTCAGAGTTCTTCAACTCCTACACTCAAGCAAGCAAGCCCTACCCTCAGCCTTTATAATATAGGCTTACAATTCTCTCAGATCCAATGGATCCTACAAGTTAAAATAGAAATACAATTGCTAACTCTACAACTCAGAAAGTAAGAGAGGAGTTGAGAGTTTCTTGAAGAGTTCTTGGAAGAACTCAGTTAGATCCAAACTGACTTAGCTTCCTTCAAAGCTTCTTGATTAGAACTGAATTAGTCTGAATCTTCTGCAGTTGTTCCTTGACCTCTGCTTCTTGAAATCCAGATGACTCTGAATTCTTCTTCTCAGCCTTAGTTCCAAAGACTGAATTCTTGGTTGGAGCTCTCTCTCTCTCCAACTTCTTAGATCTGCCGATGCACAGCAAGATCTTCTTGTGTTGATACTCAATATACCACTTTTACAAAGATCTGAACTCTCTCTGTCAAAAACTTTTTCAACTACTTCTATATCACTTCATCAATCTTGATCAATCTCTGTCTGTAAACTATGGGTGCCTATTTATAGGCTTCCTTCATGGTAACCGGCTGGTCCGATTCATAACAGACTTCTGATATCTCTGACAGTTGATGTAGACCGGCTGGATCGGCAGCTGTCTTGTCAACCAGTCACTTCTTGAAATTCTCTAACTGTCAGATAGTGTCGAGACTTTCTGTTCTTAAGTGCCGACACTTATAGGCCAAGTGTCGACACATGTTGTGTAAGTGTCGACACAAGTCTACAAGGTGTCGACACAATTCCTTGTATGTCTCGACACAGATTCTTCTGCATGTGTCGACACTGAAATTGAGTGTCGACACAAGTACTTGTTCTTCATTCTTCAACTGTATTCTTCTAAGTGTCGACACATGTTCTTTGTGTCGACACATCTTCATGTGTAGAAACTGTCAAGTGTCGACACTGCTTCTTGGTGTCGACACAAGTCTTCACTTTTGTTTCTTCAGCTGAGTGTCGACACATTCCCTTAGTGTCGACACTTGTACTTAGAATATTTTGTAACTTTTCTGTTCTTTGCTAAGTGTCGACACACCTCCTTGTGTCGACACTTTCTTCAAGTGTAGAGTCTTCAACTAAGTGTCGACACATTGTGCTGAGTGTCGACACTTTCTTCAAGTGTTGACTCTCCTGGTTGTGTGTCGACACATTGTGCTGAGTGTCGACACTTTCTTCAAATACTGACTCTTCAGCATAGTGTCGACACATTGTGTTGAGTGTCGACACTTACTTCAAATACTGACTCTTCAGCATAGTGTCGACACATTGTGTTGAGTGTCGACACTTTTACTTAGACTCTGCAGACTTTTGCTGAGTGTCGACACAGCTCCAAGTGTCGACACTTTCTGGTGTAGACACAGCTCTTCTAGGTGTCGACACTTCTGCTAAGTGTCGACACAGCTTTTCTGCATACTTCTTCACTGAGTGTCGACACAGCTCCAAGTGTCGACACTTTCTGACTAGTGTCGACTCTTCATCCCAGGTGTCGACACAATGACTCCAAGTGTCGACACTGCTTGTCTGGGTGTCGACACAAGCTTTCTCAAGTGTCGACACTTTCCCTCTGGGTGTCGACACATGGACTTAGAAACTTTTAGCTTCAGTCCAGTGTATACCTAACCTGCATAAGTAACTCAAACAAACATCAAATACACTATGATGTATATCATTGAGTTAGGTGAGGCTTCTTCAAATCAGGTACATTTGACCAATGTACCCAACAATCTCCCCCTATTTGGAGAAGTCATAACCCTTAGTCAATGATATACACCACTCATAATTAAAAATTATAAAATGATGTAAAACAGGTATATGTCAACAGAGTTAAACTTAAACATGTAATAAAGCACACATGTATACTCATACAGCATTACAGAACAAACAAGAATTAGACACATTCTACTGAACAATCATGAAATATATATTTATCAAAAATTGTTCAAACATTGTTGTTAATACATTTTCAATGATTTACACAAAATGTTTGATGTAACAGATTACAACATTCTTCAGTTTAATCTTAGTCTAATTCTGCTCTGGTTCTTTTATGACTATGCCTTTTCCAGCTTGCACTTTGGCCTTTACAGCAGCAGCAGCAGCAACAGGCTCAGCTTCAGCAACCTTCTTCCCTTTGGAGTCCTTCTTCTTAAGTTCTTCAGCCTTGATTTTCTGCCTTTCAAAATAATGATAGGGCTTAGGAAAGTACTTGCTAGGCTCCACAGCTGTAGGAGGTAGCTTTCCTAACTTAGCCTTCCTTCTATGTTGGACAATGGCTTCCTGCCTACTCTCATGCTTCCTCCATTCTGCCTCTGAGAACCACTTGTTCCTCTCATGGGCATTGTCCTTGGCTGCTTTTCAGGCTGTGAGAATGATGTTCCTAGAAGTAGGGCTCCACTGTTCAAAATCTGGTTTTTGCTCAGCAAGTTCCCTGAACTTCTTCTTTGACAGCCTAGTCTCTTCTTCTTTGTCCAAAGCCTCTTGCATAGCTGCTGTAATAGGTTGAACAACCTTTTCCAGAATAATATTAGGCTTACCAGCAGTTGGACTATACATTGTGCTTACATCAGCATGAACCATTTCAAAATCTGGAGGTGGATAGATCACCTGAGCTACTTCCTGTTGCTCACCTCCAAGATATGCACTTTGAATACCAGATTCAGCTACATTGTCATCATCACACAGGGGAGGATAGCCCAGTGTAGCTCTGATGGAATTAGAAATCCATTTGGCATGGTCAGAGCTAGCTTTGACTAACACCCTCTCCCCCTTTATGACTTCTTGTGCTACATGATCTCTCACATCATCCTTTTGGAATCTGATTTGGCTGTCCAAGTACCTGATTCCCTCTTTAAAGAAAGGTCGTAGCTTTGTAAGTTGTTCAGAAATGACCTTCTGTGAATCTTTGATTGCATTCTTGACAGCAACAATTTCTTCCTGAAATACTTTATCAAATTCAGCTTTGGCAGCAGCAGATGATGTTGAAGGTTCAGCAGACTTACTCTTCAGTTCAGTGACTATTGCATTGTGAGAAGCTGTCAGATTATCATTCATTCTCAATTGATTTTCCAGCACATAGCCTTGTTTCTGTGCTATATCATCTACTTGAGACTTTATTTTCTCCTGGTGAGTTGCCAAATAGACTACTGCATTACCACCCTTGTGGAAGCAGTCAGTCATTTCCTTCTTATTCAAATTCATTTCAAACCTTATTGATTTGATATCTTGAGCTAGATCAAATTGTAGAGACTTTTGGCTTTCATCAATATATGTCTCTATGGCCCTCCTTTGCTCATCCAGCTTAACTTGCATTGCTACCATTAGGCTACTGTAATCTGTTGATGGAGCTTGTTGGACTAGTGAGTGTTGAGCAACAGTTTGTAGAGCTTTCTTATAGCTCTGACTCCTTCTTTTGAATACAAAGAATTGTTTCTTCTTAGCTTGCTCAGTTTCATCATCCTCAGACTCTGATGTACTGGCTATATCCACCCTATCCTTAGGGCTTGATGGTTTTTCAGTTTGCACATCTTGTGCCTTCTCAGTATCTAGCCTTATAGGCTCTTCCTGAACATCCAAGTTCTCCCCCTCAGCAGCAGCATCCTTCTCTTCATCAGCAGCATGCTTTTCCATGTCAAAATCATCTTGATCTAAATTCAGAAATAGATCTTCCATTGTATATTCTGGGGGTGACTGTGCAGGAGATGTACTGTGTTCATCAGCTACAACAGATGTGTCTTGGAGAACAACATCTGGTTCTTGAGTTGCTTGCTGATTTTGCTGATGGTCATCAGACAAATCAGAATTTATTATAGAAAAATTGAAAGTATTAAGGTCAACAAGTACCTCTTGGATGAGGATGGTGGCTTGCTCACTCTCCAGTGTAGATGGTTCTGCTACACCTGGAAGCTCCCCCTGGCTTGGATCCCTAGGGATGGGGCTAGTGTGAGGCAGCTCCCCCTGAATCTCAGCCACATCTTGACCAGCAGGGGTCTTTTCTACTATCTCCTCCTCTTGCTCATCAGGTGTAAACACTACCTGTTCTTCACTCTTAGAACTGCTTGAGGACACTTGTGTCACAACAGCAGTTTTTCTTTTCTTCCTGGGAGGAGAATCTTTCTTAGTAACTTGTTTCTCAGGGGTGGTCAATTCCTTTGACAGCACCCTTTCCCACCTGGAAAAGATTCTCATGTCCATCCTTCTCATGTGGTTGATTTTAGCTCCAGCAGCAGTGCTCATTACCTCTGGAATTGATCCAGCCAGGTAGAGACTTAGTATCCTGCCCAGATTGGGCTTCTTCAGACTTTCCTTCACCTTCTCAAATACAATCATAGACCAGCCTATTTTGAGGTTGAAGATGATTCTGGTCATAATACTGAACATAGAGGCTGACACCCTGTCATGTCCTCCTGGTTTGCTTAGGATAACTTTGCCTACAACTTCAGACAGGAATTTGCCTTGATTATTCATTCCCTTCCTGTTGAAAACTGATCCTATTTTCATCTTAGGATCAAGACCACACCAGGTAAGTGCTTCTCTGGTCTTAGATGTGGTCACTTCCTCTTCTTCTTGAACTTTTGGTAGCTGAAGTACCTTTCTCAAGGACTTGGGTGAAATCTTGACCTTGGTTCCATGCACTCTTGACTTAATTCTGTTGCCTGAGTCGTCTACAGATGCTCCAGTAAGAAATTCTATAACTTCCTTCTTCCATATCTTGGTTGGTTCTGAAACCAAGAACTCCAATCCTGAATCGGTGACTAGGGTTACCACCGACTTGATTTCTTGATCGCCATCGTCAAAAGCACCTCGCACAAGCTCATACCCTTCGTTAACATTCTCCTCGAGCTTGGGAGCCATTAGGGTTTGAAGATTTAGTCTTGAGAAGAGAGAAATGTCGACACAAGAGTTTTGGTCTCGAAACTTTTGAAAGCGTGTCGACAAACAAAGACAGAATCCTATTTATACCTTTCTGGTTTGAAGACGAACAGGCGGGATGGATTACTAAAGATGTGTCGACACTGTCAATAAGTGTCGACACTGACTTATAATGTCTCGACACACATGTGTCGACACAAGTTTAGTCAACAGATTTTATGTGTCGACACTTGGTTAAGTGTCGACACCACACTACTCGACATGTAGTCGAGACTTTACTTAGAAAATTCTGAGTAAAACTTAAGTGTCGACACCTTATTGAATGTGTCGACACCAACTCGACATGTGTCGACACTAACATTCTGAAGTGTCGACACCAACTTCCTAGATGTGTCGACACCATTTTCCTGAAGTGTCGACACTTACTATTCTGTGTCGACATAGACTTGTCTATGTGTCGACACCTTTTTACTTAGCCAATTTTTAGTTCTGTAAACTTAGTCTAAGTTTATCATACCTAGTTCAATTTTGAACCTATTGAACTTAGCTTCTTCTAAGGGCTTAGTAAACATATCAGCTATCTGATTATCAGTTCTAACATATTCAAGTGCAATATCATTTCTTTCTACATGCTCTCTAAGAAAGTGATATTTAATCTCAATATGTTTAGTTCTACTATGTGATACAGGATTGTTAGCTATTGAAATAGCACTAGTAGAATCACAGTAAAGTGGAGTTCTACTTACCTGAAATCCATAGTCTTCTAACTGATGTTGAATCCACAGAAGTTGAGCACAGCAACTTCCTGCAGCTACATATTCTGACTCAGCTGTGGAAATAGCCACACTGGTTTGCTTTTTACTGCTCCATGAAATGAGTCTTCCACCTAGGAATTGACAGGATCCAGTAGTGCTCTTTCTATCTTCTTTGCATCCTGCAAAGTCTGCATCTGAATAGCCTGTTAGATCAAAATCTCCATTCCTAGGGTACCAGAGGCCTAGATAGGAAGTGCCCTTTAGATATCTCAAGATTCTCTTGACTGCAGTCAAGTGAGATTCTTTGGGGCAGGCTTGATACCTGGCACAAACACATGTAGCATACATAATGTCAGGCCTACTTGCAGTCAAGTATAGTAGGGAGCCAACTATCCCTCTATACAAGGTTTCATCTACAGGTTTCCCTGCATCATCCTTGCTTAGAGACATACTTGACCCCATAGGAGTCTTCATGGTACTGGATGAATCCATACCATACTTCCTTATGAGTTCTAGGGTGAACTTGGACTGACATATGGATAAACCACTTTCAGTCTGTTTAACTTGGAGACCCAAGAAAAACTTCAGTTCTCCCATACTACTCATCTCAAATTGACTTTGCATAAGCTTTGCAAACTTTTTGCAAAGGCTACTTTCAGTAGACCCAAATATAATGTCATCTACATATATTTGGACAAGTATTACTTTGCCTCTAGATTCCCTAAGGAATAGAGTCTTATCTATTTTCCCCCTTGAGAACTTGTTCTCAATGAGGAAACTAGATAGGGTTTCATACCAAGCTCTAGGTGCTTTTTTTAACCCATATAATGCTTTCCTAAGTCTATAGACATAATGAGGTAAAGTTGGATCAACAAAACCTGCAGGCTGCTCCACATAGACTTCTTCTTTCAAATTACCATTTAGGAATGCTGACTTCACATCCATTTGGTATACCTTGAATCCTTGATAGGTTGCATAGGCCAAGAACATCCTTATGGCTTCCAGTCTGGCTACTGGGGCAAAGGTTTGATCAAAATCAATACCTTCTTCTTGCCTATATCCTTTTGCAACCAGTCTTGCCTTATTCTTAATGATGACACCTTGTTCATCTAACTTGTTCCTGTAGATCCACTTTGTTCCTATCACATTGTGATCTTTAGGCTTAGGAACCAGATCCCAAACCTTGCACCTTTTGAACTGATTAAGCTCCTCCTGCATTGCTTCAGTCCACTGTGGATCTTGTATAGCTTCTTCAAATTTCTTTGGTTCTATTTGAGACAGAAAACTTGAATATACTACAGCATTCTGATTTCTGCTCCTTGTCTGAACACCTTGTCTTGGATCTCCAATGATCAGCTCTACTGGATGATCTCTTAGATGCCTGTTGGCTGGAGGCATCCTTACTTCTGGTTGAACTTCTTCAGCATCTTCATCATGCTGAGTTCCTTGTACTTCTTCAGCTCCTGGTACATGTAGTTCTCCCCCTGGACATAAGCCATCTTCTTCTACTTGCTGTCTTGCAGCAGGTACATCTTCTATGGCTAGCTTGTCCATCTTCTTAGTAAGACCTGTGGGGCTGCATACATTGCTAGACAACTCATTGTTAATTAGTTGTGTCTCATCAAAAACTACATGCACAGACTCCTCTACAACTTGTGTAGTCAAGTTGTAGACTCTATAAGCCTTACTATTATTGCTGTACCCAACAAACACTCCCTCTTGGGACTTGGCAGCAAACTTAGTTAAGTAAGACTTCCATTGTTAAGTATGAAGCATTTACAACCAAAGATCCTAAAATAGGATAGATTTGGTTTCCTGCCTTTCACAACTTCATAGGGGGTCTTGTTTAACCTTTTAGTGATGGTAGCCCTATTTATCACATGGCATGCAGTGTTAACTGCTTCAGCCCAGAAATATTCTGGCAGTGATGAATCACTTAATAGGGTTCTACCAGCCTCTATCAAGGTCCTATTTTTCCTTTCAGCAATGCCATTTTGCTGAGGTGTTCTAGGTGAAGAGAATTCTTGAAATATCCCATAGTCTTCACACAGCTTTGTCATGCTTTCAGACTGAAACTCTGTACCATGGTCACTTCTAATTTTGACCACTGTACAGTTCAATTCATTCTGAATTTGCTTAACAAAACTATAGAAGACACTAGGTGTTTCAGATTTCTGCTTTAAGAAGAACACCCAGGAAAACCTTGAGTAGTCATCAACAACTACAAAGGTGTAGACCTTCCTACCTAAGCTGTGAACTGGCATTGGACCAAATAGATCCATATGCAAGAGGTATAAACACCTCACAGCATCTTTGTTGTCTAAGCTTCTAAAGGTGGATTTAGTCTGCTTGCCCTTTTGACAAGCTGAGCAAATGCCATCTTTGACACACTTAACTTGAGGACCATTCCTCACTAACTCTTTACTAAAGAGTTTGCCAATAGTCTTGTAATTAAGATGAGCAAGCCTCTTGTGCCATTTGACACATTGAGAGACTGTCTCATCAGCTACAAGACAAACTGGAGAACTATTGTTCTCAACCATAATGTCTAAACAATAGACATTTCTCTTCTATAACCTGTCAAAATGATCTCTTGATCACTTGACCTCTTGATATGACAACCATTTTTAACAAATGAGATGTCATACCCTACATCACTTAACTGACTTATACTAATGAGGTTGTGTTTCAACCCTTTAACATAAGCCACTTGAGTAATGGTAACAAGGTTTGAAGAGATGTTACCAAACCCTTTGATGATTCCTTTTTCAGAACCACCAAAGGTCACTTTTGGACCATTTTTGATTGGGATGTAGTCCTTCAGTAGTCCCCTAGTTCCAGTCATGTGTCTGGAACATCCACTATCCAAGTACCATGTAGGGGTATGGCCACTTGGATTCACCTGCAAAACAAATTAACTGAACCTTAGAACCCAAAGTAAACTTGGGTCCTTGGTGATTGTTAGTTTGCAATTTGACATAGCTACCTGCTGGCTTTCCAACAGGTAACTTGCTACTCAACTTGGCACTGGCATTGTGCCAACAATCCAAGGCAAAGTGGCCAACCTTGCCACAACACCAGCATTCAAACTTGTTGTACCTTTGCTTAGGTACAACCTTTGCTGTTTTGACTACAGCAGGCTTGTTGAATGTTGGGGCTTTGCCCTTGGACTTGGACTGATCCTGAACAGTCCTAGCTGGTTTAATAAAACCCAATCCAGCCTTTCCTTTATGATGAACAAATTCATCAATCAAGGGTAGCACTGATTTAGGTTTTGAAAACCTAGCAACTAGCTCTCTTTCCTTCTGGAGATTAATCTCCAGTAACTTAATTTGATCATTCTTAAATGTAATAGTACCCATCTGAATCACAGTAATGTGTTTCAGCCTGGCTACTTCATTCAGTTTTTGATCATACTGCTTCTCAAAATCTGTTGCAGCTGCCTTGAGATCAGCAATCTCCTTTGCCTGACTTTTGGCTAGGATCTTGCTTTTCTTATAGGCTTGCAACAGTACTTGGTATTCATCTAAGAGCTGATGAATATCTCCCTCAGATTCAGAAACACTTCCATCACTTGATGAAGATGATTCTGACTCTGAACTAGAACTGGAATCTGAACTTGGAGTTGGACTTTGTACCTGACTAGGTCCTGGCTGCTCCAGGATTTTGGTACTTTCAGTCAATGCCATCAGTCCTTGGCACTGACACTCTTCTTGTTCATAGATTGATTCCATGATCTGCATAAACTCCTCTTCTTCTTCAGCAAATAGCCCTATATAGGCTTCAGCATCTGTCTCAGTGTCTGAAGAAGAAATGTCTGAAAGAGTCTTCTCATTCTTTGCAACAAAGGACTTCTCCTTCTTTCCTTTGAAGTGAGTCTTCTTTTTGTCACTGGATTCTTTCCTTCTTTCAGGACAATCTGCAATAACATGACCCTGTCTATTGCAGCAGTAACACACAATCTTAGACCCAGTTGCCTTACTAGTCTTTGTCTTTTTCCTATCCTTCTTTGAAGGCTTCTTCTCCTGATACTGGACTTCTTTCCCTTTGGAATATGAAGGTCTGGACCTCCACTGTTTCTTCTTAAGGAATTTCTGAAAATGTCTGGTGAATGCAGCAAAATCTTCATCACTTTCACTGCTTGTAGATTTAGTGCTAACAGACTCATCAGATTCTGATTCAACTACCTCTGGAGGAGGAGTTGATGACTTAGTCCTGTTCTTTCTAGGTACTTCTGACTTAAAGGCAACAGTCCTTTCCCTGTGTTCAGTCCTTGTTGACTTTTCCTCCTCTTTTCTTACTGACAATTGCATCTCATAAGATAACAACTTGCCAAACAGTGTGGGAGGAGGAATTTCTCCCAACTTTGCCATTTCTCTGATGGCACAGATCTTGGTGTCCCAGTCTTTGGTTAGGGACCTTAAGAATTTATCATTTAATTCATAGTTAGAGAACTCTCTTCCATAGGACATGAGTTCATTAACAATTCTATAAAACTTCTTGTAGCATTCAGTGATGCTATCTCCTCTTCCTTGCCTAAAGCTCTCATATTCTTGATTAAGCAAGGACTTCCTATCTTGTCTTACTTCTTCAGAACCTTCCATGTAGACAATGAGGGTATCCCACATTTCTTTTGCTGTTTTACAGTGAATAAGGTTCTGGAAGGTGGCATCATCAATTGCACTAACTATGATGTTCTGTGCCCTTTTGTCCATTGTAGCTAGGACAATCTCATCCTTGGTCATCTCAGAAAAATCCTTTGGAGTTCTCTGTGAAGCATCCAAGACTGAAATCTTCATGGGCACATAAGGCCCTTCTTTGACTGTGATGTAGATCCTAGGGTCAGAGGCCTCCATGAACAGCCTTACCCTTTCTTTCCAGATTCCAAAAATCTCCTTTCTGCATATGGGCAGTTTCATTGAACCCAATTCCTTGTGATTCTCTGAAGAACCCATGTTTCTTGATTTTCTTGAAACTGTTTCCTGACTTACACTGAATCTACCAAACTGGATCTCCTCAGACAGTTAGTCCTTTTTGAGCAACCTGGCTCTGATACCACTTGAAAGATATGGTACCTAAACACCTAGACCTAAACCTTTTTGCAATTTTGTTGGCAGCTCAACAGTTATTTCACAGATTATTACAACTAACAGCAATTACAGAAATAAACAGTAATTCCACAGCACAACACAGCACAGAAGACACACTAATTTATAGTGGTTCCCCAATCTTTGGGTACATCCACTTTCCCCCTTCGCCTATCTAGCAGTGTACTAGATTCGGCCAAACTTCTCCACTAACTCAGAACCCAACTAGGTTCCTACCTCAGGCCCAAAGCCTTACACTCAGCCAAAAGGCCTACACTCAGCCACCCAGGCCTACACTCAGCCAATTAAGGCCTACACTCAGAGTTCTTCAACTCCTACACTCAGGCAAGCAAGCCCTACCCTCAGCCTTTATAATATAGGCTTACAATTCTCTCAGATCCAATGGATCCTACAAGTTAAAATAGAAATACAATTGCTAACTCTACAACTCAGAAAGTAAGAGAGGAGTTGAGAGTTTCTTGAAGAGTTCTTGGAAGAACTCAGTTAGATCCAAACTGACTTAGCTTCCTTCAAAGCTTCTTGATTAGAACTGAATTAGTCTGAATCTTCTGCAGTTGTTCCTTGACCTCTGCTTCTTGAAATCCAGATGACTCTGAATTCTTCTTCTCAGCCTTAGTTCCAAAGACTGAATTCTTGGTTGGAGCTCTCTCTCTCCAACTTCTTAGATCTGTCGATGCACATCAAGATCTTCTTGTGTTGATACTCAATATACCACTTTTACAAAGATCTGAACTCTCTCTGTCAAAAACTTTTTCAACTACTTCTATATCACTTCATCAATCTTGATCAATCTCTGTCTGTAAACTATGGGTGCCTATTTATAGGCTTCCTTCATGGTAACCGGCTGGTCCGGTTCATAACAGACTTCTGATATCTCTGACAGTTGATGTAGACCGGCTGGATCGGCAGCTGTCTTGTCAACCAGTCACTTCTTGAAATTCTCTAACTGTCAGATAGTGTCGAGACTTTCTGTTCTTAAGTGTCGACACTTATAGGCCAAGTGTCGACACATGTTGTGTAAGTGTCGACACAAGTCTACAAGGTGTCGACACAATTCCTTGTATGTCTCGACACAGATTCTTCTGCATGTGTCGACACTGAAATTGAGTGTCGACACAAGTACTTGTTCTTCATTCTTCAACTATATTCTTCTAAGTGTCGACACATGTTCTTTGTGTCGACACATCTTCATGTGTAGAAACTGTCAAGTGTCGACACTGCTTCTTGGTGTCGACACAAGTCTTCACTTTTGTTTCTTCAGCTGAGTGTCGACACATTCCCTTAGTGTCGACACTTGTACTTAGAATATTTTGTAACTTTTCTGTTCTTTGCTAAGTGTCGACACACCTCCTTGTGTCGACACTTTCTTCAAGTGTAGAGTCTTCAACTAAGTGTCGACACATTGTGCTGAGTGTCGACACTTTCTTCAAGTGTTGACTCTCCTGGTTGTGTGTCGACACATTGTGCTGAGTGTCGACACTTTCTTCAAATACTGACTCTTCAGCATAGTGTCGACACATTGTGTTGAGTGTCGACACTTACTTCAAATACTGACTCTTCAGCATAGTGTCGACACATTGTGTTGAGTGTCGACACTTTTACTTAGACTCTGCAGACTTTTGCTGAGTGTCGACACAGCTCCAAGTGTCGACACTTTCTGGTGTAGACACAGCTCTTCTAGGTGTCGACACTTCTGCTAAGTGTCGACACAGCTTTTCTGCATACTTCTTCACTGAGTGTCGACACAGCTCCAAGTGTCGACACTTTCTGACTGGTGTCGACTCTTCATCCCAGGTGTCGACACAATGACTCCAAGTGTCGACACTGCTTGTCTGGGTGTCGACACAAGCTTTCTCAAGTGTCGACACTTTCCCTCTGGGTGTCGACACATGGACTTAGAAACTTTTAGCTTCAGTCCAGTGTATACCTAACCTGCACAAGTAACTCAAACAAACATCAAATACACTATGATGTATATCATTGAGTTAGGTGAGGCTTCTTCAAATCAGGTACATTTGACCAATGTACCCAACACGTCGCATGTCGGACTGGGCTGTGTATTGATGCAGGGCGGGAAGGTGATTGCGTACGGGTCGAGGCAGCTAAAGACTCACGAGAGGAATTACCCTACGCATGACCTAGAGTTTGCAGCTGTGATCTATGCATTGAAATTGTGGAGGCATTTGCTATATGACGCGCAGTGCAAGATTTTCACGGATCATAAGAGTTTGAAGTATGTCTTCACTCAGAAAGAATTGAATCTGCGCCAGTGGCGGTGGTTGGAGTACGTGGCCGACTATGATGTTGAAATCCAGTATCATCCGGGCAAGGCTAGTGTGGTGGCCGATGCCCTGAGTCGGAAGTCAGGGAAGATTTTCAATCTCTCCGCCGAGCGTCTAGTGGAAGAGTTTCTTTTGATGGACATTTCTGTGGGAAGCTGCGATTCGCAGAGTAGCTTGGCAGTGGCAGAACCTTCGTGGATTGCGCTTACGAGACTGCATCAGAAGGATGATCCCGACCTTCTGCATTTGTATCTTCGAGCTGAAAAAGGTGAACTACCAGATTTCTCTATAGATGATGCAGGTACCTTGAAGTATTGTGGCAGGTTTTGCATCCCCGTAGTTGGAGATATCTGGGATATGGTGTGCAGAGAAGCCCATGGATCTAGTGTTGCCTACCATCCAGGGTCTACCAAGATGTACCATGATTTAAAGCAGATTGCCTGGTGGTATGGGATGAAGATGGACATAGCCAGATTTGTTTCTGAGTGTTACACTTGCAGGCGTGTGAAAGCCGACCATGGGAGGCCTGGTGGCAAGCTGACTCCCTTGGAGATTCCGATGTGGAAGTGGGAGAGTATCTCGATGGATTTCATTACAGGCTTACCGAGATCTCCTAAAGGGCATGATTCAGTTTGGGTGATGGTAGACAGATTGACGAAGTGTGCTCACTTCGTACCATTTAAGATCGATTATCCGATGAGGAAGATAGCCGAGCTGTATCTGGATGAGGTTATTAGATTGCATGGTGTACCCGTGAGTATCATATCAGATCGAGACTCCGGGTTTACGTCTCGTTTTTGGAAGAGCCTTCAAGAAGGGTTGGGTACAGATTTGAGATATTCCACGACTTATCATCCGCAGACCAATGGTCAGACGGAGCGAGTAAATCAGATTGTGGAAGATATGATCCGATGCTATATTCTGGACCACAGAGGAGTGTGGGATGAGCGCTTGCGGCTTATGGAATTTGCGTATAACAATAGTTATCAAGAAAGCTTGCAAATGGCTCATTTTGAAGCTTTGTATGGGAGGCGCTGCAGGACTCCCTTATTTTGGGCTGAGGTTGGCGAGAGACCTTTGTTGGGACCAGAAGCACTCGAGGAGATGGAAACCGTTGTGAAGCTTATACGAGAAAAGCTTCGGATAGCACAGGAGAGATATGAGAAAAACGCCAATCGGCGTAGATCGGACTTGGAATTTGTGGTGGGGGACTCAGTGTTCTTAAAGGTCTCCCCGTTGATCGGAGTCAAGCATTTTGGCAAGAACAGGAAGTTGGACCCGAGGTACGTGGGGCCGTTTCCGATTGTTGAGCGGATTGGGATATCAGCTTATAGGCTGGCTTTTCCCGCAAATTTCCCTGGCGTGCATGATGTCTTCCACGTCAGTCAGCAGCGGAAATGTATGGTGAATGACCGGCAGGTTTTGGATTCTGTTCCTCAGTTGGAGACGAATCTTTCTTATGTGGAGGTGCCTGTCCGCATTATGGATTCTCAGGTTCGTGCGCTGCGGAAGAAGACTATTTCTATGGTTAAAGTTTTATGGAGGAATCAGGATGTAGAAAGCGCGACTTGGGAATTGGAGTCGGCTATGAGGGAGGCTCACCCTCATCTGTTCCCTGATCTTGTGCCTGGTATGTTCTGTTTTATTTATATGTATATAGCCCTTTTCTTTCCTGGCTCCTTCTCTCTCCTTCTTTATAGGAGTGTTGTGAGTAAAGTTTCGAGGCGAAACTTTCTTTTAGGGGGAGTGGCTGTAACGCCCCCGGTTTTTCTTTGTTTTGTTTGATCTTGGATTGGCATTACGATGACGCACTTCCGGCCCTTTGCCGTTGTAGAGCGTGGTCTTAGCTCTTTAGGTTCCTGGTGTAGCCTGGTTGTAGCCTGTTGGCAAGTTTCCCCAGCTAGCCGGAGTCTGTTTTGGTGACTCGGTTGGGCCTCTTAGGGAAATGCTTGTGTTTTGGCTTCAGGAGGTGTTAGCCCGAGTGTGCGATCGTCGGATGTTGTTTTCGACCTCACAGTTGTTTTCGTAGCTTGGTTGTTTAGCTACGGTGCGCGTTTTGGTCGAAATCCGAGATTGTTTGCTTTCGCATCGTTTCGACGATTGTTTTGTTAGCTGTAATGTTGGTTGTGTTGTGTGTGGCCTGATGTGGCCGAGCTTGTAGGCTGGTGCCTTGTCTTTTTTGCTAAGGAGTTAGAAGTTTTTTTGTGTAAGTTTGGGTGACACGGCCTGGGTCACGCCCGTGACCCAGGGCGTGTCGTGCTCGGGTAGAGCTCCCGTTTCTCTGGTCGACGAAGTTTTTGGTCGACGGGGTTTTTGTAGGAACACGGCCTGTGATACGGGCGTATCACAGGGCATGTCCCCCTTCGTCGAGCTGCGCTCGATGGTCATCAGGCGGAGTTTTAGTGAGAACACGGTCGTGTCACGGGCATGTCGTATCGGACACGGGCATGACACGAGGCGTGTCTCTCTGTTCGACGATCGGCGCTCCACGATCGTCGAGTGGTGTTTGAGTTGGTACACGGCCTGTGACACGGGCGTGTCACAGGGCGTGTCACCTGTTTCGTCGAGCGGAGATCGACGTTCGTCGAGTGGGTAGGTGTGTGAGTACACGCCCCGTGACACGGGCGTGTCGGGCCGTGTCACGGGCGTGTCGGGGGCGTGTCCTGTGTTTTCGTCGAGTGTGTAAGTACACGCCCCGTGACACGGGCGTGTCGGGCCGTGTCACGGGCGCGTCTGGGGCGTGTTCCGTACTTTTTTCCTGAGAGCATCTTTTGTTGCCGTGAACCGTTTTTCCTCCTCGTTTTCATCGTTCCCGAGTCTGGAGAGCTTACAACGGAAGGGTTTTGAGAGGAGGCGGTGGTTGTTTTGGCCGGCGATTTCGGGAGGGTTAGAGCCCGTTTTTCTCGTGTGATAGCAGATTTGGCTTGCTCTCGGCTAGATCTTCCCTTCCATGTAAGTTTTTCTTGATTTAGGGTTGATTCTAGGAGTTGAGAATATCTGATTTCTTTTCTTTTTCCTCAAGTTTCAGTTTTGGTCTTCTAGGTGGCCGATCTTGCCGCCGGTGCCAAGCTGTGGTGTTAGCTGTTATTTTTCCTGGAGGTAGAGGAAAGTGGCTCTCCTGCCCTTGCCAAATTAGTCTAACTCTTACTCTGTTTTTTTTTTCCTGTGCAATACTTCTGTTTTCATTATTTTTCCTCCTTAGAAATTAGAACAATAGGATGCCTCTTTCCTTCATTTCATCCATGGGCTGTTTCTTTGCCTTTTTTACATTTAAATCAATGTTCTCTCTTTTGTCCGAGGTCTGGTGTACAGTGGGTAGCTAGAGTTAGGGTGAGGCTGCGGTAGTGGTAGTTTAGGTTTAGTTGCGGTAGCCCCGAGTAGTTAGGATGGTACAGAGGGTTGGGATTAAATTTCCAACTTTCTATTTAGGCTGCGGTTTTAATTAAAACTTACGTTTACCCTAAGTGGAAAGCGCCGACAGCGTCAAGTGAGCCGAGTTCACTCAACGCCGTCACCCAGCGTAGGATTTGCGGCTAAGTATTTCAGCGTCAAGTAAGCGGAGCTTACTCACGCCGCGTCGAGTGGGTTCGACATTTCCGTCTTGGGTTCGTGTGTTTCCTTAGGATGGTTAGTGTGACTTTTCCCTTTCTCTAGGGGGTGGTATTGGGTGTTCGGCTAATTTTTGCTCGCCGACTCTTGGGTTGTGGCAGGTGGTGGAGTTTTGGTGGCCTATGGAGGGGTGGTTTTATGTGGTGAGCTGTGGCCACCGCCTTTTGCCCCAGTTTGGGTTGGCGTGTGTGGGACCCTAGTGCTGCCACTGTTTGACCCCTTAGCCCTTTTTGGATCTGGTTTTGGTTACGTATTCAGATCCATGTTTTGACCACTGCCACTCATCCACGTGTTAGGACTATTAGTCCCTTTCATGTTTATGTTTTCTCTTTCTTTTGGCAGATAAGTATATGTCTTGTTGCTGTTGCAGACTCTTTGTAGGGCGTGTTGCTTTTATTGCTCGCACTTGGTGTGATTTGCTGTGCTTTAGACAGTACTCTTTTCTTACTGTCATGCCCTCTCTTTTTCTTATAGCAGTTTGTTGCCGGGTTGGTAAACCCTTCTTTTATTTGCTCATTAATCTAATGTGTTGGAACACCCTATTACTAATTTGGGTCAGGATCACTATGTCTCTAGGAATTTATGTTTTGACCTTCTGTATAGATTATAGGTCAATTAGAATTGAGTCTAAGGGTTAGAAGGCTAGGATTGGGAGCTGCCCTGAAGACCCAAGTTTTTCTGGAGACTAAGTCCAAATCGTCGAGCTCCGCACGACGTTTCGTCGAACTCCGGTCGACGATCATCTAGCTCAACTATTGATAGATCGTCGAGCTCCATTCGACGATCGCTGAGCTCAATCTTCTCAATATCGTCGAGCTCTGGTCGACGATCGCTGAGCTCAGGTCGACGATTTTGACTCTGCACTGGATCCTTATCTCTGAGCTCAGTTCGACGATCTTTGAGCTCAGATCGACGATTTCTTTGCTGCTTGCATTTTTCCAGTTCGCTGAGCTCAGCTCGACGATAGCAGAGCTCAGTTCGACGATTTCAGTTATCCTTCAGAATTCAAATTCAAATCAGATAGAAGTTATTCTGCATTTAATTCAGAAGATCTGCCAGCCATTTTCATTTACTTCTGGAGCAAGTTTCAAGGGATTTTTCAAGGAACAATTCAGTGGACTTTCCTTCAGAACATATTATGCAATTAAGGCTGTAATTAATTCAGACCAACGACTATCTTTGACAGAGCAATTTCCTATTCAGACTCAGAGAATAAAAGAGAGAATGTTTTTGAATCAGATAGATAGACAAGAAAAAAGAGAATAGAGATTGACAAGAACAGAGGACACCTCTCAATATACAGAGACTCTGAAAAAATATTCTGTCAACAAGAATTCAGAAGAACACTCATCAAGAGATCAAACCTTCAAACATTCTTCAGATCTCTTCAGCTCTCAAGTGTTCAAGGCCAACATCATTTCAAGACTCCAGACACTCAACATTTCAGCTTGCTGAAATCATCTTTTGCTGGAGATCCATCTTTGAAGGCCTATCACCCTCAGCAAAGCTCATCTTCCTGAAGATCAAGGACTCAGGGGGAGCTTTGAAATCAATCCACTTAGTCTTCTCAGTTGATTGAGAAAAGAGAAGACTGCCATAACTCTCTCAACCCCCTCTCTGTAAAGGGTTTTTCAAACTCCCTTCAAAAGTTTGAATCTGGTTTTTGAGCACCTTGTCAAAAGCTCATTGGTGGCAAGACACCTGATCAAAAAATCTGATTTGGTTTTTGAGCACCTTATCAAAAGCTCATTGGTGCCCAGGACACCTGATCAACTCATCCTGCAGTGGATTCCTACCTAGGGTGGTAGAAGAGTGGATGTACCCAAGTTGGGGAACCACTATATTTCCTTGTGTCATCTGGTTCTGCATGTTTTCTTTTTGTTTCTGGCCTAGATTTTCTTGTGCTTAGTTTCTGCATAGCTTAGTTGTGTGATTAGTTTTATTTCTGCTTCCCTGCTTACACTCATTACAACAATTGTTGTAAAGCTTTGCAAAAGTTTTCTTTGTGTTTTAAAAAGCACCATATACTCTATTCACCCCCCCTTTAGAGTATATCAGATCTAGTTTCCCCTTTCATAATGCTCTATTTACCTTTTGATTATTTTCTTGCTGAGGTGTTCTTTTCTTGAATGCCTCAGGTCCAGGTTGTAGCCAGTTCTGCGGCTAGTTCTTTTGGAGGGGCTGGTTGGTGGCCTCTTGGGTAGCTGAGATAGCGGATCCCCGATTTTGTGAGGTAGTTCTTTACCTTTCTGTATAGACATACATACTCACCAGTGGGTTCGTGTCAGGTTGTTGGCGCCCACTGGTGGCTTCTTGCGATGCTGGGTATGAACTTAAACTGCTATTTTTGCCTATTTGTGGTTGTTTACTTGCTTCTGGGAAGGATTTATGCTAGGTTGCATGTTAGATATTTTAAACCCTAAAAGCATTATTATATGTACATCATGCATAACATATTTATAAAACAAAGACACTATATTTCCTTAGCGTAAAAAGACTATCGTTCATATATATATTATATTCACTTTAGAGTCGTTTCAATATAACTGGTTTTCTTTTATAATTAATCAATGATTTTCCTTAAAAATCAAAGGTCTGGAGTTTCGCCTGAGCGTGTGCAGTTATCCCCTGCACGACGTGGCATCACGACACGTGTTTTCTCTTGCTCTGATACGATTTTATCGTTGAGAAAATGCGGGTTATGACACGGATCTCTAATGCAAATCATGCCGGGGACGGACTCAATCGACTCGGAGGTTCCTCTTGAACCTTGGCGACCCAAAACCCCTCTCATTTGAGTGTTTGGTGCCCAAAACTAGAAAGGAAAAATGATGCTAAAGACATGCATCCTAAAACCGAGAGGAGAAGTGTCTTTACCTTCCGACTCCTCTTCCTAGCCATGGCAAAATAGCCGGATGAAAACCTTCGCAACGATCTAGCCTCCACGGATCTGGACTCGGCTCGCGATTTGGAGCACCGAAGACCCTCCTACAGCCCAAACCTCCCTTCACTTTCTCCCTTGCTCTCCCTTCTCTCTAGAATGTAGTAAGAGAAAAGCTTGAAGAAGAATGAAGGTTTCCAACCCTATTCTCGGACTTAACTCCCCAAGAACAGTCCTGAACCATCAGATCCTAAAATCAGGGAAAGAATGGCCACAATCCGCCTGAAAAATAAAACACCTGGTCCAAACACGTCGGGCACACGCCCGTGTTTAGGGCCGTGTGCCTCATTCACCGTCACAAATCGACGATCTTGGAACAACACACGGGCATTCGACACGCCCGTGTTCGACCCGACACGACCGTGTCCCAACTGACACGGCCGTGTGGTCGGCCGTGTGCCTCCATCGACACAGTACCGAAAACAACCCGAGAAGGACACGGCCTGGGACACGCCCGTGTCCCAAGCCGTGTGCGAAGTCTCGACCCTCGTCGACTGCCTTTGTGTTGACACCGCGGAAAAACATCGAGCGAAGATCGTCGACCAAGCTGGACACGCCCTGTGACACGCCCGTGTCACTGGCCGTGTGCCCCAGTCTCGACACTCGACACTCGACACTCATCGAGTGAACATCGTCGACTGAAGTTCGTCGACCGACCCACACGGCCTTGGACACGCCCGTGTCCTAGGCCGTGTGCCTTGTCTCGACACATTGTCGAGCGAAAATGTCGACACCCCGGGCCGAGTGTCGACACGGGCTCGACACGCCCTGTGACACGCCCGTGTCGCAGGCCGTGTGCCCTGTCTCGACACATCGTCGAGCGCAAAGTGTCGACTACGCGGCCAAGTCGTCGACTCCAGCCTGACACGGCCTGGGACACGCCCGTGTCCCGCGTGTCCCGGGCCATGTGCCCCCTGCCAGAAACCAAAAATTGGCCAGAAACACAAATCGACCCTCTCTCAAAATCTGGGGTGTTACAACTCTCCCCCCCTTAACAGAATTTCGTCCCGAAATTACAAATCAAAAGGGAACACACTTAAATGGTACCTAATTTGAAGAGCTCTGGATACTCTTCTAGCATGGCTTGTTCTCGCTCCCACGAGAGCTCCTCACGACCGTAGTTGTCCCATCGGAATTTCACGAGTTTAACCTCTTTATTTCGCAACTGTCGAGTCTCCGAATCCTCTATAGCAATTGGAAGGACTCTCGTCCTCAAGTCTTCCTCAATTGGCACTGATGTCGGCTCGATCACCACACTAGCCTCCACCAAGGCTTTCCTCAAGACGAAGACATGGAAGATGTCATGCAATCCACTCAGCTCTGCGGTGACAAGCATTAAAGTATTTTGCTTGCCGGTCTTGCGCCACCTTCATACGCTCTTGTATGGTCCGTACCAACTCACAAGCATCAACTACCACCTCCTTCCCAAAATTTTGGTGTCTCCCGCCTCTGCCCAAGACATCGGTGTTCGACACCGTCTCCCATACAAAGCTTCGTATGGCGCCATTTTTATACTTGCTTGGTAACTGTTATTGTATGCGAATTCCACCATGAAGAGGTGATCCTCCCACTTCTTGCCGAAATCAAGAACACACATTCTCAGCATATCCTCCATAGTACGGTTCGTTCTTTCGGTTTGCCCATCAGTTTGAGGATGGAACATCGTACTGAACTTTAGCTTCATGCCCAAACTCTTCTGAACCAATCTCCAGTCCTTTGACGTAAACCGTCCATCTCGATCGCTGACTATGCTCTTAGGAATCCCATGCAGTCGCATAATGTTGCGAACATATAACTCCACCAGCTTCTCCACGCTGTCCTCTTTTTGATTTGGGATGAAGTGGGCCACCTTGGTTAAGCGGTCCACGATCACCCAAATAGCATCATTATCCTGCTGCGATCTAGGCAGACCATGCACAAAATCCATAGAGATGTCATCAAACTTCCATTCAGGGATTGGAAGGGGATTCAGGAACCCGCCCGGCTTCTGACACTCGGCCTTCACCAAGGCGCAAGTCTGGCAACGATTCACATACAAAGCTACGTCCCGCTTCAGCCCCGGCCACCAAAAGGATTTCTTCATATCCAAGTACATCTTTGTACTGCCCGGGTGAATGGAGTACTTTGTGAAGTGAGCCTCAAACATCAACTCCTCACGGAGTTTGCCGAACTGCGGTATACAAACCCTTCCGTCCTTCCTCAGAATCTCATCAATCATCTCCCAGGCGCTGCTGTCACCCATTTGAGCCTCCAACACAAATGGTTGAAACTCCACATCCAACCGAGTCGCTTCCCGAATGCGATCGGACAAGTCGTTCTGCACTTCAATCCAGTTCAACCGAGCCACACTGGACTTGCCTCTCGCAATACATTCCAAACCAAGGGACTCCCATTCCCGTACCAACCGCTCATCATGAGCTTCGATCCAATTCCCTTGCCCTGAGTACTTTCTACTCAAAGCATCCGCCACCACATTGGCTTTACCTGGCGTATACTGAATCGCCACCTCGTAGTCTCCAAGAAACTCAACCCACCTACGTTGCCGCATGTTTAAGTCCTTTTGATCCAAGAGATACTTCAGGCTTTTATGATCCGTGAAGATCTCCACCTTTGCACCATAAACATAATGCCGCCATATTTACAACGCAAAAATTACCGCCGCCAACTCCAAGTCATGGACGGGGTAATTTCTCTCATGAGGCTTCAGCTGTCTAGACCCAAAAGCTATCACTTTGCCATGTTGCACCAAAACGCAACCCAAACCGCATCCCGATGCGTCACTGAAGATCTGAAATCCCTCGGTCCATTGCGGTAGACTTAGGATTGGAGCCATCATCAGTCTCTCCTTCAGTGCCACAAATGCTTGACTGCACTCTTGAGTCCACACAAACTTATGATCTTTACGAGTGAGTGAGGTGAGGGGTAGAGCTATCCGCGAAAAATTCTCCACGAATCTCCTATAATACCCGGCTAGTCCAAGAAAACTTCAGACTTCCGCCACGGTCCTCAAAACCGGCCAATCTCTGATGGCTTCCACTTTTGTTGGATCCACTGCCACCCCATCCCCACTAATCACGTGGCCCAAAAATGCCACCTTCTCTAACCAGAACTCGCACTTGGAGAACTTTGCATACAACTGATTCTCCCTCAACACTTACAAGACCACTCTCAAGTGGTCTCATGCTCCACTTCTCATTTGGAATACACCAAGATGTCATCAATGAAGACAACCACAAAAGAATCCAAGTATTCCCGAAATACTCGATTCATAAGATCCATGAACACAGATGGTGCGTTCGTCAGCCCGAACGGCATCACCGTAAACTCAAAGTGTCCATACCTTGTACCAAAGGCAGTCTTGGGGATGTCCTCGTCCCGAATTTGCAACTGATAATAGCCTGACTTCAATTCCAATTTTGAGTACACCACCAACCCCACCAACTGGTTGAACAAGTCATCTATCCGAGAAATCGGATACTTATTCTTGACGGTCAATTTATTCAACTCTCGGTAGTTTATGCATAGCCGCATACTACCATCTTTCTTCTTTACAAACAACACCGGCGCGCTCCACGACAAAGAACTGGAACTGATATACCCTTGCTCCAACAGTTCCTGCAACTTACTTTGAGTTCAGCCAACTCCTTTGGTGCCATCCTAAACGGAGGACGTGACACCGGCCTAGCCTCCGACACTAACTCGATCGAGAAATCGATCCCCCTCCGAGGAGGCGCTCCAGGAAGTTCATCCGGAAACACATCCTTGAACTCTGCCACTACGGGCACTTCCTCAATAGACAGCTGGGAGAGACTAACCTCCAATAACGCTACAAGCGCTACACCACCTTGGTTAACCGCCCGCATCAACTGCATGGCCGAAATCAGGGAACATGCCACTCCACACAAGCCCTCAAATTTGACCTCCGCCTGCCCTTTGCTCCTTAGGGTCACTACCTTAGATAGGCAGTCAATACTGGCGCACTGCTCTGCAAGCCAGTCCATGCCCAAAATGACATCGAACTCAACCAATGGCAAAATTGCTGCTACCAAAACGAAGTCAACTCCGTCCAGCTCCCAACAGATGCACCCTTTGGCCCCGGTGGTCATGGATGACCCATTGGGCATGCGCACTTTCAACTCCGTGTCCGCCGAGAAAGACTCAACTCCTATTCTCCGGATGAAGCTCTCCGCAAGAAAGGAGTGCGATGCTCCCGTATCAAACAATACCCTAGCGGGGTATCCGGAAACTAAAACGAAGCCTACAACATAGACATCACACAAAAAGTCTAAAAGTATGAAGCACAAAATTTAAACTTAAATTTTCTTCATACCTGTCACCACATCGGTTTGGCGGATCGCTTCTTGCTGTCCAAGGTTGTAAGCCCTTGGTTGCACCGGTTTGAACCGAGAAGCACTCGACTCCGCCATCTTCCCTTTCTCTGCAGCACTGGGGCCGGAGCACACAGTCTGCTCCTGCCTTGCCTCTTGCCCCGCTCCTCCCTGGGGACAAACACGAGCTATGTGCCCCACCTTACCGCAGTTGTAACACGTCGGCGGTCCCCTAGAGTGAGAACCTCCAGGCATCCAATTGCTCTTCTCACCGGATCTGGAAGTGTGAGGCTTCTTCCTCCACCTACTCCCTTCGGGCTTTCCATGGGATTGGGAAGGCTTCCCTTCCCCTTGCTTGGGAGTAAAACCCTTACGATGCTGGGTTCGCTCCAGATCACTTTCCAAAATCCTGGCAGCCTCAACTAATTCATTGAAACCAGCTCTCTTCATGGAAATGAGGGGTTGTCTTAGGTTCTCCCTCAGCCCCTGGTAGAAGAGGTTAT
Source organism: Platanthera guangdongensis (assembly GCA_039583875.1). Classification (NCBI taxonomy): domain Eukaryota; kingdom Viridiplantae; phylum Streptophyta; class Magnoliopsida; order Asparagales; family Orchidaceae; genus Platanthera; species Platanthera guangdongensis. Next base: position 160,398,735 of record CM077151.1, read on the forward strand.
CCCTCACTACATCATTTGCCATCGTCATTCCCGCGTAATGACCCAATTGGGTGAACTCCTGCACATACTCATCCACCGTCTTGTCTCGCTGCATTAAATGCAAAAATTGTCTCTGAAGGGCCAACCGTGTCGAAACGGGAATGTACCTCTTTAGAAAAGCATCACCAAATTCCTCCATCGACGGGGTGCGTCCAGGGAACTGGCGGCCGCTATGGCTCACCCACCACAACTTGGCGTCTCCTTCCAACATGAACGCCGCATACTCAGCTTTCTTTTCTTCTGGCGTCTCTGCCGCCCTCAAAAGCTCTTGAATGCGAACCCACCAATCCTCCGCATCCGTTGGCGTACCAACTCCCTTGAAAGACGGGGGATGAAAACTCAGGAAGTACTTCATATGTCGGTCTCCATCTCCGACAACCACCCTTTCCGCCAAAGGCTCCACTCGCCTGGCTTCTCCTCCTAGCACGGTCGTCGCCGTGTCCGGTGTAGCAGGGGTTGCTACCAGAGCTGCCGCTGCAGCTTGGGCTGCCACCATCGCTTCTGCAAGCATGCAGCAGAAGTCGGCCGGGTTAACACCCGTGCCCAAAAGACCCGGAGCAGTGGCACTGCTCACCGAGAGTTCCTCTCTTGCTCTCGACGTACTCGCCTCGTTGCTTGCACTCTTCAAGAAAACAAGAAACAAGGAATCAGTCTCTATACTCAAGACTTACACATAAGGACACTCATAGTCCCGCGTTACTCTTATGTGGATAACTTCTCTATGCATTGACCTTGAATCTAACCTTGCTTTGATACCAAATTGTAACACCTCCCGTGTAATGACCGTATAATATGGGTCCGGCCGGGGCCCCACAACATACGGATGCCACAGCTTTAGTATTATAAGATGATATAACTACCCACACTCAAAACTCTTTGCACAACACAGCGGAAACACAAGCAAGACAAGAAGTTATCCACTACAGGAAGAGTAATAACAATGGTCTTATGGCCTTACAACAAGAGTCCAAACTCAAATAATACATCAGTCAAGAAAGTGCATAGCACTCATAGTCTACCTCAACATGCAAGCCGTCTCAAACATACAACATCATATCAGTAGAGCTACAAAAGAGAGAAGCACTTCATGAGGCTTAGGCCTTTCTGGCCGGCGAGCTAGCTCCTGCATGCGATCCTTGCCCTGTAAAATTTATTAGTAACGTGGGTCAGCAAAGGATGACCTCAAACTGTGTAACAAACACATCTCCTCTCGGCCGCCCCTAACGGACCCCAGGTACTCCTCCATCCTGCAAGTTAGCACTTCGTATGCAATATTCATAAGCAAGAAAAAGTAGCTATAGAAACAGGCTTGGATGTCACACACATCATACATGTTCTCTACTGGTTGAGCATATAATAAAAAGGGCCTACTTATGCAACATGTATGCAACAACCCGAGCTTCACCCAAGGCACCCTATCGCGTATGCATCTAGCACATCATCACATCACATGGGTACTCATCATTTTCCCATTGGCATAAAGCCACAAACAAAACGGAGTAACACAATTCCCCCCCAACGACACACATGCCGCCACATGGAACTCTTGCAAAGGCCCCACCCGCTCAAGATCTTAGACCCGGGCTTGCCTACAAGCTCTGACGTCTCATGTCAGGATTCCAACAAACACAAACTGACCGATTCTAAGAAGCCTTGCCGGACCCCACCCGCTCATGGCCTCATTGCCCGGGCTTGCCCCCATGCTTGGCATTCTCGTCAGTCTCACAGAAGGGGACTAGTCTCGCCGGGACACTCTCCACACATGACGTGAACGTCACGGGATAGCCAGCCGACCACGGAGACACAGCCACGCCTTAGCACATCACAAACCAAGACAATTCCACCATAGTCCCTCATTTATACTGCAGCGTTCCAGCGTACCAAGGAAACCATCTACAACTCATTCGGAGCTAACCTTGTCCACCAAGGAAACCATCTACCGCCACGAGGAGCTAACCTTGTCCGGTTCCGACTACATGTACTCACTCGAGAAAAAGGGGAAAACATCACCACATCACAAATGACATCTTATCGCAATGGAATCTCTACGAATCCTTAAAGTTCGTATGCAACATCACCGAGTCGGACTAATGGTCGCGACTACGGCTTCACCCACCATGCCTAATCCACTAACGGAGCGGAATCTCTAATGCAAATCATGCCGGGGACGGACTCAATTGACCCGGAGGTTCCTCTTGAACCTTGGCGACCCAAAACCCCTCTCATTTGAGTGTTTGGTGCCCAAAACTAGAAAGGAAAAATGATGCTAAAGACATGCATCCTAAAACCGAGAGGAGAAGTGTCGTTATCTTCCGACTCCTATTCCTAGCCATGGCAAAATAGCCGGATGAAAACCTTCGCAACGATCTAGCCTCCACGGATCTGGGCTCGGCTCGCGATTTGGAGCACCGAAGCCCCTCCTACAGCCCAAACCTCCCTTCACTTTCTTCCTTGCTCTCCCTTCTCTCTAGAATGTAGTAAGGGAAAAGCTTGAAGAAGAATGAGGGTTTCCAACCCTATTCTTGGACTTAACTCCCCAAGAACAGTCCTGAACCATTAGATCCTAAAATCAGGGAAAGAATGTCCACGATCCGCCTGAAAAATAAAACACCTGGGCCGACCACTGCCTGGCACACGCCCGTGTCCAGGGCCGTGTGCCTCATTCGCCATCACAAATCGACGCACCTGGAACAACACACGGGCATTCGACACGCCCGTGTTCGACCCGACACGCCCGTGTTCGACCCGACACGCCCGTGTCCCAACTGACACGGCCGTGTGGTCGGCCGTGTGCCTCCATCGACACAGCCCCAAAAACAACCCGAGAAGGACACGGCCTGGGACACGCCCGTGTCCCAAGCCGTGTGCGAAGTCTCGACACTCGTCGATTTCCTTTGTTTCGACACCGCGAAAAAACGTCGAGCGAAGATCGTCGACCAAGCGGGACACGCCCTGTGACATGCCCGTGTCACAGGCCGTGTGCCCCAGTCTCGACACTCGACACTCTACACTCGTCGAGTGAACATCGTCGACTGAAGTTCGTCGACCGACCCACACAGCCTTGGACACGCCCGTGTCCTAGGCCGTGTGCCTTGTCTCGACACATTGTCGAGCGAAAATGTCGACACCCCGGGCCGAGTGTCGACACGGGCTCGACACGCCCTGCGACATGCCCGTGTCGCAGGCTGTGTGCCCTATCTCGACACATCGTCGAGCGCAAAGTGTCGACTACGCGGCAAAGTCGTCGACTCCAGCCTGACACGGCCTGGGACACGGGCGTGTCCCGGGCCGTGTGCCCCCTGCTAGAAACCAAAAATTGGCCAGAAATGCAAATCGACCCTCTCTCAAAATCTGGGGTGTTACAGATCTACCGATATACAACCAAGAAGTCACACTCAGAATGAAGAACAATAAATAATTTTACTCAAAAATTAATGAAAGTGGTTTACAATTACAAGCACTAGATCTCCATGACGCCGGCGATCGAATGCGGTGAAATTCAAAATTCTTTTCATTTTCCATACCGACCCACTATCCGGACCGGTTGGCTCTCTCCCTTTCCCTCCAGGAAAGGTCTTCGAGCCGTCTCTTCACCTTCCCACAAGGAAGTATCTTAGGGCCCACTAGATCCCCCGATCTAGACGTCCCTTCTCCGGGATGATTTCTCACGGAATCCTTCCCGGATTCAGACGACCTTCACCGGTCAATTTTCCTCACCCTCAAATAATCAGAAAAGAGAAAAATACAAAAGGAGTAAAGAAGATATAAAAAGTGATTCTCCCTCAAGGCAATTTCTTCGTTGAGCATTGCGTGACCAGTTCTAATGATCTTCATTTTATTACGATCGATCAACTCCTCTTGGTCATTATAGTCCTTTACTCGTTTGATATCTTCATGCATGAATGGGAGGGAGGTGGCTTTCTCTTCTTTGGACGGAGACGGTGGAACTAATGATTTCCTGATCACCATTCATCTACAGATAAGGCCTCGGGGTTTACCCCAGCGACACGATTTCTTCACATCAAAATAAAGCAATGGCTCGGGTTTGAGTTAACAAAGTCAACCACTGCTCAGTGGCCGCACACCAGCCACCTGACATGAGTCGCTACTTCGGCGACATCTTACTTCGACAATTCATCGAACTGATTCAAGTTCGTCGAACGCAAATCGTCAAACAAGAGCGAATTTGTCGAACGGAGTCTGAGTTTGTCGAATGGGCCATAACATATAACAACCATTTTCGTTGAGCTCTACTCGACGTTTCGTCGAGCTCAGCTCGATGCTTTTTGTCGAGCTCTACTCGACGCTTTTCGTCAAGCTCTGCTCAATGCTTTCATCGAGTTCTGCTCAACGTTTTTTTGTCGAGCTCAGGTCGACTTTTAGCCTGTTACGACCAACTACTTTTTACGGTGTTACAACCCTCCCCTCCTTACAGAAATTTCGTCCCGAAATTTAATACAGCGTGCAGCAACCACTAACAAATATGGTACTACATATATTTTCTTCATCAAAAAAATGATACAATATTTTAGCTAAACAACTCGGGAACTTCAGCACGCATAGTCTGCTCCCGCTCCCTGATGCGTGTGCAAGTGCACCGATCACTGTCAAGTAATAATTTGGGAATAGCTTCCCCGAATGTCGATCTCGAGGGAATGCTGGAAGGGTACGTGATAGCGTCGTAGAGAGATCTTTACTAAGAGTTTAAATAAACAACGAGGGGTTTGATTTTGATTCCTAAGTTAACAACAAAAAGAAAACTAATGCGGGTCGTAAGCACCGCTTTGCTTGGCGGATGGAAACTAATGCATGCCGCTATGCCGTGCTTTGTTAGGCGGATGGACGGAGAGCAAGTGGATAGAATGAACGCCTTGCGAAAAGTGAGGGTCGTAATCACCTCTTCATCCACCAACTATAGCATTTGCTAGAGTGGTTCTAGAGCGTGAGTGGAATGGACGTGAAATGAGGCGAACGCATCACAGCTACAACAGAGGATGTAACTACCAAAACAACTTCATTCATAGACAAATTAAAAGCATGTTTAGGTTTATTACAAGCTTGAGAGTACAATCCATAAAGAGAAGAGGTAGAATAAACCAAAATGGGGAAAGTCTAGCCGTGGTTCTTTGCCGGAGTGGTGGGTTGTGAGTCCACTTCACGACTCTGACCGTGGTTGCTTCTGGAGGAAAATGGGTTGTCAATCCACTCATCTTCCTCCGTATTCTTCCCTTATCTTCAGTCTTTACTCCCTTTGCTCAGATGCAAAGTACCGAAAGGTCTCCGTTGCAAGCTGTTGGTGGCCGGGAACTCTCTGAAGTGTTGAAGATGACTTTGGATGGCTGGAGAAAGCTTCCTGGAGGGTCGAGATGAGTGTAGGTCCTATGGGGGAGAGGAATGGCACTTCGCACGTAGCAGCTGGGTAGAGAGAATGAAAAAGTGTGCCCTAATTCGCGGAGCAAGGGCTTAAATACGATAGCAGACAAACAGAGTGCACGATTAGTGGCGCACAACCAGTGGTCGTGCGCATTGATGGTTGATGATCGTGCGTTCTGCTCCAGAGGAACCTGTAGCTGGACAGAAAAAATCAATATATAAACGCACGATCAGTGGCGCATGACTAGTGGTCGTGCGCACTTGATCCCCTGAGTGTGCAATAGGCAATGGCAGAACTTTAGAAAAACTGGAATAATGCGCATGAGCAGTGGCGCACGACCAGCGGTCGTGCGCACTATGTCCAATAGTTGTGCGATGCCCCGGACAGAACTTGGAAAATGGAGAATATAGAGCGCACGATCAGTGGCGTATGACTAGTGGTCGTGCGCACTATGTTCAATGATCATGCGCAATGTTCTAGTACCATTTTGGGATTTCCCAAACAATCCCGGAACATGCACACGACCCACGCACCTGCAATAAAAACAGATGAGCCACCGAAACGGCATTCCGCATTCTCCAAATAGAAAAACACCAAGTATAGGGCAGAAGTACAAAAACTATGAAATCACATTGAAAACGGGCCTAAAGTGCACTTATCATGAAATGGTCAGAGAAATGAATATGAATAATTGGCTCTCAAGTGTAGTGCATCAATGAGAAAACTGTCCCAGATGAGTCCAAAAATATGTGTATAACTTGGACTCATCACTCCCATGTTAGCTCCTCACGGCCATAGTTGTCCCATCGGACCTTGACCATCTTGATTGTCTTATTCCGCAGCTGCTTAACCACTTTATCCTCGATCCGAATGGGCCTAACTTTCGTCGTTAGCCCAGATTCGACCGATACACGACCATTCGCAATCACTTGAGCTAGATCTTTTATGGCTTTTCGAAGCACTGATATGTGGAACACATCATGCAAGCCACTCAATTCCACCGAAAGAGCTAGCCGATAGGCAGCTTCTCCAACTCGCTGCACTACTTCAAACGGACCAAGATAACTCGGACTTGGCTTTTTCAAGCGCCGAATCCTGGAGATGCCCTTGAAAGGTTTGATTTTCAAGTATACCTATTCGCCAACCGCAAACTCTACGTTTCAGTGCTTGGCGTTATAGTGCTTTGCCTGCCGATCTTGGGCTATCAATAGCCTCTCTCGGATAGAGCGTATTGTTGAATTAGCTTCTTTAACTTCCTTACGCTTATACATCTTAGATTCGCCTGTTTCCGCAAATGCTAATGGTGTACGACACTTCCTACCATACAAAGCTTCGAAAGGCGCCATATTTATAGTAGCTTGATAGTTATTATTGTAAGCGAACTCTACCATATAGAGATGGTCTTCCCACCTCTTCCCAAAATCCAAGGCGCACATTCAGAGCATGTCCTCCATCGTTCTGCTAGTCCTCTCTGTCTGGCCATCGGTTTGTGGATGAAAGGTCATACTGAATGTTAACTTTGTCCCCAACAATTGATGGATTAGCGTCCAATCATTCAAAGTGAAGCTCCCGTCTTGTTCACTCACGATGCTACGTGGAACACCATGCAACCGTACTATTTGCTCAACATAAAGCTTAGCCAAGAATTCCACTAAATCGTTCCTCTTGCTCGGAATGAAGTGAGCTACTTTAGTCAACTGGTCCACGATCACCCAAACAAAATCATTACCGCGTTGAGATCTCTGCAAACCATGCACGAAATCCATCGAAATATCATCAAACTTCCCTTCCAGAATAGGTAGCGACTTCAGGAAACCTCCAGGATTTTGGCATTCAGCTTTCACTACGGACAAGTCTGATATTTAGCCACATAATATGATGTGTCTTTTTTTAAACCCGACCACCAGAACTGTTTTTTCATGTCTTTGTACATTTTGTGCTCTGTGGGTGAATTGAATACTTCATGAAGTGAGCTTCATACATCAATTCATCTCTTAGCTTACCCATATTCAGGACGCACAAACGACCATCAATTCGCAAAAGGCCATCATCCCAGGAGAATTGTAAACTTTTATCAAGTTCCGTTGCTCGCCGAACCCTATCTGCAAGGTCATACTGTACCTCCATCCATTTCAAGCACGCATTTGCTATAGAATTTTTATCAACACAAGAAATCTCTAAAGCTTCCAACTCCTGGATCAGATTCTCATCATGCATCTGCAACCAAGTTGCCCTTGCCGGAGTCCTACGACTCAAGGCATCTGCGATGACGTTTCCCTTTCCTGGAGTATAATGAATCTGGAAGGTGTAGTCCCCGAGGAACTCCATCCACCTACGTTGTCGCATGTTGAGATCCTTCTGATTCAATAAATATTTTATGCTCTTTTGGTCCGTGAATATATCCACCTTCACGCCATATAAATAATGATGCCATAGTTTAAGTGCAAAAATCACCGCCGCCAACTCCAAGTCATGGACAAGATAGTTCCGCTCATGCACTTTCAACAGGCATAAGCCATAAGTGATCAACTTTCCAAACTGAAGAAGAACACAGCCTAAGCCGCTCCCTGATGCATCACTATAGATTTCAAAGCCGTCCGAACCACATGGTGACGTCAAGATTGGCGCTGTGGTCAAGTGACTCTTTAACTCTTCAAAAGCTCGCGCGTACTCCGGCGTCCAGACGAACTTCTGATCCTTCCTCACTAATATGGTACGAGGCAAAGCGATCCATGAGATGTTTTCTATGAAACATCTGTAGTAGCCTGCCAGTCCAAGGAAACTCCTGACTTTGGCCATAGAAGACAACACCGGCCACTCCCGTATGGCTCTTATCTTTGACGGATCCACCGCAATGCCCTCTCGACTCACCACATGGCCAAGAAAAGCCACTGACGACAGCCAGAACTCACACTTTTAGAACTTGGCAGAGAGCTTGTTTCTCCTCAAGGTGTGTAACACCATCCGAAATTGGTTTGCATGATCTTCCTCAGACTGAGAGTACACTAGAATGTCATCGATGAAGACAATTACAAACAAGTACAAGTACTCGTTAAATGTTCGGTGCATTAGGTCCATGAATACAGATGGAGCATTTGTTAGCCCAAACGACATTACAGTGAACTCATAATGACCGTAGCGTGTTACAAATGCTGTCTTGAGAATGTCACCTTCCCGAATTCTCAACTGGTAGTAACCAGACTTCAAGTCCAGTTTAGAATAGACGGTTGATCCTACTGCTGATCAAACAAGTCATCAATTCGAAGTATTGGATACTTGTTCTTCGTCAGCTTATTCAACTCGTGATAGTCGATGCAAAACCACATACTACCGTCTTTCTTTTTCACAAAGAGAACATGTGCGCTCCAAGGTAACATACTTGGGCATATATAACCCTATTCTAGCAACTCCTGTAGTTGAACTTTTAGTTCTGCCATTTATTTTGGCACTACCCAATATGGCGAGTGGGCCATAGGTTTTGCACCTGACACCAACTCGATAGAGAAGTCAATCTCCTGCTGGGGTGGTAACCCTGGAAGCTCTTTTGAAAACACATCCGCAAACTCCGAAACAATCGGAACATCACTCACACTTGCTTTTGGCTCAACAACCGTGATAAGCGTAAAGAATAACTCTGCGCCCTTCCGAACAGCTTCGACGACTTGGAGAACAGACATAAATAATTTGCTTGATCCTCGCATACCAACGAATTTCGTCTCTAGCTCATTATTCTGTCCCAGTGTGATCTCCTTTGAATTACAATCAATAAAGGCACGCTGCACTGAGAGCCAGCCCATACCATAGATCAAATCAAATTCCGATATCGACAGCATAGATGTGTCCAATCAGAAATCCTGACTTCCTATCCGTACCTCCACGAAGCAAGTCCTATCCGCATGCATCACATATCCATTCGGTAATAACACTTTTACACTATCTGTTGTCATACGAATCGGCACTCCAATCCGTGACACGAAGTCCATAGATAGAAATGAATGCGAAGAACCCGTATCAAACAGTGCTCTCACCGGATAGTCCCGAATCTGGACAAAGCCTAAAACAGACACATCATACACAATCTACACACAAGGTATGAAGTATCAAAAGTAATAACAAAGTATCTTAACTCATACATGTGACGACGTGACTTTGTTTTATGGACTCCTATTGGCCAAGATTATATACTCGGGGCTGCGCTTGGGATGCAAAGGACTCCACCACTGGCTTTCCCTTTTCAACATATGATGCTCCTATCTTCTTCTCACTCTTTGGCAGATCAACCCGACAATTACGGGCTAGATGACCCACCTTACCACATGTATAACAAGCACGAGGGAGTTGCCTAGAAGTTGCTCCAGATGCAACAGTTGAGGGAGCTTGTGTAGAAGACTTGGATCTCTTACCCCATTTCCTTCGGTAGTTTGATTTTCCTGGGTGCGACGCTTTGAACTCTGGCTTTTTCACAGCCAAGTCCCTCTTGCCCTGTACCCGCTTCATATCTTTCTCCAACGCATGAGCCGTATCAACCAACGCTTGAAAACCCCGGTTCACCGAACTCGAGAGTAGGAATCTCAGCTTATCCCACAACCCTTCGTAGAACCTATTAATTTTACGCTCTTCATCAGCAAAGATAGATCCCACATAACGTCCCAACCTGGTAAACTCATGTAAGTAGGTATCAACACTACTTTCCCCCCGGGTTAGACGCTGGAATTAATTTTCCATGGCTATGTGCTGAGTTGATGGCAAGTGCTTTGCCAAAAATAGTCTTAAAAACTCCTATATCAAGACTTCCGTTAGTTGTCGGCCCGCCAAGTGGTGCAGCTCCATTTCTTCCCACTAAAGCCGAGGCTCTCCTTCCAACAGGAAAGTGGCCAAGGTAACTTTATATGCCTCCACTGTACATATCGCCGTCAAAATCCTCTTGACACGCACAAGCCAATCCTCTGACTGTGTTGGGGATCTCGCCCCAGTGAATGTAGGAGGATTGAAGCTCATAAATTACTTCAGTTACCATTCCGCTGCTCATGGATCTACAATAGCCACAATAGGTACGGGCCTCACACCAACCTGTTTTGGCACCACCGCAGGCCACGCCGGATCATAGCAAACAATGCCTGAGCAACTAAGCATACTGTCTCCGCAGACGGAGGAGGTGTAGGCACCTCAATTGGTGTCGTACTCTCATCAGAACGCTGGGGCTTAGACTACCCCGCACCACTTCGAGTCACCTATACGTGTAAAATACACACTTTAGTGACTTGGAAAAAAGCAACAAGAACATGGTAGGAACACATAGGTTCCACAAACAGGCGTATTTACATTCCTTAGTGTACATTCTTGAGTTCATTTATGTTATAATGGGTCGCACTTACACGTGCTCTCCACCCTCAAAAGAATTCGACCACCAATTCGAAGGAGGAAGACCAAGACAAACTGTTACTAAATTGTAACACCTCTACCCATTACATGACATATAATAGAAGGTCCAACTGAGTCCCCACACGATATACAACAAATAGACAGAGGGGTTATATATTATTATCAAAAAACTAGTACACGCATCCTAACTCAGAGCATTCTAGCGGAAGCATTAGGGGTTAATATTGAACTCATCGACCATGAATGTACACTCTATATAAACAACTACATTTATATATCTCCAAGGAATGTTTATAACATACACAGAATGTTTGGACTTAAGGCCTTACAGTTCATCTTCACAAGTGTGGATTACATACATCGACGCGCATGCCGGTCATACATGAAAACAGTAAACTTTTCTTTATTTGGCCTTCGAGGGACAACACAGCAGCAACAACAATAGCAAGGGCTTCAGCCCATTATTTTTCGCTCGGCTCTCCAGCACATACATGGGGACAATCCACCGCAATGGTGGCAAATAAAACAACGGTCAACATTCAGCTGAACAATTTATAACGACCCTACCCCTTTCCTGGGGTAGTGGAATTCTTCACTGCAGGCATAACATTTTCACAAGCAGATATATCACAAGACATGCACTCACGCACAGTCAATATATCACAAAGGTCGACCACATGGCCCGACGCTCCATGCACTCAGGGCACATTCTCGGTGTACCGTAAAACCAGGGTCCCACCACCGTTCTCAGGTCTCAAACCCAACGGTAAACTTTGAGCATTCATGCTCCATGGCCCACGACCAGAGACTTTAGTCTTGATGGCGAAGAGTCCAAGACTCTCATTATGTGATCCTAACGAAGCCAATAACTTAGACACTCAAGTTGGACAACCATAACGTGGATAGAATTTAGCCCTTGCCCGTTGCTCAAATCGCAAGTTCAATGTCTAAACTAACGTAGGTCGGCTTCTGTTAGGAATTGTGCCCTATAATGTTCCTAATGATTTGAAGAGGCATAACCAATCATGCTAAGGGGCATAATGTATTTGATATGTGCTTAAGTTCATGCATGCAAGTTGTCCTTGATTGGACAGGTGAACAAAAAGAGTAAGTTGAAAGTCAGATAATTTGACTAAGGAAAAAGCATTGAGACCGCTGAGATAGCTGAGACAGCTGAGAATAATGTCTCAGTATAACTACTGAGACAGCTGAGAAGATCAATGCAAAGCATTGAGAGAAGAATGTCTCAGCAAAATCGCTGAGATAGGAGATAGTCTCAGCTGTGAAGAAGAAAGCATTGAGACAGTTGAGAAGAAACAGCAGAGACAGGAGATAGTCTCAGTTGTGAAGAAGAAACAGCTGAGATAGTTGAGAAGGAACCGCTGAGGCAAAGCCATTATAAATTCTCTAAGTCCAGAAGCGTTGAGTGAAGCAGGTTCACTCAATGCTTCTAATGAAGAGCCAAGTCAGCGTGCGTTGAGTGACTTAACATCACTCGACGCTTAATGAGTTCTGGAATTTTTTTAAGTCCAGAAAGTGATGACCACTGCTGACGTCACCAGAAGTCAACAAGTCAAAGTATTTAGTGCCGTTGCGGGAAAGCTATAGCAGCACCAAATGACCATTGTTGACGTCACCAGAAGTCAACAAAGTCAAAATCGTTCATGCCGTTGCGGGAAAGCTATAGTATCGCCATAAGCTACTATTTGTCCTCATCTGAGGGATGTGGCGCTCACCATCCTTGGTTGGGCCCACACTCAAATTGTGCCATTGATTCAAATCAACAGATATAAAAAGAAGAGAGAAAATGGGATCAGGGCTAACAACAAAAAACAAAGAAAATACAGAAAAATAGAGGCGGCTGGACTTCATCTTCTCCAACAAGCTTGAAAGCCAAGTCTAGCAGTGCAATACAGCAGGCAGAGAAAGATAGCTTAAGCTTTTTCCAGTTCAGCAAGTTTGTTCTTTGCAAAACAAGGTGGCTGATTCATCTAATCAGCAAGGAGAGAGAGTTGTATGAACGGCTGTCAGCCTTCAACAGCAGATAGCTAATCTTCAGTGCAATAGAAAAATAGTTAGTTGTAGAAGAAGACTAATTCCTTCTACAATAAGAGGGCTGGACTGATATCTGCTCCTTCCAGCAAGGTGGACTCAGAGATTTATATCTAAGTCAGTGTTTTAAATTTATTTAAACTTCTTGATTAAATTCCTATAGGATTCAGGTTGTATGAATCTGAGCTGTAGGGACATTTGTGCCTGAGTTATACATGACTAATTAGTCACTGAGATAGGTGCCCTGCTGGGGTACTGAGGTAGGATCCAAGTGTGGATATCAGAGTAGGGTTGTCCTCCCAGCCTAAGTAGTAGGGCCTTGTGCCTTAGGTAGGTGACTATTGATTCACTAAGCTGTAGGTGACAAGTGCGTCACTGAGTTGTAGGCCTTGGAGGAGGCTGAGCTGTAGGTGCCTGGAATGGCACTGAGGTAGGTACCTGGAAGGGTACTGAGCTGTAGGAGTGCTGCAACACTATGAGAGCAGGGCCTTGTTCCTGAAGTTGTAGGGCTGAAAATCCTGAGCTGGAAGCCTTAGAGATAAGGATGAGGTAGGTGATCTATGGACCACTGAGCTGTAGGAGCACTGCAGGGCTCTGAGGTAGGAACCTTTGTGGTTCTAAGGCAGGGTTCTGAAGAGAAACTGAGTGTAAGGCCGAAGTCCAGAGGTGTAAGCTCTGTGGAGCATTTTGGAGGAGTTTGTGTCTTGTCTAACATAAGTTAGAAAGATGAGAGGGGAAAGGGGATGTACCCAATTGGGGAACCACTATAAATATCTGTGTGCTGTGCTGTGTTGCTTGTTCTTTTCTTATATTGCAGGTACTAAGGACAAGCTCTAGATCACTTAGTAAGAAAACAGAAAAAAAAACATAAGAAATTTCAAAGGCCTATTCCCCCCCCCTCTAGGTGACTAGCTAACCTTAAGTTAATATCTTTCAAGTGGTATCAGAGGGAGATTTGTTGGATCCCTAGTTTGATTTGGGCTAGGTTCACTAAGTTAGGATCATCTGTCCCAACATGTATAGCCAGGGTCATGGTTATGTCTTAGAGTATAGGCCAAGTCCTTAGAGTCAACACTACATGGGCCAGCCATCAACAGACTGCATAAAGACTCAAGACTTAGAGAAATATCAAGACTCAGAAAATGAGTTCGACGTTCGTCGAACTCAGGTCGACAAAAGCCGTCCTCAGCTCGATGGTCTCAGAGAAACTTCTCTGAGCTGAGCTCGATGAACTTGGTACTCAGGTCGACGATTTATGGACGCTACTTCAACATTTCAAGTCCAGAATTTCTCTAAACTCCACTCGACGAACTTGGTATTCAGGTCGATGATCTATGGGTATTCTACTTCAACATCTTATTCCAAAAACAAGTAAATATTCTAAGTCCAGGATTATACTCTAGTCGACGAATTCACATTCTCAGCTCGACGAACTTAGACCACATTCCTGGCAAGAATTATCTAGCAGTTAGAAGTTCTCAGGTCGACGAATCTAGTTCTCAGGTCGACGATTTCTGGCAACTCCACTTCAACACTTCATTCCAGAGACATCTAGAATATTCTAAGTCCAAAAACACTTTACTGAACTCCAGTCGACGAACTTAGATTATCAGCTCGACGAACTTCATGCACAGAATTGGCAAGGTTCTGGAGAAAGCAGTTGTCTGTTCTGCGGTCGACGATCTTGGATCTCAGCTCGACGAACAACCATTATCTGGTCAACAAACTTGACTTCACAGCTCGAAAAGCTTTGGACCCAGATCGATGAATTCTGTGAAGAACCAGACTTAGTTATTTTCATCCATCTGTCTTTATTCTATGACAAGAATTCTTGAGTAATCAATGCTAAAGTATTCTCTGAATATTATAGTTAGAAGCAAATATTGATTACGGTCTTCATCAGGATTATTGGTTGCCGTTTTTCAATGGGACAGTTGGGAAAATCATTCAATGCAAAATATTCTCCAGGCCGTCAGCAATGAATGCATAAGAATTTCAAATTTCAAAAGGAAGATAATATGGAAAATACAAAAAGGGGATTTTCAATCTCTTTCTTGTACAGACAGTTAGTTTGTTAATCAAGGATAAAGAATCTTCTGCTTCTCTCTCTCTCGACAGCACTTTGAGACAAAAAGAAATAGAAAGCTGATATAGAAAAAGAAGCCCTAACCAGAGAAAGAACATCAAGCTGAAGAAGAAGAAGAACAACCAATCCAAATCAATAGTCTTCTTCTGTCTGCTGCCAGGACTCTTCAAAGGACAACAAATCTTATATCTGTCAAGGAGTTACTGGAGTTCATTTGGTTAAATCAATAGTTTGAAGGCCTATCACCCAGAAGAAAAGCTCCATCTTTCCTGAACCATTCAATATCTCAGGGGGAGCGTTTGCTAACATCAAATCCACAAAAGTCTTCTCAGTTGTTTTGAGAAAGAGAAGACATAATCAATCTCTCATCTCCCAATGTATAAAGGGTTCTTAACTCCCTTCAAAAGTTATACCTAGTTGCAAGTCACCTGATCAAAAGACTTGAAGTTTGGTTTTTGAGCACCTGATCAAAAGCTCATTGGTGTCAGGCACCTGATCAAAAATCTGAGTGGATTCCTACCAGGGTGGTAGAGGAGTGGATGTACCCAGGTTGGGGAACCACTATAAATTTCTTGTGTTGTCTGGTTGCTCTTTTCTTTTATTTCTTGATGTGTCTGTGCTATTTAGGATAGTTGTGTTAGTGTTTAATTAGTTTATATTCTGCAGCATCTGTGATAGTCTAGTTTATACTCTACTGAAATTTTTATTTACAACAAAAAGTTATAAAGTTTTGTAAAGATACTCTATTCACCTCCCTCTAGAGTATTCCTGATCTAACCCCTCACTTTCAATTGGTATCAGAGCCTGGATTCCCTTCGTTGTATAAGCTAACCCTTGAACCAAAAATCCTGAGTTAGATCTGTCTTTCCATTTCTATGAGATATTCACACACAGCATGACACAGAACAAAGACTATGCAAGCACCAGACCTCCAGTTTGCAACCTAAATAGGTTTGCCATCTGGAAGGAAAGAATCAAGTTATATATGAAGTCTATTGATGAGGATATTTTCAATTCCATTGTGATAGGTCCTCCTTAACCATCTACCTCTACCTCTACAGCAACATCCAGCAACAATGCAGTTCCACCACCTGAGTGGACTGAGGCCCAGAAGAAGGCAAAAAATACTGATGCCAAGGCCATGAATATTCTGGCCCAAACAATGTCAGATGACATTTTTCAAAAAGTGGCTGAATGCACATCAGCCAAAGCCATCTAGGATTCCCTAAATCAAATGGTGGCTGGATCTGCTGATGAAAGAAAGGATAGGAGATCCAATCTCATATCCCAATATGAGAATTTCAAGAAGAAGGAAGCTGAATCAGTAGCAGACATGTACAATAAGTTGAGCTCAATCATCAATGAGCTGAAAACCTTGGACAAGGACATCACCCTCACAGAGGTGAATGATAAAATCCTTACGTGCTTCCCAAGCTCATGGGATTCAAGGATCTGGCCCATCAAGGAGGCCAGGAGCCTGAATGAGATTTCCACTGATTCTCTTTTAGGAAAGCTTAAGTCCTATGAGCAGCTTATCAAATCCAGAGAAGCAGCTAAGAAAAGAACACCTCCACCAGCAAGGAAGGAGCACATAATTGCATTCAAAGCTGTTGAGGAGACAGAGACTCCAACAATGAATGAAGAACTGATGTCTCTCTTTGCAAAGAGATTCTATAAGATAGCATGGAAAGACTTTAGAAGAAAGTCATCCAGATAGGATGACATGTCAAGGTATGACAAAACCCCCACTAATGAAGTGGTGTGCTTTGGCTGCAGGAAACCTGGACACTTCCTCTCAGAGTGTCCAGAGACTCAGAAGAAGGAGAAGAGAAGAGAGAAGGATACAAGAAGACAGCAAAGCAGCAAGGCTTCCTCCAGCAGACACAAGAAGAAGGAGAAAGGCTTTGTAGCTGAAAGCTGGAGTGAAACAGAAGATGAATCCTCATCTTCCAGCTCCAGTGAAGAAGAAGAGGAGGCAAGGGCCAAATAAGTATGCCTCATGGCCATTAATGCCTCCAGGAGCCAATCAGATAAAGATGCATCTAACAATGAAGAAGTTTCAAAATCTAAAGCTGACCGGGTATTTTCTTCTTTTGATTCTATCTCTGATTCATTCAAACCTGAATTTAAAATCATATGCATAGATCTAATAAATTCAGAAAAAGAAATTAAGACACTTAGGGAAAAACTAGGAAACCAAGAAAATGTTATTTCTGCAAATAATAGGTTAAAGGATGAATTAAATTTAGATAATGAACAAATTATCTTGTTAAAGACTGAGTTATGTGAGGCTAAACAACTTGAGAAAACTCTCAATGGGAGAAGCCTCAAGCTGATGGACATTACAAGTACTGTCAATGCCAGACTAAATGGCAAGCTGTGCTTGGGTGCTTCATCAAGTTTGCCCCCCATTCTCAAGAAGAATATTTTGACAACCCCCATCAAATTTGTTTTAGCTAAGGGGAAAGAAACAATAAACCATAAACAAACCATAGAAGAAATTCCCAAATCAAAATGTCAAAATAACAAAAATCAGAAAACCTTAGGTAAAAATAAAGTTCAGCAGATTTCGTCGAACTCAGATCGATGAAACATGAACAGTTCGTCGAACTCTAGTCGACGAACTCTGAACACAAACTTTAGCTATAATTATTCGTCTAACTGCGATCGACGAACTCTATATGGTTCGTCGAGCAGAGATCGACGAACGTGGGGCACAGAAAATAAACATGTTCATTCTCTGGGCAAAGATCGACGATCTCATACCAATTCATCGAACTCTGGTCGACGAACTCACAATATTTCTTCGAACCCAGAAAGACTTGATAAAAACTATAAATATAACAACAACTCTAATAAACTTAGGAAACCATTTAATCCATTAGCTGATTGGATAATTCCACCTAGAAGATATCACCCACTAGGATACAAATCTCAACCAGAGTTTTCTGTGATATCCAGTTTTTCTTACCAGCAAAACAAAGGACCCAAGGTAACCTGGGTCAAGAACAATTAATTATTTTCTCAGCAGGTAAAGGGATGCCCAGTGAATAATCAAACATGGTAGCTGGACAGTGGATGCTCCAAACACATGACTGGCAGCAACGACAACCTAATCAACTATAAGTCCAAGCTGGGGCCAAAGGTAATCTTTGGTGTTTCAAAGTGTGGCCAGTCAGAAGGTTAAGGAGAAGTGAAAATTGGAGCTGTCACCTTCAAGAAAGTGACATATATCAGAGGACTCAAACATAACCTCATCTCCATAAGTCAATTATGTGATGAAGGTTATCAGGTATACTTTAACTCAACCTCCTGCACTATCTCTAATAAAGAAAAACAAATTGTTTTAATTTGAAATAGACAAGGCAACATTTACATAGTTAATTTCTACTCTTCCCATTCAGATATCTGCCTACTCAACATAGTTAGTACTCAGAATGAATTATGGCATAAAAGGCTAGGTCATGTTAATATGAAAAGTATTGCTAGGCTATCAAAAGACAACCTTGTGAGAGGCTTACCGTCTAGCCCCTACAAGAATGAAGGCCTTTGCAGGGCTTGTAAACTAGGCAAACAAACTAAATCTAGCTTTAAATCAAGTAAATAAAAGTGATTCACCTAGGATTTTGTGCTTGCTTCACATGGACCTTTTTGGACCTATTGTTGTACAAAGCCTAGGAGGGAAATCCTATACCCTAGTCATTGTAGATGACTTCTCAAGTTTCACTTGGGTGTCCTTTCTGAGATATAAGTCAGATACCTTTAAAGTTCTTACAGATTTTCTCAGGACCATACAGATTGAGTACTCTACTCATGTTGCATTGATCAGAAGTGATCATGGTACATAGTTTGAGTCTCTTCTTATGCATGAGTTCTGTGAGAAGGAAGGTATCAAACACTATTTCTCAGCACCTAGAACTCCCCAACAAAACGGGGTAGCTGAAAGGAAAAATAGGACCCTAATTGAAGCTGCAGGCACATTACTTGCAGATGCTTACATGCCACTAATCTTTTGGACAGAGGCTGTAAGCACATCAAACTATGTCCTGAATAGGAGCTTGATACATAAACTGAAGAATAGGACTCCCTATGAATTTCTTAAAGGGAAGAAACCTAAAAACAACTATTTTAAAGTATTTGGATGTATATGTTATATACATAACAACAACAAGAAATACATTAGAAATTTTGAAGACAAGGCTGAAGAGGGAATTTTTCTAGGATATTCCCAAGTAAGCAAAGCTTATAGGGTATTCAATAAATCATCTTTAAAAATTGAAGAATCTATTCATGTTACTTTTTATGAGGCTAATATGTCTTGCAAGGAGAAAGAGATTTCTACCAGCAATCCTTTGTAGGTACCTCACTTGTGTGAGAACTTGGATGGACTAAGACTCACCCAAGAGGCTCCAACACATCCTTCTCCACAAGATAAAGAAGAAAGTGAAGAAGAAGGAACTGAAGTGACAAAACCTCATCCAACATCAAACTCAATTCCACAAGATGAATTAATTCAAAATGCTGTTGCAGAACCAACTCCACCAACTGACTTTGTCACACTCAGGGATCACCCCAGATCCCAAGTAATTGGAGACATGTCAGCAGGTGTACAAATAAGGCATCAACTCAACCAAGACTTGATGCATGCCTGTTTTCGCAGGATCCCCACTGGATCATTGCAATGCAAGAGGAACTTAACCAATTTGAGAGATGTAGAGTTTGGGATTTGGTTCCAAGACCTCAAGACTACCCAGTCATTGGAACCAAATGGGTATACAGAAATAAACTAGATACCCAAGGTACAATTGTGAGGAACAAGTCTAGGCTTGTTGCTTAAGGATATATGCAAGAAGAAGGCATAGATTATGATCAAACCTTTGCACCAGTTGCAAGGTTAGAGGCCATCAGAATTTTTCTGGCCTATGCTGCCTACAATAAATTCAAGGTGTATCAGATGGATGTGAAGAGTGCATTTCTGAATGGAGTACATAAAGAAGAGGTTTATGTTGAACAACCTCTAGGTTTTGTATCTCCAACTCATCCTTATCATGTATTTAAATTGCATAAAGCTCTTTATGGTCTAAAGCAAGCTCCAAGAGCTTGGTATGAGACCCTAGCTAGCTTTTTGATAGAGCATAAATTCATTAGAGGCATAGTAGATAAAACAATTTTCACTAGACATCATAAGGACCAAACCTTGTTAGTACAAATCTATGTGAATGACATCATATTTGGGTCTACTAATTCCAAATTATGTAAGAGGTTCTCTGACCTCATGCATTCAAAATTTGAAATGAGTAGCATGGGTGAACTCTCCTACTTCCTTGGTCTCCAAGTGAAGTAGCTCCCTGATGACATCTTCATCTCCCAAGCTAAATATGGAAATGAGTTTATCAAAAAGTTTGGAATGGCTGATGCCTCAGCAACGAAAACACCCATGGCTACAAGTGCTGTAATAGATTCTGATCCACAAGGGAAACCTGTTGACCAGAAAATTTAGGGGCATTATTGGGTCCCTACTATACCTTATAGCAAGCAGAACTGATATTATATTTGCCACATGCCTTTGTGCTAGGTTCCAGGTGAAGCCTAAAGAATCTCACCTAATTTTCTTAAAAAGAATTTTGAGATATATAAAGAGTTGTCCTAGTCTAGGCCTATGGTATCCTATTGAGTCAGAATTTGAGTTAACTGGGTACTCAGATGCTGACTTTGCAGGATGCATGGTGGACAGAAAAAGCACCTCAGGAACTTGTCAGTTCCTTGGGATGATATTAGTGTCTTGGTTTTATAATAAACAATCATTTGTGTCTACATCAACAGTTGAAGCAGAATATATAGCTGCTGGCAGTTGCTGTTCCCAGATGTTGTGGATCCAAAATCAACTCCTAGACTATGGTCTCAACTTAAATAATTCAACTTTATTTTGTGATAACACAAGTGCTATAGCCATAAGCACAAAATCCAGTTCATCACAGTAGGACCAAGCATATAGATATTAGGCATCATTTCATTAGAGAGTGTGTAGACAAAAATAAAGTTAATCTTGTCTATATCTACACTGATTTACAAAGAGCTGATATATTCACCAAACCTCTGGATGAGAGAAATCACTTGTTCTTTATAAATCAGCTTGGAATGATCAATCGTGAAGACTTAGTTTAGTTTCTGTCTGCACTTGACAAATTTTTCACAATTCGTCGAACGGAGTTCGACGATCTGGGAAAAGTTCTTGAGACATTCGTCGAACGGAGATCGACGAACTCTCTGTGAGTGAACCAATTTTTGTCGACCGGAGATCGACGAATCTACTTCAGAAAACTTTCGTCGAACGGAGCTTGACGAAATGGCTTCAAATCTTCAGACTGAGCACGACGAATTTTTTAACTCTAAATTATTTTGTCGACTTCAGTCGAAGAATTTTTTTAATTTTCGTGGAACGGAGTTTGGCGATTCATATTCTGGAAAACCTTATATCTAGATTTTCTTCAACCTTCGTCCCATGCTTTCAGTTCCTTTTCACTTGATCTTTGCTTTTCTCTTACAGGTGCTCTCATGGCGATTCAAGCAGGAACTCTTGCCGCAATGAAATTTGACACGGTTTGATGTCGATTTCGATTCCTTTCAACATTCAGACCCTATATTCCTGACAATCCTACAACTACTTGAAGACCAACAATTGAAGAATCTGCTATCGACTAGAATCAAGATATCTGCCACAGAAATCAGGGAATGGGTGTATACTTCTTCTACCACAGATGGTAACACCATGTCTGGAACAATCGCGGGTAATGCTGTTTCTCTCACTCCCGCCATTTTAACAGAAATATTTGGCTTAAGTAATGGTGAAGAGGATTTAGAAATGGATACTGAATAATATGATGAGATGCTAAGTCTAATGGGTTATTTTGGACAAACCCCTAACAAATTGCTGAAGAAGCATCTTTCTGCTGAATTCAAATTCTTAGCATACATTGTAGGCAAAGTCTTGCTGGACAAGCACACTGCACACGACTATATAACCAAGCACCAATTTCTGGTTATGTGTGTAGTGGTGAACAAGAAAAGGGTGAACTGGGCACAGATCATGTTTAATCTTATTAAGAAGAAGAATAATAAAAAGGAAGTTAGTTTTGGAAGGATCCTGGGGATCTTCTTGGAAGAAAAAGCTGTTGAATCACAGGTCTCCCCGACCATATTCATTAATGCCAGCAAAAGGCTCACTTGTGCCCTGTTTGGCAGGTGGGAGAGGACCATCACAAATCCATCTAAGGCATCCTCCTCTGCCACCAGAGCTTCTGAAAGTACAAGGGCTGATCCAGCCATTCCCCACCCTTTTGAAGAGATCCCTCCTACACCTCCATCCTCTTCCACCATTCCTTCTCTACACCAACCAAACCAACAACCACAACAATAACCCCAACAACCTGCTCATATTCCTACTCTAGCTACATCTCCTGCAACCTCTCCACCAATAGATCTCACTGACATCCCCTCTTCCCCCATTCAGGAATATCATCAACCCTCTTTTTCATAATCCCCACAACCAACCCCACCTCAATCCCCCCATGATACCCACATGCCTTCACCACGTTCATCTCCATTACTCCCTTATTTGGACACCATCCCATTCTTTACTCTACCTACTTCCCCTCCTCTTACCTCCTCCCTTCCAGATATCCACATGCAAGATGCTCTCCCTCCTAATCCACCTTCAACTTTCATTCCTCCATCTGTTTCCACTCAAACACCTTCCATCCCACCATCTGTGAATCTACCCTTGTAACCCTCCACCATTTCATCTCTTATTGCACTGCTTACTCCTCTCCTCAAAAATCTTATAACAGAGGCCATTACACCTCTTGCTTCTTCTATTTCCTCCTTAGTTGCTCAAATCACTGCCCTCTCTGCTGCCCCCTCTTCAGTAAGGGGCCTGGCTTCAGTTTCCACTGAAACCAGGCAGGGGAGATACTTGATGAAGAAGCAACAGCAGCAGTATCCCCAGCAGTAGTACCAGCAGCAGCAACAATAGAATTAACACCAAAAACAACAGCAGTAGTAGCATCAAAAGAAGCAGCAGTAGATGCTGATGATGAATTATTTGATTTTATTCAATTTATTGAATCTAATATTGAAATAGATACTATGGATGATGAGACTGCCATAGAAGAAATAACCACTGTTGGTGATTACATTATTAATCCCACAGTAGATCTATCAAGCTTGTTAAGCATTTTTGATACAGCTCATTTGAGCTCTCTTACAGCAGACAGTACTAAGCCATCTTTGCCTATAATCCCTTACACCACACCAATAAGCCCAAAAGTTGCCAAGCAACTTGTTGCAGGATGGAGACCGGGCGGTCTGTTGCTATTCGGAGACCGGGCGGTCTGGCAGTTTCTCCTAGCCGGTCTGTGTGCCGGGCTGTTGCTGTTTGGTGTCCCAGCGGTCAGGCGGCTTGTCTTAGACGACTTGGAGACCGAGCGGTCTAGCGGTCTCCTGTGGCGCCTTGCTCTCTGTGTTGCATGGTCTCCTCATGTTGGTGGTCGGGCGGTTAGCCGGTTTGTCTAACTGCACGACCTGTCCGGTTTGTCTCTTTGTGAAGCCGCATATACTTGTAAATTTTTAGTCCCGCATTGCTTAAACTGTAATCTCTCTCATCTCCTCCATTCTATAAAAGGGAGGCTATACCATGGTAATTGATACCTTTTTGGAATAATAAAGTTTACATTACTCCAATTTTTCGGCCTGTTATTTTCTGTTTGCACATGGTATCAGAGGACTCGGTCCTTTCCTCCTGACTGAGTTCTCTCTACGCGTGAAGCTTGTTTCTTCTTTCCGCGACCTGTTCTCGCGACTTATTTTCTCTTCTGACCGCTGCTCTGTTCGTGCGGCTTGTTTCTCGCCGTTTGCGGCCTCTTGCTTCTTCTCTTTTCTAGCCGCTCTCCTCTACCACTCTCCTTTTCTTTGTCTCCGCGACCTGTTCTTAAGTCGTTGCGCCCTGTTCTAGCCGCTCTCCTCTTCTTTGTAGCTGTGACCTGTCTTTAAGTCGCTACGGCCTTTTCTCTCCGCTCTCCTCTTATTTGTCGCCGCGACCTGCCCTTAAGTCATTGCGACCTGTTCTAGCCGCTCTCCTCTTCTTTGCCGCCGCGACCTGTCCTTAAGTCGCTGCGGCCTGTTCCGGCTTCTTCTCCTTCTAGCCGCGCCTTGTTTCTCCCGCTGCTCTTTTCTATGGCCTCCATCTCCTCCACACAGTCCGCCTCGATGGTCAACTCTTCTGGTAGTGCCCACGTTGTTACTCACGACCGATGGTTGATCGACTCTGGTGCTACCAATCATATGACAGGCAATCTTCAGTGTTTTTCTCATCTCGAAACACATGATCGGTTTCCTCCGGTCTTTGTTTCTGACGGCTCTTCCTCTCCGGTGAATGGGATAGGGGTGGTTCAGGTCATTCCGTCTCTTCGTCTGGCGGATACCCTCTACATGCCCCTGTTCCCTTGCAATTTATTATCGGTTACTTCTCTATGCAAGAAATTATGGTGTTTCGTCACATTCACTTCTACTTCATGTTCTTTTCAGGATTCGGACTCCCAACGGACGATTGTTACTGGGACTGAGAGTGGCGGCCTTTACTTCCTCGACAACGTTTCCGCTCTATCTGCCTTTTCCTCCTCCTCTACAGATCTTCTCCAATGGCATCTTCGCCTTGGACATGCTCCTCCACAGCTTCTGCGCCAGCTTCTGCCCCACCTCCCTCCTCATCATCCTCCTCTAAACTGTGATGCATATCATCTCGGCAAGCATCATCGCTCATCCTTCCCGCCTACGCAGAGTCGTGGCTCTTCCCGTCCCTTCGACCTCGTTCACTCTGACGTGTGGTGTCCTGCTCCTACCCTCACCATCGGTCGGGGTAGTTCCTATTTTGTTACATTTATTGATGATTTCTCTATCAGTGTACGTGGGTGTACCTCCTCAAGGATCGCTCCAAACTGTTCTCTGTCTGGACATCCTTTTATTCTATGGTCAAGACTCAATTTGATACGTCTATTAAAATCCTTCGTTCTGACAATGCTAAAGAGTATCTTAGCCATGAATTCTCTTCTTTTTGTATGCATCGCAGTGTTATTCATCAAACCAGCTGTGTCTACACCTCACAACAAAATGTGGTGGTGGAACGCAAAAATCGTCACCTCCTTGATATCGCTCGCACTATACTGACTCAAATGCATGTTTCTCGCTCCTATTGGGGCTATGCTATCCTCCTCTCCTGCTATCTCATCAACCGCCTTCCCTCCACAGTTCTCCACGGTGCTACCCCATTCTCCATCCTTTATCTGAACAAGGATCCTTTTCCTCTTACTCTGCAAATCTTTGGGTGCACTGCCTTTGTGCACTCTCCCGCTATCACCCATGACAAACTCTCACCACGTGCCACTAAATGTGTCTTTCTAGGGTACTCTACCACTCAGAAAAGCTATTGTTGCTTTGACCCCATTACCCGCAAGCAATTTGTCTCTGCGGTTGTCACCTTCTTTGAAAATGCATCCTACTTTTCTCCCGCTTCCTCCTCTACACCTACTAATCCTCTGTCTCATACCAACCCATCCATTCCCTCTGCTCCCACTAACACTCCATCTCCACCATCTCCACCATCTCCACCATCTCCTCCGCTATCTCCTTCCTCTCCGCAGCCGTTTCTCTCTACTCCCGGGCTAGCTCTCTCCACCATGGATGCTCCGGATACTGAGGAACATGCTGCCCTGGATCTCCCGATTGCTCTTCGCAAAGGGGTTCGGGCATGTACCCAACACCCGCTTGCTGCAGTTGTTTCCTATGATCATCTTACCCCTTCTTATAGAGCTTTTGCACTGGCTATCTCGGCCACTGCCACCCCCCATTCCTACCAGGTGGCCCTTACTATTCCTCATTGGAAAGCTGCCATGGATGAGGAGATTGCTAATCTCACTACACGGGGTACCTGGACCCTTGTTCCTCCTCCTTTCGGCACAGATGTTGTTGGTTGTCGTTGGG
The DNA here is from genome assembly GCA_039583875.1 of Platanthera guangdongensis. Lineage (NCBI taxonomy): Eukaryota > Viridiplantae > Streptophyta > Magnoliopsida > Asparagales > Orchidaceae > Platanthera > Platanthera guangdongensis. The sequence goes on from CM077151.1 coordinate 160,424,702, forward strand.
TCTTTGTGGTGAAGTTTCTCCCCGATGGAAGTGTGGATCGTTACAAGGCTCGCCTGATTGCCAAGGGTTTTACCCAAACTTATGACATTGATTACTTTGACACTTTCTCTCCCGTGGCTCGTCTCAGCACTATTAGGGTTCTTCTCTCTGTGGCCGTCAACAGGGATTGGCCCGTTTCACAGCTGATGTTAAGAATGCTTTCCTCTATGGTGATCTGCAGGAAGATGTTTACATGGAGCAACCTCCTGGGTATGTTGCTCAGGGGGAGACACGAGTATGCCAGCTGAAGAAGGCTATCTATGACCTCAAACAGAGTCCTCGTGCCTGGTTTGACAAGTTTAGTGGCATTGTTGCGACCATTGGTTTTACAAGAAGCTCAGCAGATTACTCGTTTGTTCGAAAAACCGCCTCTGGTCTGGTTGTTCTTGCGGTTTATGTTGATGACATTCTTCTTACTGGCGATGACCAGGATGGGGTATTGTTAACAAAGAAACACCTTCGTCAACACCTGGTCACAAAGGATATGGGCTCCTCGAAATACTTTCTGGGGATTGAAATCTCAAGGAAGCCCAACTCCATGGTCCTTTCCTAACAGAAGTATGCTCTTGATCTTTTAAAGGAGGCAGGATTGACTGGTGCTAAACCTGCACGTTGTCCTATGGCTGCTGGATAAGACAAAACTTGGACAGATGACTCGCCTCTTCTTTCCGATTCTATGAGGTACCGGCGTCTGGTGGGCAAGCTCATATATCTCACGGTAACTAGACCCGACATCTCTTATGTTGTTGGCAAGGTGAGCCAGTTCATGCAAGCTCCTAGGGAGTGTCATCTACAATCTATCCTGAGGATATTAGAGTATATTAAAGCAGCACCAGGGAAAGGACTCCTCTTTCAGAAGAATCGTCACCTAAGGGTTGAAGCGTACTCTGATTCAAGTTATGCTGATGACAAAGGGGACCGTAAATCGACATCAGGTTTCTGCACGTTTGTTGGAGGCAATCTTGTGAGTCGGAATAGCAAGAAATAGTCAGTGGTTTCAAGGTCTAGTGCAGAGGCAGAATATCGCAGCATGGCGTCGACTACATGTGACTTGAAATGGTTGCGGGCTCTCATGATTGACTTAGGAGAGGTTTACAACTATCCTCTTCCTATGTTCTGTGACAACAAGGCCGTGATATACATTTTCAAAAATCCGGTCTTTCATGAGAGAACAAAACACATAGAAGTCGACTGTCATTTTATTCGGGAAGAGATATTGAAGAAACATATTTGCACTCCGTTCGTCACACCCGACAACGAGTTGGCAGACGTCTTCAACAAGTCGGTGTCCGCTTCCTTTTTCCACATCTGCGACAAGCTAGGAATGATTGATATCTATGCTCCATCTTGAGGGGGAGTGTTGCAGGATGAAGACCGGGCGGTCTGTTGCTACTCGGAGACCGGGCGGTCTGGCGGTTTCTCCCAGCCGGTCTGTGTGCCGGGCTATTGCTGTTTGGTGTCCCAGCGGTCAGGCGGTTTGTCATAGACGACTTGGAGACCGAGCGGTCTAGCAGTCTCCTGTGGCGGCTTGCTCTCTGTGTTGCATGGTCTCCTCCTGTTGGTGGTCGGGCGGTTAGCCGGTTTGTCTAATCGCACGACCTGTCCGGTTTGTCTCTTTGTGAAGCCGCATATACATGTAAATTTTTAGTCCCACATTGCTTAAACTGTAATCTCTCTCATCTCCTCCATTCTATAAAAAGGAGGCTATACCGTTGTAATTGATACCTTTTTGCAATAATAAAGTTTACATTACTCCAATTTTTCGGCCTGTTATTTTCTGTTCGCACATAACTCAAGGCCATTTTTGCTGTTCCTGAAGCTCCAGCCATTCCATCTCCTCCAAGAGCTATTTCCCCCATTGTTTCATCCCCTACATCAGCCATTTCTGCCCCAGTTTTTGTAATGGATGATTCACCTATGTCTGATCTGGATTCCTTGATCGTGGTTGACATTGAAGAAGAAAATAAGACAATGGCTGAAAGCACTGTTATTAATAGCCCTCCTGCTCCTCCTCCAGCTCCAGTTGCAGCTCCTCCTCCAGTTACCTCCCAGCCAGAGAAACCTGAAATATCTACTAAAGCCTTAAAAGCACTAAATGCATTATATGATAATCCACAAGACTTTTCTGATGATGATGAGGATGAAGATGATGACTCAGATGAGGATCCCAAGAAAAAGAAAGTTTCTAAGAAAAGGATAGCTCCTCCACCTCCTGCTCCAAAGCCCAACCCAGCAAATGACACACCTTATTACATACTACAGAAGATTACTCCCTATAAGGGCATGCCAGCTTGGATGTGGCTGTCCAAAATTGAACAGAAAGAAAGGAAAAGAAGCAAAAGATATTCTCCTCCTCCACAAAGATTTAGGAAGGATCCTCCTCCACCTCCTCCTCCAGCTGCTGGTGCTTCAGGCACAACATCTCAAAGGTCTACCCAGTTTCAAACATACCAAAGACATCAGGGTAGATCCTCATCTTCAGGAAGCAGCAAGCAGAGACATTATTCATCTGGCAAGCGGCACCAACAACAATAGCAGCAACATCAACAACAAAAACAACAACAACTCCCTGACATCAAAAAGTTGAAAGCTCCAACAGACCTGCTTCTCCTGTACCTTTTGAAGATCCTGAAACAGCTACTACAACAAGGATGGCCAGATTCCAGGAACTGGTTGGCCTTTCCATGATTAACAAAGCCAGAGCTGAAGGGAAGGATACATCAAAGTATAATACCATGTCAAAATACAGGAAGGAAGAGCTGAACATGTTTGCTAAAGCTAATAAATTTTTCAATGTTGATGACTATATGAAACTGCATCCAGAAGTAGTAGTGCCCAGGGCTACATCACTAAAAATCATAGGGGATGCTGACATGATTATGACAAAGGTGCAAGCTGCAGATCCCAACAGGGAAATCATATTCACTCAGTCTGGAGAAAAAGGGAAAGAGGAGAAGCACAAGGAGAAAAAGCAAAAGAAATGATTCTTGAACTATCTTTAATATTTCTGAGTTAGTTTGAAAACTGCTTTTTAAATTTCCTGATACAAAGCTTATTATATATATATTTGCTGCATATACTAATTTTTCTGCCAGATATATGTTTTCCTGCTTTGTAAATTTTTATTTCTTTATGAGTATGTAATTAGTGACCTCACCCAAATAAGGGGAGATTGTTGGATCCCTAGTTTGATTTGGGCTAGGTTCACTAAGTTAGGATCATCTGTCCCAACATGTATAGCCAGAGTCATGGTTATGTCTTAGAGTATAGACCAAGTCCTTAGAGTCAACACTACATGGACCAGCCATCAACAGACTGCATAAAGACTCAAGACTTAGAGAAATATCAAGACCCAGAAAATGAGTTCGACGTTCGTCGAACTCAGGTCGACGAAAGCTATCCTCAGCACGACGGTCTCAGAGAAAATTCTCTGAGCTGAGCTCGACGAACTTGGTACTCAGGTCGACGATTTATGGACACTACTTCAACATTTCAAGTCCAGAATTTCTCTGAACTCCACTCGACGAACTTGGTATTCAGGTCGACGATCTATGGGTATTCTACTTCAACATCTTATTCCAGAAATAAGTAAATATTCTAAGTCCAGGATCATACTCCAGTCGACGAATTCACATTCTCAGCTCGATGAACTTAGACCACATTCCTGGCAAGAATTATCTAGCAGTTAGAAGTTCTCAGGTCGACGAATCTAGTTCTCAGGTCGACGATTTCTGGCAACTCCACTTCAACACTTCATTCCAGAGACATCTAGAATATTCTAAGTCCATAAACACTTTACTGAACTCTAGTCGACGAACTTAGATTATCAGCTCGACGAACTTCATGCACAGAATTGGCAAGGTTCTGGAGAAAGCAGTTGTCTGTTCTACGGTCGACGATCTTGGATCTGAGCTCGACGAACAACCATTATCTGGTCAACGAACTTGACTTCACAGCTCGACAAACTTTGGACCCAGATCGATGAATTCTATGAAGAACCAGACTTAGTTATTTTCATCCATCCGTCTTTATTCTATGACAAGAATTTCTGAGTAAATAATGCTAAAATATTCTCTGAATATTATAGTTAGAAGCAAGCATTGATTACGGTCTTCATCAGGATTATTGGTTGTCGTTTTTCAATGGGATAGTTGGGAAAATCATTAAATGCAAAATATTCTCCAGGCCGTCAGCAATGAATGCAGAAAAATTTCAAATTTCAAAAGGAAGATAATATGGAAAATACAAAAAGGGGATTTTCAATCTCTTTCTTGTACAAACAGTCAGTTTGTTAATCAAGGATAAAGAATCTTCTGCTGCTCTCTCTCTCTCGACAGCACTTTGAGACAAAAAGAAATAGAAAGCTGATATAGAAAAAGAAGTCCTAACCAGAGAAAGAACATCAAGCTGAAGAAGAAGAAGAACAGCCAATCCAAATCAAGAGTCTTCTTCTGTCTTCTGCCAGGACTCTTCAAAGGACAACAAATCTTCTATCTGTCAAGGAGTTCCTGGAGTTCATCTGGTTAAATCAACAATTTGAAGTCCTATCACCCTGAAGCAAAGCTCCATCTTTCCTGAACCATTCAATATCTCAGGGGGAGCGTTTGCTAACATTAAATCCACAAAAGTCTTCTAAGTTGTTTTGAGAAAGAGAAGACATAATCAATCTCTCATCTCCTAGTGTATATAGGGTTCTTAACTCCCTTCAAAAGTTATACCTAGTTGCAAATCACCTGATCAAAAGACTTGAGGTTTGGTTTTTGAGCACCTGATCAAAAGCTCATTGGTGTCAAGCACCGGATCAAAAATCTGAGTGGATTCCTACCAGGGTGGTAGAAGAGTGGATGTACCCAGGTTGGGGAACCACTATAAATTTCTTGTGTTGTCTGGTTGCTCTTTTCTTTTGTTTCTTGCTGTGGCTGTGCTAGTTAGGATAGCTGTGTTAGTGTTTAATTAGTTTATATTCTGCAGTATCTGTGATAGTCTAGTTTATACTCTGCTGAAATTTTTATTTACAACAAAAAGTTGTAAAGTTTTGTAAAGATACTTTATTCACCCCCCTCTAGAGTATTCCTGATCTAACCCCTCACTTTCAAGGTTGCTAAAAAGGATCTAACAATCTGAGTATACCTCTAAGGTTAGCTATAAGATATAATTATGGGGTCAAGAATGAACTATAAGAAATTAGGGGCCATGAAACTACCTATCTGCAGGAAGGAAGGATTTGGCCTCTGGAAGAAAGGGTTAGACTGTTCATGAAAGCATCTGACCCTAGGATCTATGTAACAGTAGTGGAAGGTCCTTTTATCCCCACAAAGGCTTCCACCATAGATCCAACTCTGAGAGTGCCCAAGGCATATACAGAGATGGATAGAGATGAGGTAATTCTGTCTACCATGGACAAAAGGGCACAAAATATTATAGCTAGTGCCATTGATGACTCAACCTTCCAAAACCTTGTACACTGCAAGACCTCCAAGGAAATGTGGGACACTCTTGCGGTCTACATGGATGGCTCTGAGGAATTTAGAGATGATAGGAAGTCCTTGCTCAACCAAGAGTATGAGGCTTTCAGACAAAGAAAATCTGAAAAAGTAGCTGACTGCTTTGAGAGGTTCTTTAGGACAGTTAATGAACTAAGAACCTATGGTAGGGTTGATGCGCTCAAAGCTCGACTCTTATTTTATCTAGGGAGTATGGCGGGTCCGGATTTCATGACGTGAATTATATACAAGTGCACCTATCGCAAGTAATACAGGATATTCAGGGGGGGAATATCGAGATTGTAAATTTCCCGAGAATGGGTTGATTATCCCTACTGCTCCAGAAGAACTATTATTTTACCGAAAAATTTAAGTTGTCGGTTTTAAATAAGAAAAAGCTGGAAATAGATTAAGAACAAGGTCAATGAAGAAATAACACTCGGTATCGAATTACGTTAGGACTAAAATAAATTTAAATAATTAGAGATCCTATGTTTCAATTAAATTAAATGGAAGACTTGGCTATGGAGGTTCCAAAAGAATGAGCCCACCTATCTTTAGGTCTATCGCTCACCTAAACATTAAGACTATTCAACTGGGCTCTCGTCCGACGAAAGATTCCTCTTAATGCCTGCATTATGCTAAGAACCCCGCTATTGGGGGGGGGGGCACCCAATCCGGAATAATTACGCGCCTCCACTCTCAAGGTTTAGTGCGAAACTCTCTTTACCCATGGGTGATTAGTCCATACACACGGCCTCTCGGCTAGCTAGCATACGGACTATGAAAATAGATCCTACACATCGATATGTGGTTCTACGCGTCGTAAACCCATGTCAAACCTTATGTACTTAATTAAATAGAAAAACAAGACCTTTAATTATTTAAAAACATTTTATATCCCAATGCTCTTCGATAACAAGGGCTAAAAGCGATTAGCCACTCATCAGAATGGGGATGACTTATGAGTTTGGTGAGACGTGAATTCTAAACTACTTACTGAAGGGTTACAAAAAAATAAGAAGAAATAAGATAACCTAATATTAGAAAGAGAAAAACTACTAAACAGGAAAAATGCACGCACTCAACCAAACTCCTAATAAATAAAAAAGGCTAAGTTACAAAAAAGAAAGATCACGTAATTGAAATGACAAGTCCTACTCAAATGAGTAGGCAGGAAATGACAAGTCCTACTCAAATGAGTAGGCGGGGAATTAAAGCTTTAAATTGCAAGTCCTACTCAAACGAGTAGGCGGGAAATTAAAGCTGTAAATTGCAAGTCCTACTCAAATGAGTAGGCGGGAAATGACAAGTCCTACTCAAATGAGTAGGCGGGAAATGACAAGTCCTACTCAAACGAGTAGGCGGGAAATTAAAGCGGAAAATGACAAGTCCTACTCAAACGAGTAGGAGGGAAATGACAAGTCCCACTCAAACGAGTAGGCGAGAAATTAATGCGGAAAATGACATGTCCTACTCAAATTAGTAGGCGGGAAATGACAAGTCCTACTCAAATGAGTATGCGGGAAATGAAAGCTGAAAAAGCTAACTCATACACTCACACACACAACTTGAAGGAAAGAAAGAAAAAAAAGCTAACTCATACACTCACACATACAAGCAAAAATTGAGAAAAGCAAAGTGATTGAAAAATTAAAACGTTTACATTTTTACTGCTAGAACTTGCCAGAAATGCATAAAAAGTAGAAATAAAAATTGTATGAGCAAAAGAGTTTTCAAATAAATGTGAAAATCAAAGGTGTTGAAAAATTGAAATAACACATAATCCATTCTTATAGCTTTGTAGAAAGGTTTAAAAAGTGGAAGAAAGTTAAAAAGAAGGAAAAGTTTTACATCCTAAAATAGGAAAATCTAAGTTAAAAAGATATGAAAACCACTTTCAAATCATTTTACAAATTCATAAGAATGAATATAAAAGCACAAAAATCCTAAATCTAAATCATTCTAAGGAGTATGATAAGAAAAATAGGCTATAATAACGACTAGTAATTTTAAGAAAATCTAAAGTAAAGCTAAGTGATTTTTTCATTTGAAAGTATAAATTCCACAAATCTAACTCATACACACACACACACCTATAAAAAATGAAGATACATAAGATTGATGAAAGAGAAGGACTCAGAGGCATTCCAGTACAACATAAGGATGAAAAGCTATCAAATTTTATTAAGAGAAAGTTTGATTACAAAAGCTAAAACAAACACAAAGAGGAGGGGGAAAAATATACTTCCATAGAACTAAAAGAAGAATCCTAGAAGCAGCCCTAACAGCAAAATGGCTCAAAATTTCGAACCCATGGCCCTTACAGCAAAGCTCTATTTATAGGCATAAAATTCAGATTACACGCCCTAGGTCACGAGCGTATAGGGGGCATGTAGCGACTGTTGCTGAAGTGATCCAGAACATTTATTGCTGGTTTGACTTTGGGGCTATACATGTGGAAGTCACGGATGTGAACCTGCTGTCATGGGCGTATAGTGGGGGCGTGTCAGGGAGGTTTATCTACAAAAGGCGTCGTGTAGTTGGTGTTAAGTTGAGCTCGATGGGTTGAACAAGGGCGTGTAGTGGTTTCGACGATCGTCGAACGCAGATCTTCGAGTGGAGATCGACGAACGTCGAGGGCGTGATACAGGCGTATTCAGAAATCATCGAACGCAGATCGTTGATTTGAGATCGACGAATGTCGAGGGCATGACACGGGCGTGTCACGGGAGGAACACAGGTGTGTCAGGTAGTTCAACGATCGTCGAACCCGGATTGTCGAGTTGGCGCTAGCTTCTTTTGGAATCAAAGTCACACGCCCAGGTCACGGGCGTGACCGAGAAGTAGACAGACGTCTAATTTGGAATTTTGACAATTTTCTAAAAAATTCTGAAAATAAATTAAATCTTAGTTAGCAAAATATATACAAAAAAGGAGCATTTTATTAAAGAAAATTTAACTAAAAATAAAGAAAATAAACAAAAATGACTTAAATAAACTACGTAAAAATATGTATATTTACAACTTATCAAATACCCCCATACTTAAGCTTTTGCTATACCAGAGCAAAAGTTGGAGATATATTTATAAAGAATTAAAGGAAATCCAAAATTTAGATACTGCTTGAATTAATTAAAAGAGAGATAAAAGTAATTATCAGGGGTATAAGAGTTAAGTCCTAAATCATGAAATTGATTTAAATAGAGGAAAAGTTTTGGCCAAAAAGACTTCTTGAAGTAGTTAAATAGCAAGCAAAAATTATAATAGTTAGGTAACAAAGATAGATTGGAATTATAGAAACTTTAGCTTAAGAGTTTAATGGAAATAATGCAATTTAAAAATTATGCTCTCAAAAAGATTTTATATTAAGTCTAGAATCATTGAATATGGCTAAGAGGATTGTTTTAGTTTATGAAGAGGGCTTTGGAGGAGTTGAGGTATATATTATTTTCAAACCTCCGTCTCTTTTTCTTGAATGAGGATGTTTAGGAAAATGAAATCTTATTTTTCATGACATGTAATTTTTGAATAACTTCATATAACCCAATGTATATGTATAGAAGTAATGAATTTTATCCTCTTACTCTGCAACATATAATTTTTTCAAATATTGGATGTATATGTTTACGGAACAAAATCTTATTCTCATTAACATATGTTCTTTTAAGGATTATCATGTTAATTAAGACATGATAGATATGGGGAGATGGGTTTTTGTTTGTCTATATATTTTTTTTTCTAAAATAAAACTAGATTTTAATAAAAAAATATTGAGAGCAACCGTTATAAATTGAATGTTCATGTATTTCTAAAAGCTTGAAATAGAAATAATTGAAGTCTATGGTTGTTTTTTCTAACATAATACACATGCCTCTATTTTAGATAAATTAGAAGTAGTGCCTAAAATGAGTCCCTCATCTTAAGAACAAAGCATAAAAAATTCTTTAAAACTTAACCCCGAATATTTAAATCTATCAATCTTTAATTAATAAACGAATAGTAAACAAATAATTAATGAAATTCGCTTATAAATAAACTCGCAACAAAATTTTTGGAGAGCAAAAAAGGGTTAAGAATGGAATATTCGATTTATTTGTTTCATAAATTTTTTTTTTGGATTTTAGAGTTTTCATTTTTTTGTGTTTTTAATTTATTGTCTTTTTTTGAATTTTTGTTTTTGTTTTGTTTTACTCTTTTTTTGAGATTTTGGAAGTTTTGTTCAATGTTTTGGGGATTTTTGACTTATTCTCTTTTATTGTGTTTTGTGTTTAATTTTGTTATTATATACATACAAAAAAATGCGAAAAAGATATAATTATTTTTTTAAACTATTTTTCTTTTCTAATTTTTTTTTGTATTTTTGGTTTTATAAGCAAATATTTACAAAATAAGGAAAGAGAGAAAAATTATTTACAAAGAAGAGAAAGAAAGGAAAAGAGAAAAGAATATTTAAAAAAATATTTACAAAAAGATATATGCATAAAGTATTTACAAAAAAATATTTACAAAATAAAACAAATATTATTTGGAATTTTTGCTTTATAATTTTTTTTTGGAATTTTTGGAGTTTTCATTTTAAATTTTTTTTGTTTTGTTTTGTTTTTATATATTTTAAAATTTTTTGGAGTGCAGAAAATAAAGAAAGAAAACACCCCCATACTTAAGTCCAACATTATCCCCAATATTGCAACAAAAGTATGCAGGAGAAAAATAAAATGTAATATTTACAAAGAAAATAAAGAGAGGGGGCAGGGCGGGGGGGGGGGGGGGGGGGGGGGGGGTAGAAGCTTCCCTGAAATGAGGTCGGGGAGGCCCAGTTTAGGAACCCTGCATTATTAAGAAAAAAAAATAGCAAAGAAAAAGTAAAGAAAGAGCGAAAAAGATAAACATGGGGTGCCTCCAAGGAGCGCTTTATTTATAGTCGTGTAGCATGACTATTTTGGCGGTTTATATGTCAAAGAGGGTTATGGATCGCCTGCTATATATAATTTTAAGTGATGACCATTCACTTTAAACGAGCCTTTTTTCTGGTGGGAGATGAGTATGGTCCCATATGGCCAAACCTCTTCAACTTTGAAGGGGCCGGACCATCGTGATTTTAGTTTACCGGGAAAAAGTCTAAGTCGTGAATTATATAAAAGGACAAGATCACCCGGAGAAAACAAATTTGGGGTCTTGATTTTTCGGTCGTGGTAAAACTTAGAACGCTCCTTATAGAACTTATTGCTCTCGTAAGCGTTTGCATGCCATTCATTGAGCTCGTTTAGTTGCAATTTTTTATTTTGAGCAGCTGAGTTAGGGTCAAGATTTAAGAGTTTTAAAGCCAAAAGAGCGCGATGTTCTAGTTCTACGGGGAGATGGCACGCTTTGTCGTAGACTAATTGATATGGCGTACAACCAATTGCGGTTTTGTATTCGGTACGATATGCCCACAACGTATCGTCAAGTTTGATGGATCAATCTTTTCTATTAAGCGAAACTGTTTTCTCTAATATACATTTAATCTCTCGATTTACTACCTCAACTTGTCCACTAGTTTGCGGGTGGTAGGGGTGGCAAGTTTGTGCGTGACATCGTTTGTAGCTAACGTCTTAGCCGTTTGGGTGTTGCAGAAATGTGTTCCCCTATCGCTCACAATAGCGCGCGGTGTGCCGAAGTGAGAAAATAGTTTTTTTAAGAAAAGTCACGATGACTCGTGCATCGTTGGTGGGGAGAGCTTGCGCTTCAGCCCACCTCGATATGTAGTCGACCGCCACTAAAATATAATTATTTTAAAATACGGAGGGAGGGGCCCGACAAAATCGATGCCCCATAAATCGAAGACTTCACATTCTAAAAATGAATTTTGGGCATCTCGTCGCGACGAGAGATGTTACCCGACCGCTGACAGCAATCGCATGAGTGTACAAAATTGTGAGCACCTTTGAATAGAGTGGGCTAAAAGAAGCCCTCCTTGAGCGCCTTTAGCGCGGTCCGTTAGCTTGATAATGCCCACCAGGCGGACCCTCGTGGCAGTGCCTAAGTATTTGCATGCACTCCACACCCGCGACGCATCTTCGGACCACTTGGTCCGCGCAGATACAAAAAAGAAAAGGGCCCTCCCAAAAGAAATATTTCAAGTCAGAAAAGAATTTTTTCTTTTGTTGGCTCGAAAAGTCTTTTGGGAGCACCGGCGCAACTAAATAATTCGCAAAATCTGCGAACCAAGATGGGGAATATGAAGTAATATTAATGCCTAGGAGGCATTCCTCGGGGAATCTGTCATTTATGTTAGATTCGACGAGCGCTTCCGCACCGGGATTTTCTAAGCGGGAGAGGTGATCGGCGGCTAAATTTTCCGCACCCCGCTTATCCCGGATCTCCAAATCAAATTCTTGCAGGAGGAGGATCCATCGAAGAAGGCAGGGTTTGGAGGCCATTTTTGCTAACAAATATTTTAAGGCGGAGTGGTCGGTAAATACGATAACTTTAGGTAGTGTTATATACGAGCGAAATTTATCAAATGCAAAAATGACGGCTAAAAGTCCATTTTTCGTTGTCGTGTAATTTCCTTGTTCGGAAGTGAGCGTCTTGCTAGCGTAATAAATAGGATGAAAATATTTGTTTATACGTTGGCCAAGAATGGCACCTACGGACAATATCACTAGCGTCGCACATAATCTCGAACGGAAGGGTCTAATCGGGTGCCACTAAAATGGGTGAATTGATAAGTTTTTGTTTTATAAAAATAAATGCAGACTCGCATTCGTTACTAAAGACAAAATTTGATTCCTTTTCCAAGAGGCGAGTAAGCGGCTTTGTTATTTTTGAAAAATCTTGAATGAAACGTCTATAAAAGCCCACGTGGCCTAAGAAACTCCTAATAGATTTAACATTAGAAGGCAGAGGAAGTTTTTTGATAATTTCAACTTTAGGCTTATCGAACTCCATCCCCTTAGACAAAATCTTATGGCCAAGAACCAAACCTTCTCGAACCATAAAGTTACATTTTTCCCAATTTAAAACAAGATTTGTGTCCTCACATCGCTGAAGGACACGATCTAAATTGCGAAGACAAGATGGGAAAGAGCATCCAAAAACAGAGAGGTCATCCATAAAGACTTCCATAATGTCTCCTGCCAGCTCTCCAAAGATCGCCAATATACATCTTTGGAATGTAGTTGGTGCATTGTAGAGGACAAATGACATTATTCAGTATGCGAAGGTGCCAAACGGGCATGTAAATGTTATTTTCTCTTGGTCATCGGGTGAAATGGGGATTTGGAAAAACCCCAATAAGCCATCAAGAAAACAAAAATATGGATGACCGGATTAACGCTCGAGAATTTGGTCTAAGAACGGTACTGGTAAATGGTCCTTACGGGTGGCCTCATTTAGTTTTCTATAATCGATGCACACCCGCCAACCCGTAACAGTACGAGTTGGGACGAGTTCATTATGCTCATTTTCCGCTACGATAAGACCGCCCTTTTTGGGCACTACATGAACGGGACTAACCCATGTACTATCCGATATAGGATAAATAATCCCCGCATATAATAATTTTATAATTTCGGCCTTAACGACGTCTTTCAAGTTTGGATTAAGATGTTACTGCGGCTGAATAGTTTTGCGATAATTATCGCTAAGGAAAATCTTATGGGTGCAGAAAGAAGGGTTAATCCCTTTTAGGTCAGAAATTTGTCATGCAATTGTCTGGCGATGTTTAAGTAAAACTTCCAATAAATCGAAAGTCTCTGAATCGCTCAAATGCAAAGAAATGATAACGGGAAGGGTATCATCTTTTCCCAAAAAGGCATATTTGAGTGATTCGGGTAGGGGTTTGAGTTCAAGGCAGGGTGGTTCTTCTAACGAGGTTTTAATTTTAATGTCCTTCAATCCAAAAGGTTCGAAAAACAAATTTGTAGAGTAATCCTCTTCGCAGTTAAAATTTTTGAATGCAAAAGTGTCGTTGTTATAGGGGAAGAACAATCTCCGAGATAGGTATCTAAATTATAACAAAAGTCATCGCTCGATGACGAGTCTCCTATGGAGGGATTATTAGAGAAAGTAACTTCATCATCTCCTACCCAAAGGAGGAGACGACCATTACTTACATCAATTAATGCGCGGGAGGTGGCGAGAAAAGGGAGACCGAGTATAATTAGTACATCGGTGTCCTCCTCGATGTCTAAGATGACGAAGTCTACCGGAAAGATAAACTTATCAACTCAGACAAGTACGTCCTCCACTACCCCGACGGGAAATTTAACCGAGCGATCCGCTAGTTGAATTCCCATTTTAGTAGGGGACTGTAACACCCCGAAACTCAAAAGAGCGACGGGGGATGTTTTGGGCCAGTTTTGGGTTCTGGCTGCAGGCACACGGCCTGGGACACGGGCGTGTCCCAGGGCGTGTCAAGCTTGTGTCGACACTTAGCCAGGAAGTCAACATTTTGAGCTCGACATTGTGTCGAGACTGGGCACACGGCCTGCGACACGGGCGTGTCGACCCGTGTCGACACTTAGCCCGTGAAGTCGACACTCTACGTTCGACGAAGTGTCGAGACATGGCACACAGCCTGCGACACGGGCGTGTTGCAGGTCATGTCGACCCGTGTCAACACTCATCCCGGGAAGTCGACATTTTGCTCGACGTTGTGTCGAGATAAGGCACACGGCCTAGGACACGGGCGTGTCCAAGGCCGTGTTGTCAGGTCGACGATCTTCGCTCGACGAAGTGTCGAGTGTCAAGACCGTGTACACGGCCTGGAGCCCAGGCGTGTTGAGGTGACACGGGCAAGGACACGAGCGTGTCCTAGAACCCGTGCAGTGCTCGGGTTGTTTTCGGGGAAAAAACGATGGGGGTACATGGCCGTGTCAGGTGGAACACGGGCGTGTCAGGTCGAACATGGGTGTGTTCGATACCCATATGTTATTCCAGGCACGTCGATTTTGACGGTGAATGAGGCACACGGCCCTGGACACGGGTGTGTGCCAGGCCGTGTGCGGTCCAGATTGGGCATTTCAGTCCCGGATCAAAGCCGTTTGTTTCTCTAATAGATGATCCAACGGCTGGGGGTTGTTCCTGAAGGGATATACCCGGGATTGGGCCTTAGAAACCCTCACTTTTCATGAGTTCTTATCTTTCTAAAGCTTAGAGAGAGAGAGGAGAGCCAAGGAATGGAGAAGAAGCTAGATCCAGCCATTGGAGGAGCTTCGAAGCTCCAAATCGCGAGCCGACTCCGGATCCACGGAGGCGAAGAGAGTGCGGTGCTTTTCATCCGCTTACTTTTCCATGGCACCAAAGCATAACGCAAGGGTAACGATTCTCTTCTTGAGCATGCGTAGCTCTCCTTCTTTGCATAGGAAGCCCGCTCTCGCGAGTTTGCGGTGAGTTGGAGGCATTCCTTCGGGTAGATATGTGAAGTCCCCGTTGTTTAGAGTCCGTAAGCGAGAACGGACATAGGCATGATGTGTGAAGCCTACCCGGACATGTTGGTCTGGATCGGTGATGTTGAATTGTATAAATGCCAGAGAAGACTCCGTGCTATTGGTTGTTTTTCGGGTTTTCTACACGGTAGATTGCAACAGGGAGCCTTGGGGATTAACCCTAAGGTGCACCCGGAAAACTGGGCGGATGCGTGATCTTGCCAACATGGAGGCCTGAGAGCTAACTTGAACATAACCGAGTTATGTGAAATTGTGTGACGAAAATGGGACTCGGGAGAAGTTTGACCTGCGCATATGGCTTAAATTGTCGTTGCGATGTGAGCATGGGTTAGATGGAACCATACCCGTTTCTATGTCGTTCTGGTTAAAGAGACCTAAGGTTACGTGGCACTTGCCGTTGGTATAGATGAGAGTCTTCGGCGGTCTATGGCTTAAATTGTCGTGACCCATGTCGGGAAGACAAATTGCTCATATGTTTGGCCGTCAAAGTGGCGGTGGTGGGTCCGGAATGTCTATGGCTTTAACTGACGTGACATCGACCGGTTCACTAAGAATGTGCCCTGAGTGCATGGGGTGTGTGGCCATTTGAGCCTACGCCTGTGATGAAATGAATATTATTATGTTGCTCACTTGTGCTAATAAAATTGCAGGGAAGGAGCATCGCCGCCCCGAGTTGGGGGCGAGATCGTTATAATTTGGTCAGCATTGCTGACCGTTGCCTTTTTGTTTGCCACCGTGCGGTGGTTATGTTGCTTGCAGGTGCTGCTGGACCAAGCGGTCAATAGCGGGCTAAAGCCCAAATTGCGAAGCCGGCCCTTGAAGGCCTATTTGGAGTGTTTACTGCTTTATTCATGTATGACCGGCCTGCGTGCCGTGGTTTGAAAATCATGTAACATTAAGTAAACCATTTTGTAAGGCCTTAAGGCCAGTACTGGTGTATGTACTTCATTCCTGGTTGGCTATTCTAGTGGACATTAATGCTTTAGTGCTGAGTTCTTTATTGCAACTTATATAAACTGCTTCCGCTAGAATGCTCTGTGTAGGACGTTATGATTAGTTGGATGGTTTCCATGAGTTACCACCCGGTCTGTCTGTAGTATATGGCGTCGGGCCCCGGCCAGACCTACTGCTATATGCTATGCGACGGATAGGGGGTGTTACAATTTGGTATCAGACTACTAGTTTTGGTCGGGCTTAAGATGAATTCGTGGGCGAATTCTTTTTAAGGGGTGGTGAGCACATTGTGTGCGTCATCATTATAACGGTAAAAGAACCCATCAATGTCCACTTAGGAATGAAAATACACGTGTTTGAGGAACCTGCGTGTTCCTATAATTACTGTTTGCAATTTTATTTGGTCGCTTAACGGTGTTTTGTACCACTATAGGTGACCGGAAGCGGTGCTGGACCGCCAAAATGTCCGGTTTCTGAGGAGCATAGTGCACCCGGTGAGGTGTTTGAGACTCCTCCTTCGTATGAAACCGTTAGAAGGATCGTAGAAGCGGTGTTCGCGGTGATGGGTGCACAGCTTGGAGGAAATGTACAACCATGCGCCCCTGTTGTGGCTTCAACGCCGGTGGGCGTGATGTAGTAGATGACCTTTGGTAGACCATCGGGGCAGCAGCTGAATATGCATTTAGTGCAGGGAGCGCACACAGTTGAGGAATATTTGCAAGCATTTCTTATGATAAGTCGCTACCCATGCTTCGAGTTGGATAACGAGCAAGCTACAGTCGATAGATTTTATAATGGCCTGCGTGCCGAGTTACGAGTTCTACTGCTAGGACCAAAGTTATTGGGATTCCGAGCCTTGGTTGAATCAGCTAGATCTTTGGAGGCAGATTTGAGGAAGACCCTCCTGATGCCAGCGACCATGGTATCGGACTATACAAACCCCATAAGAGCTGCATCCGGCAGAATGCTGGAGAAAGGGGCTATGAAATCGGCTAGCAAAGCTACTTACACTTGTCATACTTGTGGAAAGAAAGGGCACTTTGCCCGAGACTATTGGAATGGTGCTCGGAAGGGTAAGAAAGCTATGTCAGGAGCAGTCAAGGACATTAGTGCACAGGAAACGACATTCAAAGTGCCGAACACCTCAAAGTCTGTATATCGAAAGTGGTACAAGAAGGCTAGGACTTTGGGTCTAGTCCCTCCTTTCAGTGCTTCGGGGGTAACTACAAGCCAAACCCCGGGAGCATGTTACAACTGTGGGGAGCCGGGGCATTATGCCCGTGAGTGCCTAAGACCCTGGAGGAAGCACGCCATCGTGACGACAGGTATGGTTTAAAGATAGTTTTGCCTTAAACACTTGTCGCCCTTATGCATGTTAGCTTAGAACTACTGCTGCTAAGCCTTGTTATGACTTTACTTTATCTGCAAGAGCACCGTTCGTTTTGGGAGCTTCGCATTCCTTTATTATGAATTATATTGTGCGTCAGAGTACCTCCTTCGACGGTAAGAGACAAATTGGATGTGTTATAGTCCAATGGTGCTCATTGTGCGCGGGTAGAACTTGTTGCGCTTAGTTTTGGATTGGGAATCAGGAGTACGATCTACAAGTGTCGTTACTTCCGTTGGTAGAGTTCGACGTTATCTTTGGCATGGACTGGCTCTCGGAGCAGCAAGCCTATATAGATTGCGGTAGTAAGGAAGTCAAGCTGGGAGCAAGTCGTGAGACGACCTTTACGGGCTCGAAGAGGTCGAGCAAGACGTTGGTGTCTGCTCTTCAGGTGGTGAAGGCGGTTCGTGCTGGGGCAGAGCTTTTTTGTACACTAGTGGAGGTTGCAAAGCCGAAGCCCGCGTTGGTTAATATTTCAGTGGTATCGGAGTACCCTGATGTGTTCCCTAGAGATCTTCCTGGAGCCCCGCCTCGACGGGAGATAGATTTCATGTTTGAGCTAGTACCAGGTGCAAAGTCTGTGTCACGCTCTCCATATCGGCTAGCGCCTAAGGAAATGGCGGAGCTGAAGGTGCAACTTCTAAAAGTTGTTGGAGCAAGGGTATGTGCGTCCAAGTCCTTCGCCTTGGAGCGCACCGACCCTCTTTATTAAGAAGAAGGACAGAAGCTTGAGGCTATGTATTAATTATCGGGAGCTCAACGAGTTGACGGAAAAGACCAAGTACCCAATCCCAAGGATCGATGATCTTTGTGATCAGTTGGTCGGGCCAACGACGTACTCTAAATTAGATAAGGGAGAGTGATATCCCTAAGATAACGTTCAGTACAGGATACAGGCGCTACGAGTTTACGGTCATGCCGTTTGGGCTGACTAATGTGCCGTCAGTGTTCATGGAGTTGATGAACAGGACCTTCCGGGAGTGCTTGTACCATTTTGTGATCGTCTTCGTCGACGATATTCTGGTGTATCCGCAGAGTAAGGAAGATCACTTCAAGCATCTTCTTTTGGTTTTGGAGACACTAAAGAGGAATCAGTTGTATGCCAAGTTCTCGAAGTGCGAGTTTTAGTCATCCTCAGTGGCGTCCTCGGTCTTATAGTGAGTGAGGAAGGTATTGCAGTGGATCCGACGAAGATTGTTGCGATGCGGGAGTGGCCTAAGCTTTGTACGGTAGCAGGAGTTCGGAGCTTTTTGTGGCTTGCCGGCTATTACAGGCGCTTTGTAGAGAACTTCTCGCGGATAGCGTTACCCCTCACTACTTTGACGAGGAAGGAGCAGAAGTTCTTTTGGACGCCGGAGTGCGCGCGAGCTTTTGAGGAATTGAAATGTCGGTTGACCACGGCGCCTGTGCTGACTTCGCCGAGTGGGACCGAAGGCTATGAGATTTAATAGCGATGCTTCGGGCAGCGGTTTGGGTTGCGTGCTACTGCAACACGGAAGTGTAATAGCTTATGGCGCGAGACAGCCAAAAGTGCACAAGAGGAACTATCCGGTCCAGTACTTGCTATTAGCAGCCGTGAGTTTAGCCTTGAAGGTGTGGAGGCATTATTTGTACGGTGTGAAGATGGATATCTACGCCGGTCACAAGAGCGTGAAGTATCTGATTGGTCAGAAGGATCTAAATTTGCGGCAGCGTAGATGGATGGAGTTCTTGGGAGACTATACATTCAAGATCCACTACGTGCCTGATAAAGGGAATGCGGTTGCTGATGCGTTGAGTCGCCGAGCCCCAGCTCAAGCCAATTGGCTATCGATGCATGATGAGCGGTTGGTGCGGGAGTAGGAGGCGTTGGAGATTGTTTGTGTGGATAGGCAATCAAGTGCTGAAGTAGTACTGAATTGGACTGAAGTCCAATATGACCTGGCTGATCGGATTCAGCAGGCTTTGGATATGGATGTCCATATGAAGCAGTTCATGGTAGAAGCTCTGGATGGGTCAAATTCCCAATTCGTTGTGGAGGACGGATTGCGTTGGAAAGACGGTCGTCTGTGCGTCCCAAGTGTGGGCAATTTGCGGGTGGAATTGTTGTACGGGGCACACCATACCAAGTACACGATTCACCCGGGGAGCATGAAGACGTACCGCGATGTAAAGAAACTGTTTTGGTGGCCGGGTTTGAAGAATGGTGTGGCGCTATGCGTAGCGAAGTGCCAAACTTGCGCCTTGGTGAAGGCGGAGTGCCAAAAGCCGGGAGGTTTTCTTAAGTCCTTTCCTATTCCGGTGTGGAAATTCGACGACGTCTCTATGGGATTTGTGCACGGTTTGCCAAGGTTGAAAAAGGGGAAAACGAGGCCATTCGGGTGGTCGTAGATCAGTTAATGAAGGTGTCGCATTTCATTCCGCAGAGGAAGGATGATCCGGTGGAGACGTTGGCAAAACTATATGTGGATAATATAGTACGGCTTCACGATGTGCCCCGCACCATCGTGAGTGACCGAGAAGGGCGGTTCACGTCCAATGGTAGGAGGCTTGTGCAGCAAATGTTGGGGACAAAGTTAAAATTCAGCACAACCTTTCCTCCGCAAACGGATGGGCAGACCGAGATGGTCAATAGAACTATGGAAAGCATGCTCCGCATGTGTGTCTTGGACTTTGGAAAGCAATGGGAAGACCATCTTTATATGGTAGAAGATGTCGCACGCCGTTGTCCTGGCTAGAAACGGGTGAGTCAAGTTGTGTAAGCGATTCAAAGTGGAGGATGTTACTTTGTTGGTGCGAAGCATTCGGGAGAGGTTGATTATTGCTCAGGACCGGCAAGCGAAGTACTATAATGCCAAGCACATGAATGTGGAGTTCGCCGTGGGCGACTATGTGTACTTAAAGATCAAGCCATCCAAGGGTGTCTTGCGAGTGCGGTGATTGAAAAAGCTAATCCGAGGTACCTTGGGCCGTTTGAGGTTCTGGAGCGGGTTGGTGAAGCGGCCTATCAATTGAAGCTTTTAGTGGAGCTTAGTGGTCTACATGATGTATCCCATATTTCGGTGCTACAGAAGGCGGTACAAGAGCCTACGCGAGTGATCGCGGTCGATCAAGCACCGATTGATAGTGGGTTGACGACAAAAGTAAAGCCCGTACGGAATGAAGACTCGGAGGTCAAGCGGCTACGCAATAATGAGATCAGGATGGTCAAGGTCCGGTGGGTCAATTGCGATCGTGAGGAACTCTCTTGGGAGCGAGAGCAGATTATGCTTGACGAGTATCCGGAGTTGTTCCGCTCTGGTACAAATTTTGGTTTTGTACATGTCTTTCCTTTATATATTTCGTGGACGAAATTCTTTTAAGAGGGGGAGAGTTGAAACGCCCCGAAACTCAAAAGAGCGACGGGGGACGTTTTGGGTCAGTTTTGGGTTCTGGCTGCAGGCACACGGCCTGGGACACGGGCGTGTCCCAGGGAGTGTCAAGCTTGTGTCGACACTTAGCCGGGAAGTCGACATTTTGAGCTCGACATTGTGTCGAGACTGGGCACACGGCCTGCGACACGGGCGTGTCGCAGGGCGTGTCGACTCGTGTCGACACTTAGCCCGTGAAGTCGACACTCTGCGTTCGACGAAGTGTCGAGACATGGCACACGGCCTGCGACACGGGCGTGTCGCAGGGCGTGTCGACCCGTGTCGACACTCGTCCCGGGAAGTCGACATTTTGCTCGACGTTGTGTCGAGACTGGGCACACGGCCTGCGATACGGGCGTGTCGCAAGGCGTGTCGACTCGTATCGACACTTAGCCCATGAAGTCGACACTCTGCGTTCGACGAAGTGTCGAGACATGGCACACGGCCTGCGACACGGGCGTGTCGCAGGGCGTGTCGACCCTTGTCGACACTCGTCCCGGGAAGTCGACATTTTGCTCGACGTTGTGTCGAGACAAGGCACACGACCTAGGACACGGGTGTGTCCAAGGCCGTGTCGTCAGGTCGACGATCTTCGCTCGACGAAGTGTCAAGTGTCGAGACCGTGTACACGACCTGGAGCCCAGGCGTGTTGAGGTGACACGGGCAAGGACACGGGCGTGTCCTAGAACCCGTGCAGTGCTCGGGTTATTTTCGGGGAAAAAACGATGGGGGTACACGGCCGGCCACACGGCCGTGTCAGGTGGAACACGGGCGTGTCAGGTGGAACACGGGCGTGTCAGGTCGAACACGGCGTGTTCGATACCCTTGTGTTGTTCCAGGCACGTCGATTTTGACGGCGAATGAGGCACACAGCCCTGGACATGGGCGTGTGCCAGGTCGTGTGCGGTCCAAATTGGGCATTTCAGTCCCGGATCAAAGCCGTTCGTTTCTTTAATAGATGATCCAACGGCTGGGGGTTGTTCCTGAAGGGATATACCCGGTATTGGGCCTTAGAAACCCTCACTTTTCATGAGTTCTTATCTTTCTAAAGCTTAGAGAGAGAGGAAAGCCAAGGAAGGGAGAAGAAGCTAGATCCGGCCATTGGATGAGCTTCGAAGCTCCAAATCGCGAGCCGACTCCGGATCTACGGAGGCGAAGAGAGTGCGGTGCTTTTCATCCGCTTACTTTTCCATGGCGCTAAAGCATAACGCAAGGGTAACGATTCTCTTCTTGAGCATGAGTAGCTCTCCTTCTTTGCATAGGAAGCCCGCTCTCGCGAGTTTGCGGTGAATTGGAGGCGTTCCTTCGGGTAGATATATGAAGTCCCCGTTGTTTAGAGTCCGTAAGTGAGAACGGACATAGGCATGATGTGTGAAGCCTACCAGGACATGTTGGTCTGGATCGGTGATGTTGCATTGCATAAATGCCGGAGAAGACTCCGTGCTATTGGTTGTTTTTCGGGTTTTCTACACGGTAGATTGCAACAGGGAGCCTTGGGGATTAACCCTAAGGTGCACCCGGAAAACTGGGCGGATGCGTGATCTTGCCAACATGGAGGCCTGATAGACAATTTGAACATAACCGAGTTATGTGAAATTGTGTGACAAAAATGGGACTCGGGAGAAGTTTGACCT
The DNA here is from genome assembly GCA_039583875.1 of Platanthera guangdongensis. Taxonomy (NCBI): domain Eukaryota; kingdom Viridiplantae; phylum Streptophyta; class Magnoliopsida; order Asparagales; family Orchidaceae; genus Platanthera; species Platanthera guangdongensis. The sequence continues at coordinate 160,447,022 of CM077151.1, forward strand.
GCGCATATGGCTTAAATTGTCGTTGCGACGTGAGCACAGGTTAGATGGAACCATACCCATTTCTATGTCGTTCTGGTTAAAGAGACCTAAGGTTACGTGGCACTTGCCGTTGGCATAGATGAGAGTCTTCGGCGGTCTATGGCTTAAATTGTCGTGACCCATGCCGGGAAGACAAATTGCTCATATGTTTGGCCGTCAAAGTTGCGGTGGTGGGTCCGGAATGTCTATGGCTTTAACTGACGTGACATCGACCGGTTCACCGAGAATGTGCCCTGAGTGCACTGGGTGTGTGGCCATTTGAGCTTATGCCTGTGATGAAATGAATATTATTATGTTGCTCACTTGTGCTAATAAAATTGCAGGGAAGGAGCATCGTCGCCCCGAGTTGGGGGCGAGATCGTTATAATTTGGTCAGCATTGCTAACCGTTGCCTTTTTGTTTGCCACCGTGCGGTGGTTATGTTGCTTGCAGGTGCTGCTGGACCAAGCGGTCAATAGCGGGCTAAAGCCCAAATTGCGAAGCCGGCCCTTGAAGGCCTATTTGGAGTGTTTACTGTTTTATTCATGTATGACCGGCCTGCGTGCCGTGGTTTGAAAATCATATAACATTAAGTAAACCATTTTGTAAGGCCTTAAGGCCAGTACTGGTGTATGTACTTCATTCCTGGTTGGCTATTCTTGTGGACATTCATGCTTTAGTGCTGGGTTCTTTATTGCAACTTATATAAACTGCTTCCGCTAGAATGCTCTGTGTAGGACGTTATGATTAGTTGGATGGTTTCCATGAGTAACCACCCGGTCTGTCTGTAGTATATGGAGTCGGGCCCCGGCCGGACCTACTGCTATATGCTATGCGGCGGATAGGGGGTGTTACAGGGACGGAGTGCCCAAACCTAATTTTTGAAAGATTGAGAACGACATCAAATTAATGATCGCACCTAAATCTACAAGAGAGTATTTTACTAATATATTTCCAAAAAGGCATGGGATGGAGAACCGTCCCGGTTCATTTATTTTAAGGGGGTATTTATTAATAAGAGCCGCTGAGCAGTCTGTGTTCAGAGATATATGCAAAATATTTTGTAATTTTTGTTTATTAGAAAGAAGTTGTTTTAAATATTTCGCATACTTAGGCATCTGCGAGATCTCCTCGCAGAAGGGAACATTAATATGAATATGTTTTAATAATAAAATAAATTTTTTGTACTGCGCATCCTGACGCTCACTATATAGCTTATGTGGATATGACAAGGGCGTTTTATTTATTTTTTCGTTTAAAATTTGTAAAGGCGGCGTAATCGAAGAAGGGGGAAGAGGGGTCGGAGGTGAAATATATACCTGTGGATCGATCTATTTTGGATCGATCACCTCCTTTCGGCTATGGAGGGTTATAGCATTGATATTCCCTCGCGGATTGGGCTCCGTGTTTCCCGGTAGTGCCCCGAGCGCACACTCAGACATCATTTGTGCCAGCTTTCCAACCTGGAGTTCTAAGTTTTTTAGCAATCCGGTGATGTTCCGGATATTTGATTCGTTGGAAGCGATGTATTTAGAAAAATTTTCCTCCATAGGGGAGGGTTTTGGAAGAGTGGGAGGAGGCAGAAATACAGTTGCAAAACAATTGGGCGGGTGCTGCGCATTGTTCGCATTGCTCCATGAGAAGTTGGGGTGGTTCCTCCAACCCGGATTATAGTTATTACCATAAGGGTTATTGTTGGGGTTGTAGGAAGGTCGCCCATGATTTCCCACATAGTCTACAAACTCATCGACTACGCTGACATTAGGGGTAATCACCCAAGGTGGAGTGGAGGAGGCAGCAGACATCTCCTCCACATGCTTCATCAGCCTTTCGACTTGAAGGCCTAAGTGGGCAGTGGCATCCACTTCGAAAAGGCCGGCCACCTGCTTGGGTAGTCCCCGCAGGACGTTCCATTGGTAGGAATTCATAACCATCTCTTCGATAAGAGCTTGGGCAGCCTTAGGGGTCTTATTATTTAAGGTACCCCCGGCAGCCGCGTCAATCATTTGATGTGGCTGATAGTTAAGCCCATTGTAGAAGATTTGGAGCTGCAACCACGCAGGCAGCGCATGGTGTGAACACCTGCGGAGGAATTCTTTAAATCGCTCCCAAGTCTCAAATAGAGACTCAGAATTGTTTTGCGCAAACGAAGAAATGTCCGATCGCAACTTTGCAGTTTTGGCGGGCGGAAAATACTTCGTTAAGAACCGTTCCGCAAGTTTGGCCCAAGTGGTGATACATCCTCGTAGGAGGGAATTCAACCACGCCTTAGATTTGGATCTTAAGGAAAAAGGAAAAAGGTGCAAACGAATGGCATCATCAGTGACGCTATTAATCTTAAAAGTATCACAGATTTCCAAAAAAACTAGATAAATGAACGTTCGGGTCCTCATCCGACAGTCCATCGAACTGTACGACATTTTGGATCATTTGGATAACGCTCGATTTTATTTCAAAATTATTATTCGCCACCGTCGGGCGAACAATACTGGACCCAGTATCATCCAAATTCAACTGGCGTAATAAGACATTGTACGCTCGATGGTCGCATTCGGATTAGGATCGGCTATACCAACGGCAGAGGGTTCTCTGATGGATTTTTCGGGGTCCAAAGAGGGATTTCGGTGTTGAGAACGAATAAGCGTAAGTGAGCGTTCGATCTCAGGATCAAAATCCAAATGTTCAGACTCCGAAGATTGTCCACGGATCATACACCCTAAAATAAAAATGAAATAATTAACTTTTTTTTATTTTTAAGTAGGGTTTTTAAGTTTTTTTAGTTTTTAGAAAAATAGGTAAAAGTAATGGACTTCGGATTTCAAAATAACAACTTGAAGAGTTCCCCGGCAACGTCGCCAAAAACTTGATGCGCGTAAAACCCGACTCTTATTTTATCTAGGGAGCATGGCGGGTCCGGATTTCGCGCGTCGAATTATAGGCAAGTGCACCTATCATAAGTAATACAAGATATTCAGGGGGAATATCGAGATCGTAAATTTCCCGAGAACGGGTTGATTATCCCTACTGCTCCGGAAGAACTAATATTTTACCGAAAAATTTAAGTTGTCGGTTTTAACTAAGAAAAAGCTGGAAATAGATTAAGAACAAGGTCGACGAAGAAATAACACTCGGTATCGAATTACGTTAGGACTAAAATAGATTTAAATAATTAAAGATCCTAGGTTTCAATTCAATTAAATGGAATACTTGGTCATGGAGGTTCCAAGAGAATGAGCTCACATATCTCTAGGACTATCGCTCACCTGAACATTAAGACTATTCAGCCGGGCCCTCGTCCGACGAAGGATTCCTCTTAATGCCCGCATTACGCTAAGAACCCCGCTATTGGGGGGGGGACCCAATCTAGAAGAATTACGCACCTCCTCTCTTGAGGGTTAGTGCGAAACTCTCTTTACCCATGGGTGATCTATCCATACGCACGGCCTCTCGGCTAGCTAGCACATGGACTACGAAAATAGAGCCCACACATCGATATGTGGTTCTACGCGTCGTAAACCCGGGGCAAACCTTAAGTACTTAAGTAAATAGAAAAACAAGACCTTTAATTATTTAAAAACATTTTATATCCCAATGCAATTCGATACCGAGGGCTAAAAGCAATTAGCCACTCATCGGAATGGGGATGGCTTATGAGTTTGGTGAGATGTGAATTCTAAACTACGTGCTAAAGAGTTACAAAAAAAAATAAAAATAAATAAGATAACCTAATATTAAAAAGAGAAAAACTACTAAAAAGGAAAAACGCACGCACTCAACCAAACTCATAATAAAGAAAAAAAGGCTAAGTTACAAAAAAGAAAGATTGCGTCATTGAAATGACAAGTCCTACTCAAACGAGTAGGCGGGAAATTAAAGCTGAAAATTGCAAGTCCTACTCAAATGAGTAGGCGGGAAATGACAAATCCTACACAAACGAGTAGGCGGGAAATGACAAATCCTACTCAAACGAGTAGGCGGGAAATTAAAGCTGTAAATTGCAAGTTCTACTCAAATGAGTAGGCGGGAAATGACAAGTCCTACTCAAACGAGTAGGCGGGAAATTAAAGAGTAAAATGACAAGTCCTACTCAAACGAGTAGGCGGGAAATGACAAGTCCTACTCAAACGAGTAGGCGGGAAATTAAAGCGGAAAATGACAAGTCCTACTCAAATGAGTAGGCGGGAAATGACAAGTCCTACTCAAACGAGTAGGCAGGAAAATAAAGCAGAAAATGACAAGTTCTACTCAAACGAGTAGGGGGGAAATGACAAGTCCTACTCAAATGAGTAGGCAAGAAATGAAAGCTGAAAAAGCTAACTCATACACTCACACACACAACTTGAAGGAAAAAAAACTAACTCATACACTCACACACACAAGCAAAAATAGAGAAAAACAAAGTGATTGAAAAATTAAAATGTTTACATTTTTACCGCTAGAACTTGCTGGAAATGCAAAAAAAGTAGAAATAAAAATTGTTTGAGCAAAAGAGTTTTCAAATAAATGCGAAAATCAAAGGGGTTGAATAATTGAAATAACACATAATCCATTCTTATAACTTTGTAGAAAGGTTTAAAAAGCAGAAGAAAGTTAAAAAGAAGCAAAAGTTTTATATCCTAAAATAGGAAAATCTAAGTTAAAAGATATGAAAACCACTTTCAAATCATTTTACAAATTCATAAGAATGAATATAAAAGCACAAAAATCCTAAATCTAAATCATTCTAAGGAGTATGATAAGAAAAATAGGCTATAATAACGACTAGTAATTTTAAGAAAATCTAAAGTAAAGCTAAGTGATTTTATAATTTAAAAGCATAAATTCCACAAATCTAACTCATACACGCACACACCCATACAAAAAATGAAAATACATAAGATTGCTGAAAGAGAAGGACTCAGAGGTATTCCAGTACAACATAAAGATGAAAAGCTATCAAATTTTATTAAGGGAAAGTTTGATTACAAAAGCTAAAACAAACACAAAGAGGAGGGGGAAAATATCCTTACATAGTACTAAAAAAGCCTTCTAGAAGCAGCCCTAACAACAAAATGGCTAAAAATTTCGAACCCATGGCCCTTACAACAAAGTTCTATTTATAGGCAAAAATTCTGATTACACGCCCTAGGTCACGGGCATGTAGGGGGCATGTAACTACTTTTGCTGAAGTGATCCAGACTATTTATTGCTGGTTTGACGTTGGGGCTATACACGTGGAAGTCACGGACTGTCCCTGCTATCACGTGCGTGTAGTGGGGGCGTGTCGGGGAGGTTTATCTGAGGAAGGCATCGTGTGGTTGGCGTTGAGTTGAGCTCGACGTGTTGAACACGAGCATGTAGTGGGTTCGACGATCGTCGAACGCAGATCGTCGAGTGGAGATCGACGAATGTCGAGGGCGTGATACGGGCGTGTTCAGAAATCGTCGAACGCAGATCTTTGAGTTGAGATAGACGAATTTTGAGGTCGTGACACGAGCGTGTCACGGGATGAATACGGGCGTGTCAGGCAGTTCGACGATCGTCGAACGCAGATCATCGAGTTGGCGGTAACATCGTTTGGAATCAAAGTCACGCGCCAAGGTCACGGGCGTAACCGAGAAGTACACGGGCGTGTACTTTGGAATTTTGAAAATTTTCTGAAAAATTCTGAAAAAAAATTAAATCTAAGTTAGCAAAATATATACAAAAAGGAGCATTTTATTAAAGAAAATTTATCTAAAAAAAATTAAACAAAAATGACTTAAATAAACTACATAAAAATACGTATATTTACAACTTATCAAGGGTCTTCAGCAACTATGAGCTGAATGACAAGTTCCTTAGATCTCTCACTAGAGATTGGGACACCAAGATTTTTGCCATTAGGGAAATGGCTAAGGTAGCAGACACTCCTCCACCAACACTCTTTGGAAAGTTGTTGTCCTATGAAATGTAGCTGGCTGATAAATAAGAAGAGGATAAGGGGAGTCAATCCAAGACCAAGGATAAGACAGTGGCCCTCAAGGAATAAGCCCTAAGAAGGAGCAGAAGAAAGACTCCTTATCCACCAAGGAGAGAAGCTGAGTCCAGCTCAGAATTGTCTAGGATGAGTTCCTCAGACAACCACATGACTGATGAAGAGTTTGCAGCCTTCTCCAGGAAATTTCAGAACTTCATAAAGAAGAAGTACTGGGAGAGCAGACCCTCTTCATCATCTCATCACAGGAAGTCCTCCAAGAAGGACAGGTATGGCCAAAAATCTAGTAAACAACTTTCATCTAATGTTATCTGTTTTTTTGTAGCAAGGCTGGATATATCATTACTGACTGCCCAGTCAGGAACAAGGCAGAAGATGAGAAGAAGAACAAGCATCACCATCACCATAAGGACAGGAAGAAGGAGAAGTCCTTTGTGGCTAAGAAGGAGAAAAGCTAGACAAATTCTTCATCCTTAGAATCAGAAGATGATGATGAAGAAGCCTATATAGGGATGATCTCTCTTGGTGCAGATCTAGAAGAAGAAGAGGAATATCCTGCCACCAGGATAGGAATAAGGGACCCTCTATCACACTCTGACGGTGACAATGAGGAGGATGAAGAAGACTGTGGATGCCAAGGGAAGATGACAATAACTGAAGAAGAAAGAAGTGAGGTACATGCAAAATCATTCAAGGTACATCCTCTCTCCATTTCTTCATCTTCCTCTGACTATGAAACCAGTCCAGATCCCGGTGCATCTTCATCCTATGATAAAGATTGCTCAAAATCTGGGACTGATGTAAATCAATTGATTGACGAGTATGGACTGCTCCTAGGTGCTCTAAAGAGGAGGAAAAATCTTGCCAAAAGGCAATCAAAGGAGATCGAAGTCCTCAAAGCCTTATAAAACTCTTTATAACAATAAATCTATTGAGTTTTGTAAGAAAAGTCATGAGGTGTCTAAACTCAAGAGAATTCTTGAGTGTCAGACCAAGGTTCTAGAAGAAAAATGTAAACATATTTGATATCTAGAACATAAATTAACTGAGAGATTAGGGATTGTGATTAACCCTTCTCAATCTCTTGGTATGTTGCCAAAGGCTGCAACTTGTCAAACCTCTGAGAAGCTAGGTATTAATCACACAAATTATCAAGTCAAATCAAATATCCCTGATAAGTTGACAGTATTTCAAAAAGTGAATTTACCTTCTATAACTGTCAAGTTTGCACCTCCCCAAAAGGGTCAATCTAATGTGTGCTATACCAGTATGGTGAATACACATGATCTCAAAAGTAGTGATGTTGTCCACTCTAGCCATAGAGTTTAGGATAAGATCTTTAGATTTGGATCCAAATATCCTTTATCTAAAGAGATGAGAGAGACCACTAGTTGACATGCTCCAAAAATACAATTGGCCAATCCTGGACCAGCTGTATTTAGTTCTTCAGCACCTTCACTCAGGAAAAAGGAAGTAGCATCATGTAATGCTCATCCAGTAAATTCTGGAGCTGCTCACATCTCTCATGGACAATAATTCTGTGCTGTCCAGAAGAGAAGGTACAACATTCATAAATGTTGGTACTGTGTGAAAGTGAGCCACTTTGTCATTGATTGTTGGCATAACCTGAATGTGGATAGTGGACAGAATGGTGCTCAGCCCAGGCAAAGAGTCGGGCAAAAGTTTTATAATGCTAACAAGTACATAGGACCCAATAATTATTGGGTGCTTAAGGGTAAATGATTTTTTTTTGTAGGATAGTCCAAATACCTGTCCATATAAGACTTGGTATTTGGACAATGGATGTTCCAGGAAAATGTCTGGGATAGGATGATTGCTCAAGGAATATGCTCCATGTAAAGCAATAAACAAAGGTTGAGGTTGTTAAGTGTGTAATCCTCAAAAGCTAGAGGCAGCAAGCCTCAAGGTAAGTCTCTATCTCTCTTATATAGAGACTAAGTTTGCAAATTCGTGAATTAAGTTATATGTGCTTAGGATGGACCTAATCAAGAACACCAGTTAGAAAATAATGATTCAATTATCCTTCAAAATTATGAGCACTGTTAACTTGTAAATCAGTGCATAATTAGGTTGCTAAAAAACTGGCTTATTAGTATGTTAGTCTCCATTATATTTAGAATTGATAAAATATTTCAATAATGGTGTGACAAATAAAATGTACATCCAGACAATGAGTGAAGCTATAAATTAATCAGGCATTGAGTGAATAAAAGAAAAGCTGAGAGGTATAATAGAAGCTCTAAATGCCCTGTATCACAACAGGTAGCGTAAAAGTAAGCCGTACGACCTAAAAGTACCAATTTAAGCTAAAAATGTTTAATTGGTTAATCTAATGATAAGGATATTAAAATTTTCATTATAAATATAAAGGCGACAAGAAATGAAAGGCCACACCACTCTTAAAAGCCTTAACGCTAGCCGTCGAGACCGAAACCCTCTCAGCGTCTTGCCGCACTCGTTCAATTGCGCTAAATATCACCAAGGAGCTCCAGGAGGGCTATGAAATTGTGAGGATTGGATTCAGTCATGCCTCGCCAGAGATTAAAGCAGTGTTAAGGATGATTGAGATCGCAGGTTTGGAGTACACCCTTTCTGAACCCTCCACCATTCTTAGAAAACTCACTTAAGTCTAAGATTGAGGACATCAAGATTAAGGTAAACCTTAAGATACTAGGCAAAGCCCTTCATCTACCCTCCATCAACCCTAGTGAGGAAGAAGAACCCCCCATCACGGACAGAGACAGTGCTCTCAGGTGGTGTGGATACAGTGATACCAAAACTGAGACTCTTAAGAGGAATTCTTCAATCAGAGAGGTAAACTGCTAGCAGATATTGTAGGAAAAGCCCTTATCTACAAACCTGAATCACATTACACAATCTCCAGGTCAATGTTTGATGTTATGACTAGGATAATATTCAATAGGAAGACCTCTTGGTCTTCTCTCATCTACTAGAGAATAATAGACTGTCTACACACTCCAAACATGGGAAAAATTCTTTTTTTGTACCTAGTGAACACCTACCCTGATACATTCAAGTAGGAGCATGGAGTGAAGATTCACAACCTAAAAAGGATGGATATAAAGACATTGGATAAATTCACTAGGATCCTACCCAAGAGCCAACCTTCAACAACAAAGGACTCCTCAGGGGATAAGGGACAACAAGTTACTGAAGTGGATAGTTCCTCCTGCTTTGAACCTGAGCTAGGAAATTCCCCCTGCTGATGTGGTCTGCAGACAAGCACATCCCTATGTATCTCCTCAATAAACATTCAACTCCAGGATCTTATTGTGCATGTTGATAAAATCCATGCCAGCCTTAGGTCAGGACAAGTTTCAAAGAATGCTACAGAAGAAGAGGTTACTGCAGAAGATGAGAGAGATATGGTTGATACTGATGTTGTAGCTGCAGTTGAAGTTATCCCTACTACAGAAGATAACCGTGAGCCTCCTAAGGCATTAAATACTTATCTTGATGGTTCAAGCCTAAATAAGGATGCTCAGTCTAAGGGGGAGCATAATCAGATGAATATGACAACCTTGGAACAAGTTGTCAACAGATTGGTTGAGCCTGCACCCACTATAGGTAATACTTATTCCATCTTAATTAGCAGTGCTTATATAGCTTTAGCTAAGGAAATGGCTCCTTCTATAGGTGATGTAGTTGAAGGAGAGTCTTCACAAATCCTTGCTCAAGATGATGTCCCTCCTCCATTAAGCCAACCACCTACTACTCAAATCTCTAATGAGTTACTCCTAAACCATATCAAAGCACTCCTGGATGCTCAGACCTCAACCCTCAAGGGGTATGTTGATCAATCAGTTGCCAAGATAAGGGATTACTTATTAACTGAAGTCAAGGAAAGTAAAGAAGAAACCTCTCACTTAAACAAACAGGTCACCACCTGGTTTAATATGGCTGGAACTGCTGGCATAAGGCTGACCACCCTCATGAAATTCTTGGAAACAAGCCAAAAATTCTCTGCAGCTAACATAAGATATGTCAAGAGTTATGTGAGCGCAACTGATGAGGTGATCAGGGGTGCAGCAGATCATGTAAATCAACATGTCATTAATATTGTTATCCACTCTCTAGAGCAGGCAATACTTCTAAAAGATGAGCTGCTTGCTGACAATGAGAGAATATTCCAATCTATATCAAGAAAAGATGAATCCAACACCACCTTACTGCAAAAGTCCATCTTTGAAGAAGGTAGAAAGGGGGAAAGCAGCCACGCTAAGACAACAACACTCATTGAAGATCAAGCCTTCAATGTAATTCAAGGCACCAGGGTGGCACTGCACTTGCCCCTCCTGAAAAAAAGAGGCCAAAGGACCTAGACTTCCTGAAAGTCCACCTAGTGTCAACTATCTTCACCTAGGGGGGGGGGGGGGGAATAGGTGATGTGCAGCGTTTTTGCGGAATTTAAAATTGTACCTGCACAATAAAAATAAACAGCACAACACACAGAATACACAAGCTATTTATAGTGGTTCCCCGATTTGGGTACATCCACTTTCCCCCTTCGAACTATCTCCCAACAAGGGACGACTCGGTCTCTTCACCAACAGGATTGAAATCCAATCCTTGCACTATCGGAAGGAACCCTTCCACACGTAGGAGTCAACACTCCCACACACGGGTTGCACCCACCCTTATAAATAGGAACCAATGTTCCTTTACAACAAAAGTAAAACTAGAATGTACAAGAGATACAAACTACGTTTGGAGACTAAGGTGTTGCTCTTCGTTGACGACGTGTTTTTGAAGTCCACGAAGAGTCCACAACCCTAGATCTCTCTTGGAGAGAATCTCCCCGGAACCGGCGGCGGCAAGATGAGCGGCGGCTTGGTTCACGGGATCGGCGACGACAACGATGTGCGGCTGCTGTGCTTTGGAGATCCAAACTTCGTAGCGAAGCTAGCTAGGTCTTCCAACGGTCACTCTAGGATCGATCGTCTCGATCGATTCGGACGGGGAAGTTTTTCCCAATCAACAAATCGAGAGACAAGGGATCTCTGGATAGACGCGTGAGACACTAAGCTTGGCTAAGCTTCTATCGCCGGAGGATCTGGAAGAAACGCGATCAACAGCGGCGACCAACTAGCGCGAGCGGCGACGGCGGCGGCGGAGCAGTTTCGCGATTTTAGGTCAAGATGGTCGCTCGGCTTCTTTCTGTGTATATGTGTCTACTGTTCAAAAATACCCTGTATTTATACTGTAGACAACTTAAAGATGACCGTTGTGGGTCCCACAAGAAGAATCCCAAAATCCGGTTCAAAATAGTGCCAGCGGCAGAATCCGGTCCAGCTTTTTCCCGAAAATTGCCCAAGTAAAAATCGGCGAGAATCACCTGTGATTCTCGTCGAATCGTCGAGAATCTAGGGTGATTCTCGACGATTCGGCGAGAATCACAAAGTGATTCTCGACGATTCGTCGAGAGTCACCAAGGGATTCTCTTCGAATTTAACTTGATTGCACTCTGAATAAGCCGGCGAGAATCAGCCAGTGATTCTCGACGATTCGGCGAGAATCACTAGTGATTCTCGCCGAATCGGCGAGAATCACTTGGTGATTCTCGTCGATTCTTACTTAGATGATTTTTCGTCTTACGCCTCTGAGCTACTCTTTGACTCATCCTTGCTCCTTGTCCGCTCTTGCATAAACACAGCCCTGTACTTGAAAGTAAGTGCACTCCAATAGAGAGAGTACACGTAGGCCAACACACTGATCTGCTCAACGAGGGATTACGTCGTGCAGACCCGTGTATATTGACCTACTGCACCCTGACATTGGTGTGCACTTAGCGTGGAATAACTGCAAGCACAACTTGAAATATTTTGTCAAATACATTATCTATTTACCTTAGCTTGTCCATGGGCTTCTTCAAATCAGGTACGTTGTGGATACAATACCCAACAATCTCCCCCTATTTGAAGAGGCCTAAACCCCACAAGCTAAGGTGAATAGAGCATATGGGAAAGAAAAGCATAAACTTGAAATTGAGTTGCGTGAGGTATTCATTACCAATACCAATTTCTTGGGAGCAAACTTGGAGCCACCTTAGCCTTAGCCGAGAGGGTAATCTCCCCCTTTTCGGCTTCTGCAAATCTGGGTCTATAGCATTTGACCCCTTGCTCCCCCTCAATTCTTGCACCTGTGCTCACAATGGAGTTCCTGGCAGAGGCTCCCCCTAGATGCACGAGCCTGGAGCTTCTGTAGTCTTCATTCCTCATAATTTAGCATCCCCAATTCAGTTTTGAATAGACTGAACTTGGCCTCGTCTAAGGGCTTTGTGAATATATTTGCAATCTGCTTGTCCGTGGGGACATAACAGAGAGAGATGTCCTTGTTCTCCACGTGCTCCCGAATGAAGTGGTAGCACACTTCAATATGCTTCATTCTGCTGTGCGATACCGGATTGTTGGCAATTGCAATTGCACTGGAGGAGTCGCAGTACATTGGAACTTCCTTGAACTGAAGGTCGTAGTCGGCTAACTGGTTTCTGATCCATAGGAGTTGTGCGCAACAGCTGCCTGCCGAGATGTACTCAGACTCTGCTGTGGAGGTTGCAAAACAATTCTGTTTCTTGCTATTCCATGAAATAAGCCTTCTTCCGAGGAATTGACACGTCCCGGAAGTGCTTTTCCTGTCATCCCTACTCCCTGCAAAATCAGCATCTGAAAAACCTATTAGCTCGACATCATTGTTTCTCGGGTACCACAAGCCAAGATTGGGAGTACCTTTAAGGTATCTTAGAATTCGCTTAGCAGCGACATAGTGAAATTCCTTAGTGTTCACCTGATATCTGGCACAGACACATGTGGAGAACATGATATCCGGTCTACTGGCAGTAAGGTAGAGCAGGGATCCAATGATGCTTCTGTATTTGGTTTCATCGAAAAGTTTACCTTTCTCATCCTTATCCAGAGACATATTGGATCCCATTGGAGTCCTCATAGAGGTTGCATTCTCCATACCGAATTTCTTAAGGAGTTCATTTGTGAACTTCGTCTGAGAGATGAAGATTCCATCCTCAGACTGTTTCACTTGAAGTCCCAAGAAATACTTTAGCTCTCCCACACTGCTCATTTCAAACTTTCCTTGCATAAGTTTAGAAAACTTTTTGCAAAGATTATTGTCCGTTGAGCCGAATATAATGTCATCGACATAGATTTGCACCAGCAAAATCTTGCCTTTGACTTCCCTGAGAAACAATGTTTTATCTATTTTACCTCTAGAGAACTTGTTCTCAAGAAGAAAACTAGATAAAGTCTCATACCAAGCTCGTGGAGCTTGTTTTAAACCATATAGAGCTTTATTGAGAAAATACACATGATTGGGATAAGTAGGATTGACAAAACCTGGGGGTTGAGTGACGTATACTTCCTCCTTCAGGTCTCCGTTCAATAAAGCTGATTTCACATCCATTTGATAGACTGTGAATCCTTTGTGCGAAGCATATGCCAGGGACAATCTGATTGCCTCGAGCCTTGCTACTGGTGCGAAGGTCTGGTCGAAGTCAATCCCCTCCTCCTGTCTGTAACCTTGAGCCACCAGCCTTGCCTTGTTCTTTATGATAACACCATGTTCATCCAGTTTGTTTCTGAAAATCCACTTGGTGCCAATCACATTCTGCTTGTGTGGTCTGGGAACCAGCGTCCAAACGTTGCATCATTCGAATTGATGTAGTTCATCTTGCATGGACAAAATCCATGCCGCATCTTTGTTCGCCTCGTCGAACTTCTTTGGCTCAACCTGTGACAGGACGCTATGATGCAAAATCTCGTTAATGGTACCTCTTCGAGTTCTGACACTGTCACGAGGATCTCCGATGATCTGGTCTCTAGGATGATCCCTCACGTGCCGGAGTTCAAGAGGTCTGGCGTCCGGAGCTTCGACTACTTCTTGGGCTTCTCCTTCTTTTAAGAGATTTGTTCTATTTTGATCTTCAACGTTCCCAGATGACATGGAGGTGGAAACTTTGACGTACTTAGGAGTTTCATCTTTAGCGGTCTCATCGAGATCCAGCTGTTCAAGTCGTGCACCTGCATCTTCAAGAATACCACTGGAAGAATTGCTGTTAAGCAAACTTCCTTCATCAAATACAACATTAATTGATTCTTCTACCACTAGGGTTTTCTTATTGAAGACCCTATATGCCCGACTGTGGGAACTATAGCCCATGAATATGCCTTCGAAGTATTTTTCACCAAATTTAGTACGCGGGTACTTCCCATTATTCAGTACATAGCATCTGCAACCAAAGATCCTCAAGTAGGACATGGTTGGTTTCCTGCCTTTCAGTAGCTCGTAAGGCGTCTTACGATGATGCTTGTTGATCAATGCTCGGTTTTGTACATGACAAGCTGTATTGACGGCCTCTGCCCAGAAGTATTCTTGGAGAGAAGCGTCTTTCAACATTGTCGTGCAGGCTTCAATGAGAGTTCTATTTCTCCTCTCCGCAACTCCATTTTGCTGAGGAGTGCGCGGGGAGGAAAACTCATGAAAGATACCTTGTTCTTCACAAAACTCTGTCATAGCACCAGATTCGAATTCTGTTCCATGGTCACTTCTGATTTTGACCACTGAGCAGTTAAATTCGTTCTGAACCTGCTTGACAAAACTAGTGAAGATGTCAAACGTATCTGACATTCGTTTTAAGAAGAACACCCAAGTAAACCGAGAATGATCATCAACTATCACTAGCGTATAGGACTTGCCTCCCAAGCTATGAACTTGCATTGGACCAAACAAGTCCATATGTAGAAGGTAAAGACATCGGGAAGAGTCTTTGTCTGCAATGCTCTTAATGGTAGCCCGAGTCTGTTTGCCCATCTGGCATGCAGGACAGAGGCTATCTTTGATGCACTTGATAACAGGAGCATCCCTTACTAAGTTTTTAGAAAACAACATACTAATTGTTTTGAAATTAATATGTGTCAATCTCTTGTGCCATTGTTCACAAAGAGATGCACTGCATGTTGCCACAAGGCATACGGGGGTAGATGAATCTAAACTGAGAAAATCTAAGCAGAAGATATTTCTGCTCCTAATGCCTGATAATATCGTCTTAGAAGAGATACGTGAAATTATCAGACATTTATCCTTGCAGAACTTAACGTCATAACCTTTATCACATAACTGACTTACACTGATCAGATTATGCTTTAACCCTTCAACATAAGCCACGTCGGTGATAGAGATTATACCGTTGGAAATCATACCATAACCTCTGGTGACTCCTCGATCTGACCCTCCAAAGATGACTTTGCGTCCATTCTCGACTGGAGTGTAATCACGCAGCAGGCTTCTTGTCCCAGTCATATGCCGGGAGCATCCACTGTCCAAATACCAGATCGGCGTTTTGGTGGCCTTTGGACATTCCTGCAAAACAAAATTAATTTCCCTTAGGAACCCAATCGAACTTGGGTCCTAGATTCCTGGTTAGCATACTCCCCCTCGGTTGGTTAACCCTACGAGTGGTCGGCCTCGCATTGCTAACATAGGGAGTCTCGTAATACCTTGGATTAAACCAACAATCCACGACAAAGTGACCGACTTTGCCACAGCACCAACAGTCGAATCTGTTGTACCTCTTCCTAGGCTCCTGCCTTACCCTGGGAACGGTGGGTATAGCTGGGGATTTGGATCTGGAGGTGGGGGCCTCACAGTGATTGCAGTCACAAGACTTCTTCACGTTCTGTATAACAGGCTTGGATTTTGGTGCCTGCTTTCCATTATGGCCGCTAGAGAATTGACCATAATTTCCCATGTGGATTTCCTCATAAGGTGCCTTGAAGGCACTCTCACCGAAGTTCCGGGGAAAGGTCCAACCATCATATCGGCTCTTTGGCTTTGCAACCGAGGGCCGAAAATGATGACCAAAGGTTGATTCAAAGTCATGTTGGTTGCAAGGAAAGCCAGGCTTTCTGAACGCAACAGGACTGAGCGGAGCCTTTACCTTTTCAGCAGCAGAGGCCTTCTTGGCGGCCTTATTCTTCCTCTGGTTCCTGTTTCTCCTGGATGAGGAACCAGATACCCCTACATGCCCCAAGCCAGCTCCTTTGGCCTGAGCAGAGAAGGTATCAACAACTGGAAGAACTGTTTTTGGCATAGAGAAGCTCTTGACGATCTTCCTTTCTGCCGTAAGTTGTTCTTCCAACTTGTCGACTTCCTCCTGCTTAAGATCAAGGAGCTTAAGAGACTCTGAATGCTTTGAAGTCAGGTCAAGGTGCTCCTGTCGGAGAGAAATCAAACTAGTGACCTCTTCCCTTAGGGAGACACACTCACCCTTAAGGAATTTCACTTCCTTTTTCTCAGCCTTCAGTCTCTTACGGCACTCCTCAAAAGTGTTGAGCAGAAGCTCATACTTCTCGAGGAGCTCCGCTTCACGGGCCGAAAGGCTATCCTCAGGGTCATCATCCTGAGACTCAGGATCAGAGTCGGAGTCGGAGAGAGGGGTGTGAGCTTTTACCTTCCCAGTAAATGGGGGGCATTCTCCTTCTGAGTCGGAGCGACCCACCAGCCCGAAGTAGGCTTCCTCATCATCACTGGAGTCTGAGGAGTCAGACTCACTCAGTGTCTTTGGCCTTTTGGCGATGTAGCTCCTCTCTTTCTTCTTATCTCTCGAGGATTTTTGCTCCTCTTCTTTCCCTTTTTCTCTCTTGACTTGGTAGCAGTCGGACATGACGTGTCCTGGCTTATTGCATCCAAAACAAATAATGTCAGAGGAGCGATGTTTGTTCGGTTTAGAAGTATACCTGTCAGAAGAATAATTTTTCTTCTGATGCCTGGAGGAGGTGTTGTCTTTCTTTCTTTGATTCCTCATCTTGAGGAACTTCTTGAACTCTCGGGTGATGAGGGAGAAATCCTCCTCTGACAGCTCTGAGCTGGAGGAGCATGGCTCGGAGTCCTCCTCTTCATCCTTTTTCCTGGTACGGTATGAAACTGCACCCTTGCCTTTTCTGGAGTGACTGGCTTTTAGAGCCACAGTCTTTTCTTTGGCTGCAGCCTTCTCTACTTCTTCTTCTGCTTTCCTGGTGTTCAGTTGAAGCTCATAGGACATCAGCTTCCCGAACAGAATTTGCGGGTCTGTTTCAGCTAGTCTTCCAAACTCTCGGATGGCGCAGATCTTTGTGTCCCATTCCTTAGTAAGGGACCTAAGGAATTTATCATTGAGTTCACCATTAGTGAACACTCTTCCGTATCCTTTGAGGGCATTGACAATCTTGAGGAAGTTCTCGAAGGTGACTCCGATCTCTTCCTTAGGCCCTTGTCTGAAGGCCTCGTATTTCTGGTTCAGGAGGGATCTACGATCATCCCTCACTTCATCAGTGCCCTCCATTAGTATGATCAGGCAATGCCAGATCTCCTTTGCTGTCCTGCAGTTGCAGAAGTTCTGCATCATTGAGTCATCAACAGCGCTGACCAGAATGTTTTGCGCCTTCTTGTCAAGTCCAACTAGCACCATCTCGTCCTTGTCCATTTCAGAATGTTTCTTTGGCACTTTCTAGGTAGGATCAATGGTGGAGGCCTTAGTGGGGACATAAGGTCCCTCCTCCACGATAATGAAGAGTCGAGGATCAACTGCTTCCATGTAGAACCTGATTCTTTCCTTCCAGATAGGAAAGTTGAGCCTGGTGCACACAGGGATCTTGCCTGTGAACTTGAGCCCGTCCATAGTAGATGTTTGCCTTCTTCTTGACACTAGCGGCAGGATTCAACTCAAGGTGTTAACCTTTTTGATGAGAAACCTCCCTCTGATACCACTTGAAAGTCCACCTAGTGTCAACTATCTTCACCTAGGGGGGGGGGGGAATAGGTGACGTGCATCGTTTTTGCGGAATTTAAAATTGTACCTGCACAATAAAAATAAATAGCACAGCACATAGAATACACAAGCTATTTATAGTGGTTCCCCGATTTGGGTACATCCACTTTCCCCCTTCGACCTATCTCCCAACAAAGGACGACTCGGTCTCTTCACCAACAGGATTGAAATCCAATCCTTGCACTATCGGAAGGAACCCTTCCACACGTAGGAGTCAACACTCCCACACACGGGTTGCACCCAACCATTACAAATAGGAACCAACGTTCCTTTACAACAAAAGTAAAACTAGAATGTACAAGAGATACAAACTACGTTTGGAGACTAAGGTGTCCCTCTTCGTTGACGACGTGTTTTTGAAGTCTACGAAGAGTCCACAACCCTAGATCTCTCTTGGAGAGAATCTCCCCGGAACCGGCGGCGGCAAGATGAGCGGCGGCTTGGTTCATGGGATCGGTGGCGACAACGATGTGCGGCTGCTGTGCTTTGGAGATCCAAACTTCGTAGCGAAGCTAGCTAGGTCTTCCAACGGTCACTCTAGGATCGATCGTCTCGATCGATTCGTACGGGGAAGTTTTTCCCGATCAACAAATCGAGAGACAAGGGATCTCTAGATAGACGCGTGAGACACTAAGCTTGGCTAAGCTTCTGTCGCCGGAGGATCTGGAAGAAACGCGATCAACAGCGGCGACCAACTAGCGCGAGTGACGACGGCGGCGGCGGAGCAGTTTCGCGATTTTAGGTCAAGATGGTCGCCCGGCTTCTTTCTGTGTATATGTGTCTACTGTTCAAAAATACCCTGTATTTATACTGTAGACAATTTCAAGATGACCGTTGTGGGTCCCACAAGAAGAATCCCAAATTCCGGTTCAAAATAGTGCCAGCGGCAGAATCCGGTCCAGCTTTTTCCCGAAAATTGCCCAAGTAAAAATCGGCGAGAATCACCTGTGATTCTCGTCGAATCGTCGAGAATCAAGGGTGATTCTCGACGATTCGCCGAGAGAATCACAAAGTGATTCTCGACGATTCGTCGAGAGTCACCAAGGGATTCTCGTCGAATTTAACTTGATTGCACTCTGAATAAGCCGGCGAGAATCAACCAGTGATTCTCGTCGATTCTTACTTAGATGTTTTTTCGTCTTACGCCTCTGAGCTGCTCTTTGACTCATCCTTGCTCCTTGTCTGCTCTTGCATAAACACAGCCCTGTACTTGAAAGTAAGTGCACTCCAATAGAGAGAGTACACGTAGGCCAACACACTGATCTGCTCAACGAGGGATTACGTCGTGCAGACCCGTGTATATTGACCTACTGCACCCTGACATTGGTGTGCACTTAGCGTGGAATAACTGCAAGCACAACTTGAAATATTTTGTCAAATACATTGTCTATTTACCTTAGCTTGTCCAGGGGCTTCTTCAAATCAGGTACGTTGTGGATACAATACCCAACACTTCCCAACACAAGCTAGAGTTGCACAGGATGCACAAGTTACTGCTAGAAGAAAAAAGGAAAGGAACTCAGATGGCTGAAGAGTTCATGGCAAAGGGCAGAGCTGAGAACAGAGATGATCTAGATCATGAACAGCTAAGAGATGCCTCTGAATCCATCATTATCAATGCTTGGGTAAGCCATGGATAAATCTTAAAGAATATTGATAATGTAAATCCTTCTGAGGAATTGATAAAGCATTTGGAAAGAAATTACCTAAGATGGGAAAACTTATCTAAGTTCTCGGAGAAATCCTATAAAGGAATCTTTGTTGGGTATAGTGTACATAGCAAAGCATACAAGATCTACAACTTGAAACATCAAATTGTTTAAGAATCAATTAATGTAGTTTTTGATGAAACTTCTGTTTTATATAATGAGATTTCTAACAACTCTAGTTTAGGTGATGTAGACTCTAGGCTGGAAAAGTTAAATATACGTGATTCACCTGATCTAGAGTTACACACTAGAGTCAATGTAGAAATTCCTATAGAAGATACAGTAACTACCCAGGGGGAGGGGAGAAACATCCTAATCCTCCTGCAGAACTAGGTGATGGTAGGCACCTGCCAGTGGTAGTTAAACATCTTAGAGATCATCCTATTAATCAAATAATAGGTTATGTCAGGCTAGGAGTGATTACTAAGAGTAGACAACACAATGAGTTTCTATACTCCAGCTTTCTCTCTCAGGTAGAACCTAAAAAGTTTGAAGAAGCTAATTCAGACCCCAACTGAATTATGGCTATGCAAGAAGAGCTCAATCAATTTGAGAAATGCAAAGTCTGGAGTCTAGTTCCTAGACCTAGTGATCACAATGTCATGGGCACTAAGTGGATTTATAGGAATAAACTAGATGAGCATGGGGTTATAGTTAAGAATAAAGCTAGATTAGTGGGTAAAGGTTATAGATAAGAGGAAAGGATAGACTTTGACCATACCTTTGCTCCTGTAGCTAGGCTAGAAGCCATAAGGTTATTTTTAGCTCATGCAGCATACAAAGGACACAAGACCTACCATATGGATGTAAAGTCAGCATTCCTCAATAGTATACTGAAGGAGGAAGTCTATGTAGAGAAGCCACTAGGCTTTGTTAACCCTAAACACAACTCCTATGTCTTCAGATTGCATAAGGCTTTATATGGGTTAAAACATGCATGTTGAGCCTGGTATGAGACCCTATCTACCTTTCATATAGAGAACAAGTTCTCTAGAGGGAAGATAAACAAGACAATATTCCTTAGGGACATCAAAGGATCAAGCATCCTAGTCTAGATTTATGTAGATGACATAATTTTTTGGGTCTACTAATGAGAAGCTGTGTAGAAAATTTTCCAGACTTATGCAAGGCAAGTTTGAAATGAGCAGCATGGGTGAGCTAAAGTTCTTCTTGGGATTCCAAGTTAGACAATCTAAGGATGGTATATCCATCTCTCAATCTAAATTCACTAAGGAGTTGATTAAGAAATATGGTATGGATAATTCATCTACCATGAGAACTCCAATGGGTTCTTCCGTGTCACTACACAAGGATGAATCTGGAAAACTAGTTGATGAAACCTTGTATAGTGGCATCATTGGATCACTCTTGTATTTGACTGCTAGTATGCCAGATATTATGTTCTCAACATGTGTCTGTGCTAGGTACCAAGCATGCCCTAAAGAGTCTCATTACATTATTGTAAAGAGAATACTGAGATATCTTAAGGGCACTCCCAATCTTGGGCTTTGGTATCCTAGGAATAGTGATATTGAACTCACAGGGTACACAAATGCAGATTTTGCAGGGTGTAAAGAAGACAAAAAAGTACTTCTGGAACTTGCCAGTTTCTAGGAAAAAGACTCATAAGTTGGAGTAGCAAGAAGAAAACAAGTGTTGCAATTTCTATTGCAGAATCAAAGTACATATCTGTTGGAAGCTGCTGTGCACAGTTGCTGTGGATTCAGCATCAACTACTGGACTACAATGTACATCTAAGTAAATCTGTTATGTTTTGTGATTCTACTAGTACAATTTCTATTGCTAATGATCCTATTTCACACAGTAGAACTAAACATATAGAAATTAGATATCACTTTCTTAGAGAGAATGTTGAAAAAGAAATTATTAGCTTACAATATACTCCAACAAAAAGACAAGTTGCCGACATCTTTACAAAACCCCTAGATGATAACAAGTTCAATTACCTTAAATTTGAACTAGGCATGTGGAACATTGAATAAGTGTTTTCAATTAGTAATAACAAAAGTTTGTACAACTTGTAAAAGTTGACTAACCAGGTCAACAAATCTAAATAACCAAGAAAGACTTGATATAAGTATAGAAATTATATACATAACACAAATTTTGTCTAAGTCAAAGAATTGTGTCGAGACACCAGAATGTGTGTCGACACAATAAGTAGTCATATGTCGAGACACCTGACAGTGTGTTGACACTGATTAGCGACAATGTGTCGAGACATTAAAATTTAGTG
The DNA here is from genome assembly GCA_039583875.1 of Platanthera guangdongensis. NCBI lineage: Eukaryota > Viridiplantae > Streptophyta > Magnoliopsida > Asparagales > Orchidaceae > Platanthera > Platanthera guangdongensis. Next base: position 160,468,819 of record CM077151.1, read on the forward strand.
TCGAGACATAAGGGTGTTGAGACCCTGAGGTCTGTGTCAAAAGATATAAACCTTGTGTCGATTTAAGTCGACACATCTCGACAGAGTAGGCTTTTCATATCGACACTAGACATTTCCGGAATATTAAGAAAATTAGTAAATGTAGTGACTTTTCGCCTTCAACATACAGTTCATATAAATAGGAGTTGTAAGGAGTTGTCGACTACGCTTACCAGAAAACTTGAGAGACTGTTCACTAAGTGTCGATACCTAGAAATCCTTAGTCGACACTTCTCATTCTCAAGATCAAGCTCTCTCAAATAGAATGGCACCAAAGATGGACAACAACATTAATGAGGGTTATGAACTGGTGCTTAATGCATTCGTCTCCGCACCAGAAGAGATAAAGAATGTAATTGACCTTGTCAATGTGGCAGGTCTTGAATATATGCTTTCAAAACTAACTAATATATGTAAGAGGGAAGTATCCAAGTTCTATTCCAATGCTTCACTAAACCCTACGACAGCCAAGATAAAATCCAGTGTAAATGAAACAAGAGTAAAGGTCACAATCAAAAGGCTGGCTAAAGTCTTTCAGATTCCTCGAACTGCACATGAAGATGAACTGGATTCAAGCAAGACTGCAGAGGCCTTATAGTGGTGTGGACTGGCTCCAACCACTAGGTTTGGTAGATCACTAAACTGGAAGGGATTGAATTCACAGGGTAATTTTTTTCTGAAGTAATAGGAAAGGTGCTCCTCTGCAAGGCTGGTGTACATGACAAGATTTCAACTTTCATGTTTAGCCTGATGACAAGGATTATTTTCAGGATCAAGACTAATTGTAATAAGATTGTGTTTGATACGATTGCAGAAGGGATTCAGAAGCCCAATATGGGCAGAATTGTTAGTTTGTATCTGGTTAAGACAATTCTGATAGTATCAACTAGAAAGTTGGAACAAAAATCAACCACATGAGAAGAATGTACCTCAGGATTTTGTCACGATGGGAAAGGGTCTTGTGTAAGGAGACTCCACAACCCAAGAAAATAAAGGAGGTCAAAGGCAAGAAAGTAGTGGTAGAGGAAGCAGAGTCCTCAAGTGATTCTGAGGAACAAGTAGAGTTTAGTTCAGATAAGGATACTGAGGAAGAATAAAGAAGATCTCCAAGACTCTCACCTGAAATAAGTGATCAGGTGCAGGGGGAGAACATTCCAGAAAAAGAACCAATTGAGGGGGGGAACCTCACTGAATTGCCAATGGATACAGCTACCACTATAATCATGGATGTTGTACAAGAACTGGAACAATCAAAGGTTCCTTAATAGGAAATGTCAGAGAGAGAGATGGAGGATGAAATTCCAAAAGATACTGAAGTAGAAATTCTTCTACTTAAAGAAACTAACATCCAGGGGGAGATAACTGAAATTCCCCAGATTGAAGTTCCTGATGTTGAAATTCAGCATGTAGATGTTAACTTAGAAAGAATCAAGATGAATGAGGAAGGTACAAGAGTTGAGGGGGAGTTGGCCCCAGATACTGACAAAACCAAGGAGACACCAACAGTTGAAGAGATAAATTCATCTGAATCTGAAGAAGAAGAAGAGTCTCCACTGAAGAAAAGGAAGTTCTCTAAAATGAAAAAGAGAAGTAGGAGTTACAAAAAGCTTATTCAGTCTACACCAACTTCAGCTCCTCCAGTGAACTCAAACTCACTCCTTGTATAATTAGAAATTATGATTGATCAACATAGACAACAACTTGAAAAGTATGTAGTTGAAAGCAATAAATAATTGCAATTTCAACTGGCTCAGGAGATAAAGTCCATAAGATTTGAAGTAAATCTCCTGAAAACAGACATGACTAACTTCTTTGAGAAAGGATCTAATGCTATAGTGTATATTGCTAAATAGTAACAGGAAGTGAAGACAACTGCAGATGAAATGGTTGTCAAACAAGGCTATGTCCTTAAAATTATAGAATTTTGGATGAAAACATGACTGGCTTGCATACAAAAATAATGGTTAAGCTGACTGAGCAGTCTACTGAGTTAGAAAACAAAATAGTTGATGCTACAAAGGCCATGGAAACTCAGCTGACAAACCATTCAGCCTCCTTACTTAAAGATATAAAATCTTCTAACAAGAGTTTGGATAATAATTTACTGAGAGTAAAGCACACTGTCACTTCAGGTATCAATTACTTAGATGAACAGGTAAGATTTCACAAGAATGATTTGAGAGATCATGTTGAAAGAGAAGTCATAAAGGGAGAGATGGTAATGATTAGGGCCAGTTCTAAACATGTTACCTGGAGATCAAACTGCTGAGTCTAGTTGTCAACCAGCTTAACTAGAAGCACCTCATGCTACTAGAACTCATGCTGCTGAGCAAACCATGTAAAATCCTGCAGCATAAGTTACATTTGAGAATATCCAAGCTATTGTCCAACATAAGTATAGTCTTCGACCATCAGTTCAAAATATTATATGTGAAGAGGTGGAGACGTCTGAATCTGTTATGATCAAAGAAAAAGAAGCTCAACTTTAAATGAAAATGTTTAGAGAATAAGCTGAAACTAGACCTAATTTTGAGCAGTGGAGTCCAACCTCCAGATCTATAATTCTCACTGTATGGAAGACATTCAATGCAAATGTGATAGACAGAGGTAAATGGTATTCAGAACAAGAATGGGCAAAACATTTGAAGCAACAAGAGGTTATCCAGAAGTTCAGACAAGATCTGAAGAAAGGAAAGATTCCTGCTAATTCTGTTGAGCCCAGTAAATATTTCCCCAAGCCTTATCATTATTTTGAAAGACAAAGGCTGAAAGAAGAAGCAATTGCAAAAGCTAAGTATGATAAAGGAAAGAAGGTTGCTGATGACAGGGTGCCTGAGGTGAAAGCAAAGATACAATCTGGAAAGGGCATAGTCATCAAAGAACGAAAGTTGTCATAAGATGTTCTTAGTGCTAAATCTCATGTTAAATTTGTTCTGTAAATTTTGAATAACCAAAGTTTGTAGCTGTAAACCTTTTGACAAACAATTAGTGAAAATTTTGGTGTGCATAACATTTCTTGTGCTATTATTAAAGATTGCAAATAATTGCTTTACTTTTTGTTCAACATTATTGTTGTTAATGTCTATTGAAATATGTGTTTATCTGTGTTATTTCACATATTATACTGCACTGTAATCTTAATGTCTTAATCATAATATTTTTGATATCATGTTGTACATCATTGAATTGGGGTATGACTTTTCAAAATAGGGGGAGATTGTTGGGTACATTGGTCACAATGTACTTGATTTGAAGAAGTCATTTCAGCTCAATGATATACACATAGTTGTATTTGATAAATGTTAAGTTCTTGTGTGCAGGCAAATAAAGCTAAGTACAAAAGTGTCGAGACACTAGGATTGGTGTCGACACCTTTTTCAAGGTTGTGTTGAGATAAGAAGTAGTTGTGTTGACACTCAGGACAAGTGTAGACACACTTAAACAAGAAGTGCTGAGTCAAGGAGAAAGTTATGTCGATACCCACGACTTGGGTCGACACTATGATACAAGAAAGTAACTTTGTCGACACTCAGGACTAGTGTCGACAAACACTACACAAGTTGTGCCAAGACAAAGAACAACTGTGTCGACACTAAGGACAAGTGTCGACACACTCTATACAGGCAATGTCAAGACTGAAAACAACTATGTCGACACTCATGACAAGTGTCGACACACTTCACAAGCTATGTCAAGACCAGAATCAAGCAGTATCGACACCCAGGACTTGGGTCGACACCATCGGTCAGGAAGTCAGCTATGTTGACACACAGGACTAGTGTCGACACATTCTACATCAGCTGTGTTGAGACAAGGTGAAAGTTGTGTCGACATATTCAGAAGTATGTCGATACCACTACAAGAGTAGTGTCGACATCCAGGACTGGTGTCGACACATCCAACATTCAAGTTCCAACACTTCAAACAGAATTGTTTCCTAAGTACAGAAATCAAGCCAGAGGATCTGACAACTATCAGAACTGTCAGATGTCAGTTATTAACCAGATTGGCCGGTTACCTTTGACAGGGCCTATATAAAGGGATCAACTCTACAAAAATAAGAGAGGAAAAAATTGGAGAAGTAATTTCGAATTGCAGCACATAGAAGAAAAAGAAGATCAAGGAGTGGATCAATTCAATATCCTTCCCTGATCTAAGAAGAAAGTTGCTAGAATTCAGAAGATGGAGAGAAGTCAGATCATGAATCTACTTCAACATTCTCCAGCTTAGATCTAACCTAATTTTAACTTCAAGAAGCTTTGAAAAGCTAAGAAGTGTTGGATCAAATCCTTTACAACAACGATCAAGGGAAGCTGACATATCAAGATCAGATCAAGAAGCAGTTACCCATTTCTATCTTACTGGGTGACTAATTCTGAATTAATTTCTTTTTCACCATCATTAATTTTATAAGATCTACTTGTAGATCTGAGTGTAGGGGAATCAATTTCTCTGAGTTGTAAGCCTGTGTTATAAAGGCTGAGGGGTAGAGCAGGAATTGCCTGAGGTAGGAGAAGTGGGTATTTCTCTGAGTTGTAAGAACTGTATGTTCTGAGGTGTAGGGCAGGATTTGCCTGAGGAGTAGGAGTGTGAAAACATTCTGAGGTAGAGTTCTTGGGAAGAACTTGAGGTGTATGATATTGGTGATCTGAGTAGTAAGACTTGTATACTCCGAGTTGTAAGAGCTAGATGGGATCTGAGCTGTAAGATCTAAGGATCTCAGTAAAGGAAGAAGAAGGAGTTTGGTCGAATATACTTCATTGCTAGATAGGCAAAGGGGGAAAGTGGATGTACTCATAAATTGGGGAACCACTATAAAACTATGTGTACTGTGCTGTAATTGATGTGCTGTGATGGTTTTAAATGCTGAATAGTTTATTTGTTTTATATGACTAGGGAAATTAACATAAAAAAGTTAATTTCAGAATCCAAAAAATAGCTAAGAATTAAATTGGACCTATTCACCCCCCTCTAGTTCACTCTCAATTCTAAAAACAAACATTTACAAAGCGCATAATGAGAGTCTAAGGCTAGAGCCGGAAAGACTAGGAATGCTCCAAGTTGACCATCATGTCTCGGACCTCTGAACAGTAGTGGTACCCTGAAAATCCGGTATACTGAGAATGTACCCTGAGTGCACGAAATGTTTGTCCCCTGAGGCACTCGTTTGTGAGATATTCAATGGTGCTTGAGTGCGCCTTCTTGTGATATATCTATGTTTTAATACTATGTCTGCAGAGAAGGAATATCACTGCCTCGAGAATGGGGTAGGGTCATTATAAATTGGTCAGCTGAAAGCTAACCGTTGCCTTGTTTGCTGCACTTGTGATGGATTGTCCCTGTGTAGGTGTTGGAGAGCCGAGCGGGAAATAGCGGGCTGAAACCCTTAAAGCTATGCCAGCACTTGAAGGTCAAGCGAAGAACTTTATTGTTGTCATATGTGGCCGGCCTGCACGCTGATGTCTGTAAACCACACTTTTGAAACATAACTGTAAGGTCGTAAGGCCGTGAATTTTGTGTATTTTATAAATATTCCTATATATATATATATATATATATATATATATATATATATATATATATATATATATATATATATATATATATATATAGAGAGAGAGAGAGAGAGAGAGAGAGAGAGAGAGTTCAAGTTAGCCTATGAAACTTCCGCTAGAATGCACCGAGTTTGGATTCATTTGGTCTTTTGATATTAATATGTAACTCCGCCGACTGTCGGTGGAATATGGTATGGGCCCCGGCCGGGCCCTCTGTTATATTTCATGTGATGGATGGAGATGTTACAATTTTGGTATCAGTTTGTCTCGGTCTTCCTTCTGCGAATTCGTGGTCGAATTCTTTTGCGGGGTGACATGCATGTGTATGTACTTACCGTTATAACAAAAATGAACTTAAGATTGTCCACTTAGGAATGAAAATACAAATATTTGAGGAACTTGTGTGTTCCTATGATTGCTTTTGCAATATTATTAGTTGCTTAATTGTGTGTTTCACGATTATAGGTGACTAAAAGTGGGGTGGAGCAGTTTGGACCCCAACATTCTGTGGGGGATTGTAGCACCTACTGATGTGACCACACCTCCTCCTTCTGCTGAGATGGTTCAGAGGATAGCTGATGTGGTCTTCGCAATGATCAATGCCCAGCCTGATAAGCATGTGCAACCCCTAGTTCCTCCGATGGCCTCAATGCCAATTGGTTTGTTTAAGCAGATTGCAAGGGGGAAGATCATCGGCTCAGCTGTTGAATATGTGTTTGATGCAAGGAATGCACACGCTTGAGTAGTTCTTGCATGCATTTGTTGTCCTGAGACAACATGCAACATTGGTAGTTGAAACTGAGAAAACTAAGATCAATCGATTTTATGATGGTTTGCGTCATGAACTACGTTTTTTGTTGATGAGGCCTAATTTAACGGGATTCCAAACATTGGTGGAGTCAGTTAGATCATTGGAGATGGACTTGGAAAAAGTCCACCAGACACTAGAGTACAAGGTACCTAGTTCTTTAAAGTCTAGGTATCGACGGTGGAATAATAAGTTTACAACTTATTCACCGGCTCCTTCTTCTCTTACGTCTGGAGCAACGTTTGGGAAAGGTCCACTCACATGCTATACTTGTGGCAAGAAAGGACATCTTGCCTGAGAATGTCGTGGTGATGTCCCAAGAACCAAGAAGGTTAAGTCTGGAGCAGCGGCATGGCAAGCTCCACTTACTTGCTACGCGTGTGGCAAAGAGGGACATTATGCACGCCGATGTCTGTAAACCACACTTTTGAAGCATAACTATAAGTCCGTAAGGCCGTAACTTTTGTGTATTTTGTAAACATTCGTGATATATACACATATATATATATATATATATATATATATATATATATATATATATACATATAGTGGACATTCACATGTATTGAGTTCAAGCTAACCCATAAAGCTCCCCTAGAATACTCTGAGTTAGGATTTATTTGGTCTTTTGATATTAACGTGTAACTCCGCCGACTGTCGGTGGAATATGGCGTGTTTCCCCATCCAAACCCTCTATTATATTTCATATAATATATGGAGATGTTACATATTACCTGGGATGACACCCCACCATCAGATTTCTATTAAAAACTGACGAACGACCATGCTTTACTCTAGATTTTGGTTTACGAGACTTACCGCCGCACGGTAGAAAGTTACCGTTACGCGGTTGGTCAAGCGTTAGCTTGTCCCGTAAGCTACCGTTCAAAACCTCCAAACACATGCTGACACGTGTCCGCTTCATAACTTCTCTACTACTGCTACACAATATCTTACTATTGTCGGGCGATAGCTAGTTCATCTCGTAACCAGCGCAGCAACGAGAAAAGCACAGCCACCACCAGTGCTAACCCCTCCGCTAGGCGGTAGCTCACCGAGGTTCTCGCCAAATAAATCATCCCTGCTACCGCTGCGTAATAACAACCTACCACTGTGCGGTAGACGATGCATCGTATCAATACGGCGCTCTCGATGCTCTCGACACCAGATGCTACCACCATACGGTATCGCTACCTCCACGCAGTATCGCTACCACCACGCGGTATCGCTACCTCCATGCGGTACCTCACTGAGAGGTATACCGGTTTAAACAGCTTGACTACCGCCGTCGTTAACCCTACCGTCGGGCGGTATCTCACAGAACTCATTTAATGCCCTGCCTCAGCTGTAGGAACCTATCCTCTAAAACATACCTAGTAGTCTGTAGCACAAAGTGGTCCAATAATGTCATCTTGAACTCTTCCCATGAGATGTTTGCGTCCTCCATTCTTGCATATGCAGTGTCCAGAAGAGACTTCCACCATATCTTTTCATGGTACTCCAAGTATGAAACTGTTAAGGATACATCCATATCTGACGGGCATCGTATCCCAGCCAACATCTTGTGGATGATGTCCAACCATTCCTCTATCCGTACAGCTGACTCCATCCCCAGATATGATGGAGGGGAAAGACCTTGGAAGACACTCAGCTAATTTGACCCGGGATTTGGTTGAGGAGTCGGAGCCTGTTGTGTCTTAAAATCCTCTAGGATGACCATCAGTATCTGTCCCATCTCCATTTGCTAGAATGGAGTAGGAGCTGGCGGCAGTGGAATAATATTCTGAACTATCGGTGTTCCCTATTCCAATACCAAAATTCATTATAAACTCAAATAGGAAGGCTCACTTATACAATGGTTGACTTAAATCTATTTAAGAATGGACAACTACATATGATTCCCTATATGGGCACACCAAAGCATCTGCTGCTTAGTTTGTCCCCAAACGAAACTAGAGCGGGGGTGTCTTAGGTTTTGTGGACTTGTTTTCTTTGGGTTGAGGTCGCTCTGATACCAGTTGTAAGACCCCCCATTTTTAACCAGGTCTTATGCCCAGAATCCCGCTTTGCGGTGACACCAACTCCTGAGGAGGCTGTCACCACAAATTACCGATCCTGCTGGCAATTTCTCAACCATATTCCATAGAAGAAAAGAAGTAAAACATTCATATTCATTTATATAAATGAAAACATGTCCACGATCACGATGTAGTAGAAAATAAGTCCATACGAGGAAATAAACTAATACTGAACAAGGATAAGGCTCTCATGCCTAGTACAATAGTCTTCACTACAAAACGCTCACGAAGTAACACTACTAATCACTCACTGATCCCCGGACTGATGGTGCTGCTGCTACTCCTATACTAGGCTGGTTAACCTCCTCCTATACCGTACTCCTATTGGGCTGGGTCCCCTAGAACTGCACCATGTCTCCCAACTGGTGTCCCTGGTGTTATGCCCATCAGGCCATTAGTTTAAACTAAGTCTTGATCCCCCTCCCCTCCCCCGCGACACCTAGGCACCGTGCGGGAATGAAGGAAAGGGAAGTACGAAATGTGGAGAGTAACAAAAGCAGGTGTCAATGACCCTAACTTTCATAAGCTAAAAGTATCTATCATAGAAATGACAAGTTTATGAACATCATATAAAGGTTGCAGTTTAGTAAGAGCAACATATAAAGTATAAGTAGAGAACTTAATATAATTACAGGAAAGTAACCTTAGCTTATAAGAATACCCATACATACTTATAAGTTAAGGGGTCGTTTTGCATGTCTCCCATGGTATAAGCTATCCCATACTAGTTAGCCATTAGGTGAGCTGTAGAGGCGGGCACCAGAGCAGCAGAACACGGAGAAGCCGAGGTTGAAGCCGACTGCATAGGGGCAACGGAGGGAAGAGGGCGACGAGTATAGACCCAAATAACGAGCGGCTTTGGAGGAGCACTAGTGGGAGGAAAGGCTGGAGGAGGTGAGTTGACGGGGATAACTGGTCGTGGAATGGAAGGCGGGAGAGTGGTTGGTGGTTGAAGAGGTGGTAAAGGAGGAGGAGGGAAGAAGGGTTGATCCTCCCTGAAGGTAACGTTGGCGGACACAGAGACTTTCTGGGTAGCCGGAGAATAACATACATAGCCCTTTTGAGTGCGTGAGTAGCCGACGAATATGTGTTTCGCTGCTCGCGGATCCATTTTGTCCATAGTGGGACCCAGGCTATGGACGAAACAAGTACAACCAAAAACCCTGGGTGTGAGAGGAAAGGCTGGTGCGGAGGGAAAGAGAAGGCTAAATGGGGTAGCATTTTGGAGAACCGGAGATGGGAGACAGTTGATGAGAAAACACGCAGTGGAGACCGCAAAGTTCCAGTAGACTTTGGGAACATGCATGTGAAGCATGAGGGAGAGAGCAACATCAAAAAGGTGGTGGTTCTTTCGTTCGGCGACCGCGTTTTGTTGAGGGGTGTAGGGACAAGATGTCTGATGAACAATACCAAAGTCTGCGCATAGATTGGCAAACACGTGGCTAGTGTACTCACGGGCATTATTCGAGTGGAATGTTTTGATAGTTGTAGAGAATTGCGTACGAGTTTCGAGCACAAATGCCCGAAAGACACGAGGAAGCTCGGAGAGATCATGAAGTAAATACAACCATGTGGTGCGAAAGTAATCATCAATAAACGTTATAAAGTAACGATAACCAGAGATGCTTGTAACCTTGTACGGACCCCAAATATCAGAATGTATTAAATCAAAAGGAGCAGAGCTCCGAGTACAGTGGGCGGGAAAAGAAGAACGTGGTTGTTTGCCAAGAATACAAGAATCACATTTAAAAGCAGGAAGGGATACGTCAGGAAGCGCCTTCTGGAGGATAGGTAGAGGAGCATGCCCAAGACGGCAATGCCAATCACTGGAGGAGATAGAGGAAAGGGCGGTAGAAGAGACATCGAGGAGGTAGAGCCCATTCTGCAGTCGTCCCCTACCAATGGTAATCTGCGTCTGCTGATCCTGTATCAAAAAACCAGAAGAGGTGAAGGTGATATAGCAGTTCATATCAGTAGTGAGACAGCCAACAGATAGTAAATTGAATGGTGATGCCGGCACATAAAGAGCGGAGCGAAGAGAGATGGAGGGGTGGATTAAGAGATCAACACATCTGGAGACCGGAACAATCTCTCCATTAACCATAGTAATAGATGTGGGATGAGGAGCATCTGAGAACCTTGGTGGCAGCAGAGAGGTGATGTGGTGGGTGGCTCCCGAGTCCAGGATCCAACGGGAGCTGGAGGAAAGACAGGCAGTACCTGTAGTAGAGGTGGAAGCAATACCTGCAGTAGAGGTGGAAGCAACCGAAGCAGACAGAGGGTGGAGAAGCCCTTGGAGTTGTTGCAACTGAAGGCGAAGAGCCTCAAGATCCGTACCAGTTGGTGGAGAGCTATCAGTAACAGCAGTAGTAGGCGGGCGAGGAGGGTAGCCATGTTTCTTGTGACAGATTGCTTCAGTGTGTCCATCCCGGCCGCAGTATGTGCACTTGGGCCGACCTCGACCACCACGGCCCCGTCCGCGGGAGCCCGTTCGTCCACCCTGAGTAAAAGATGGTGGGGTAAGTAAGAGAGGAAGGACCTGTTGAAGAATGGCCGACGATGGTGGTGCAGACGGCTCCAGGGGAGGTGGTACTCAAAGTAACATAGAGCAGACATCTGAGAAGGAAGGAGTAGCAGGTGATGCTAGAACCTGGACCCGGATACTATGAAGGTGTGGCGGGACGCGAGCCATAATCATAGCAATACAGACCGCCTCCTTCTGAGCGCGTTAAGCAGGGAGATCAGTAGTAGATGGCTGGTGCTGAATCCAGGCCTCCACGAGAGTCTTAGCACGAGCCACAATGGAGGTCATGTCCATAGCTTTGCCAACATCCAAAGCTTGAAGATCGGTGATAATGTCAAAAAGGTGCTGAAGGCTTTCCTTGCCCGAGTACAAGGAATGGAGTTCATCCCACATTGCTTTGGCGGTCTCATGATACATGATCATCTGGTACAGCTTACCCTCCACCGAGTTCAGGATCCAGGTCTGGACGCGACCATCATTCCGTAGCCATTCATCAGTAGTAGGGGTCATAGGTCCCTGGGTAAGGTAACGTACAAGGCCCTTGGCTTGCAGGACCCTCCGAACTGTGTGAACCCATGAGATGAAGTTCAACTTGCCAGAGTGGGAAAGAGTAGTAATCCGAAGCTCATTGCGGAGTTCGTGAGGAGGAGCCACGTGGTCTACCGTGGGGGTAGCTGTAGTGGAGTCACTAGAGGACATGGCGACCTAGAGGAGAGGAAGCGGGCAGAAACAGTGGACTGATGCAAAGCAGAAGGCAGGCCGCGACGAGTATAAACAAGCTCGACAAGGTGCGGGCTATTAGAGGCCGCGACAGACTGGATTAGGCCGCGACGGACTGGATTAGGCCGCATCGGACTGGATTAGGCCGCGGTGAGAGGAGCACAACAGCTGTCCAAGAAGAGAGGGCAAGCCAGGGGAGCTCGGGAAGTTGCAGGAGCTTGGGAAGTCGTGACGACTAGAGGGGGGAGGGGAGCTCGGCAAGTCGCGGGAGCTCGGCAAGTCGCGGCGACTCGAGGATGACCGTAGCGGGCTGGACCAATCCGCAAGACAGAAATCGCAGAGAGGAGCGAGCCCACGGCGGACAGGGAAAAGAACTTGTCCGCCAGAAGTGGAAGGAGAGCAGCCGCAGGCAGGAGAGAAGCGCGGATAGAAGGAGGCCGCCGAGCTTGCAGCGGACAGAAGGAGACCGCGAAGCTAGGGAGCGAGTTCGCCGAGCTCGCATCGGACAGGAAGAGGCCACAGCAGACTATGGGAAGCAGTGGACCTCAAAGATCAGAGAGAGAGGGCTATAAAGAAGGACCAGAAGAGGAGTGGTTCCACGGGAGGAGAGGGAGTGGATTGGACAAAGGCAGGCCGCAGGGACAACACGACTAGGAGGCGCAGACACACAGACTCAGGCCGTGGAAACCGCAGGCCGATGGATGGATAGGAATGTGAATCCGCAGGAGACCGCAGGCCGCTGGGCGGATAGAAATCTGAATCCGCAAGTGACGGAACCTGGCTCTGATACCATGTAGAGAATGTCCCAAAAACTTGTATGTAGTATTTCAGAATGTAAATACAAGGGGAGAATACAAATATATAGGAAATAAGAGAGAAGAATAAATCCTATACATGATGTGGGACTAAAAGAAGAGGAGAGAGAAACAAAGAAAGAGGGCCAAATAATGGGCCCTTTACATGGGCTTTTCCAATAATTATCTTACATAGCATAAATGAACAATTTTGTTGTTATTATCATTGAGTTTTCCCTTTAGTTTTCTTAAAACTCTTAAAGGATACGTACGTAATAAAGCTCATCCAGGGGGTTCTATAGCGGAAGGATATATTGTAAAAGAGTCTTTGACATTTTTGTCAATGTACCTAAATGAAATAGAAACAAGGTTCAATAAAGAAAATAGAAATGAAGATTCAGTGGAGCATCAACAAGAGTGTAAATTGTCTGTTTTTGCATCAAAAGTGAGACCCTTCAGACCTCTTCGCTGTTCCAAATCGCTTTCTAAAAAGGATCTAGAGGCAGCTCATAAATTAATATTAAACAATTGTAGCGAAGTATGCGATTTTCAAAGGTTCGATACATGAAAGAGCTCAATTTCCTTACTTTGTAACTAATTTTAATTTACTTTTTTTATTTTTAATAGTAAGCACATGGAGGAGCTTAAAAGGGACAATGCAAGAAACATTGATAAAACTCATCAAGAGAAGTTTCATTATTGGTTTCAAGCTCATGTAAGCTCCAAATACGAAGATACCCTCTAGGACTATTAATTTATAGTATCAACTATCTAATTAGCTTCATATTGTATTTTATATAGATAATTAGAGTGCATCACACAAACTCGGGCGAAGTCTCCGAAGAATTATGGGCATTGGCAAATGGTCCACAATCATACTTAACAAAATTTTACTCTGGTTGTATTGTTAATGAAGTACGATTTCATATACAAGATCGAGATGATTGCCGAACAACACAAGATAGTGGTTTACTTGTGGGGGGGGGGGAGGGGGAACATCAAAATATCTTGGTAGAGTTTTATGGAGTATTAAGTAGGGTCGTTGAATTGACCTATCTTCATGGGTATAAAGTAGTATTATTTTGGTGTGAGTGATTCGACACTAGTGGGAAAAAGATTATGCATATAGATAAATATTTTTTGAGCATCGACATAACTTCTCGTTGGTGTGAGGATAATCCATTCGTTCTTCCAAACCAAGTGCAACAAGTGCTCTATGTCGATGACACAATACTCGTTGATCCTTGGAAAATTACATAACTTGTATGACATAGACACCTTTGGGACATAGAGGAACACGCTGACCTAGAAGTGGAGGAGATGAACGATAACATAGTTCAATAATATGAGTCCTCAGAAACTGAATTAATATATGCTACCGAAGATCAGAACTTGCAATTCCTATGAAGAGATGATATAGAACTTGATATTATAAATATAGAAGTCTAACTAGAATCCACGAAGAGGAAGAACTTAATAATATTGTTGACGAAGATGAGTCAATAGATGAGGATGATGAAACACTAGTGCAATATTGTGATGACAATGATGATAACATGTAAAGCCAATGCAAATGGTACGTTAAGTTTTTTCTTATTCATTAGTATGAAACAATAATGCAATTCTTCCTTTTTTATGATTTCTCTAAATAATTTAATGTGATGTTTAACGTTTGCATCTTATTTACTTTACAGTAATATGGCTCAAAAAATGTTATTCTACGGTGCCCTACGACAATGAGCAACAAACAACTGTTTGTTAATGAAAAACCATCAAATATTGAGGTTGTTGAATTGTCACCTGCACCAAATATACCTTCACCTAATCTGCAACAATCATAAAGTAGATCACAAGCTCTTGATGATGATACCACCATTAATGAAGGAAATGATGAAAGTCCAATATAGGGTTTTGATAATACTGGTTAGTATACCTTATTTTATTTCACAAATTTGTATCATTTACTTGAATCATATATTTATTAAGGGTTTTTAATTATGCAGCGGGAGGCTCCTCTATAAGAAGAGGTCATGGGGTGACCATCGAAAGGTCGATTGAGAAAGCAATACTAGAAAATGTATGCTTTATTTAGGTATATTAAAACTTACATACACTTACTATATGTTTATAAACTTTTATTTGTTTGATTAGGATAAGAAACTACTTGAGATTGAGTTCCCTGAAGGTTTTAAGAAGCCGCGTCGCTTTGCAAAGCACCTTGCAAATGGTGTAGGTGTTATTGTAAGACACAGTGCGGGTTTGGATTTTGTGCCATGGAGTGAACTGGGGGAAGAGCTGAAACTTAATTTATATGCTAGATTAGGTGTAAGTAAATATTTATATACCATATATGTGAATTTGTTTCGAATAACCAAATATTTTATTCTTTTGTAGCAATGGTTTGAGGTAAAGAATTGGGAAGCAGATAAAAGTGAGCAAGTGTATATGGAGGAGATGTTTCAATGTAGCTACAAACATTGGAGAGGAAGATTATCTGCAATGTATAGAGGTTATATTGTGGCAGGAAAGAATCCAAGAGCTAGTAGCACATTTGAGTGGATCTCAATCGAGAATTGGTGTCAGTTATGCGATCTCTTCGAGTGTGAGACTTTTAAGGTGAATGTGACTACTTAAGTAAATTTTGTTTAATATGTCGGCTCGTGAATCATTGCACTTGGTGGTTTTTCAGTATTTTCTCTTGGACTGTTGGGTTGTGTTGGACATTGTGGCCCCCACCACAGTGCCTTTTGAGATGTTTGGACTATTGGATTGTGTTGGACATTGTGACCACCACCGCAGTGCCTTTTGAAGATGTTTTGGTCTGTTAGTTCATGTTGGACATTATGGTCACCGACTCAGATATGTTTTTGCCAGTGTTAATGATTCAGATGTTTAGAGGAAGTTCAGTCTCTTCATTATTATTGTTTAGATATATGTCTTTATGCTTACTCTTGTAGATATTCTCGAAGCATGGCTTCATTTCGCACTTGGTGTAGTTTCCTTACTCTTGGACCTTATAAGTTAATAATTTATTGATGTTTTATTTCTCTTTTGCTGTGGTTTGGCAGCCTTTCCCATTTGGGTTGGTAACCCTTAAACTCCTTTATTTTCATCTATTGATGATATTTTTTACCACTTGAATTTTCTTGCTGAGGTATTATTTTCTTTAGAATGCCTCAAGTTTGGAGCAGTAGCCGGTTGAGCGGCTAGGGTTGGTAGTTGCTGATTTTTCTACAGTCATGGCAGTCATCTCTCCATCACCACTGTGAGGTAGTTTTTTTATTTTATTATTTAGTTCAGACATACATGCTTTTTGGTGGGTTCATTTCAGTTTGTTGACACCCATCAGAGTTTTTATAATGTTAAGTTACTTGCTAGATGCTAAGTCTATTTCTTGATACCTTGTTGGATTTACTTGCTCTCTGGGAATGTTTTATGCTAGGATTCCATGTTAGCTATTTTTAAAGTATAAAAGTATCATTTGACTATCTTATTCATAGCAAGGTTTTAAACCAAAGACACTATATTTTAACGAACATAAAAGCTATTTTTATACTTCTATTAAATCTAGTTGTATGCATATCATAAGATGTCCTATTTGAATGTTTATGCTCATGTAGGATGCCAATCTACATAAACAAAGTATTTTCGGCAGCATATATTCATATTTTCACTTGTGAACTAGTTTATCCACTGAGCCGAGGGGTACGACCATCAAAACGTAATTTAAATTACGGCTTTCTTCATAACAACTTGAGGATTTCATGTAAAGTTTTAGGTATGTGTTCTTACCTGAGCGCTTGCAGTTATCCCCTACACGACATGACATCGTGATGCCTGTTTTCTCTTACTCTGATATATTGTTTAAATATGGATAAAATGCGAGTTGTGACAGTTGGTATCAGAGGGATAGATTGTTTGACAATTGGTCGAACGACTATCTCTGGTTAATTTTAGATTGTTTTGTTCTATTTCATACACACACCTATGTATCATCAAGTGCGTCTTGGCCGAAGCATGAACACTACAATCATAAGCTTGACGAGAAGTATACGAGACATATTATGTAGTATGAGATGCATAATATGTGTTTGTATATGGATCCTCATAGGAAGCAACATGTGACTGTTATGTAGTATGAGATGCATAACAATCATCACATGAATGGACATTAGATTTTTTTTGTTACATGCGATATTATGTAGTATGTGATGCATAATATTTCATGTGTACGCCGCTCATAACATGCATTAAGACCTTTATTAGAATATATAACAAAACATACATGACATAACATAGCATTAACACACGTGCCAAGCTAAAGATCTACATGATGACATACGTACACACATGGTTTTAAAGCAAAAGAATAAGAGTTCATGCATTTATGGTTTATGCATATGAGTCAATAGGATGACAGTGTATCATCCTAAGTTAAGCATGACATCATTTATAAATCTCAGAGCAAGTTAGCAGCATGAGCAAGTGCCTATACATGTATGGTCTGAAATGTCAGAGAGAGAGATGGAGGATGAAATTCCAAAAGAGACTGAAGAAGAAATTCTTCTACTTAAAGAAACTAACATCCAGGGGAGATAATGGAAATTCCCCAGATTGAAGTTCCTGATGCTGAAATTCAGTATGCAAATGTTAACTTAGAAAGAATCATCATGAATGAGGAAGGTACAAGAGTTGAGGGGGAGTTGGCCCTAAATACTGACAAAACCAAGGAGACACCAACAGTTGAAGAGATAAATTCATCTGAATCTGAAGAAGAAGAGTCTCCACTAAAGAAAAGGATGTTCTCTAAAATGAAAAAGAGAAGTAGGAGTTACAAAAAGCTTATTCAGTCTGCACCAACTTCAGCTCCTCTAGTGGACTCAAACTCACTCCTTGTATAATTATAAATTATGCTTGATCAACATAGACAATAACTTGAAAAGTATGTAGATGAAAGCAATAAAGAATTACAATTTCAACTGGCTCAGGAGATAATGTCCATAAGAATTGACGTAAATCTCCTGAAAACAGACATGACTAACTTTTTTTGAGAAACGAGCTAATGCTATAGTGTATATTGCTAAACAGTAACAGGAAGCAAAGATAACTGCAGATAAAATGGTTGTCAAACAAGGCTTTGTAGTTGAAAATTAGAAAATTTTGGATGAAAACATGACTAACCTGCATACAGAAAAAATGGTTAAGCTGACTGAGCAGTTTACTGAGTTAGAAAACAAAATAGCTGCTGCTACAAAGGCCATGGAAACTCAGCTAACAAACCATTTAGCCTCTTTGCTTAAAGATATAAAAGCTTCTGACAAGAGTTTGGACAATAATTTAATGAGAGTAAAGAACACTGTCACTTCAGGTATCAATTACTTATATGAACAGGTAAGATTTCACAAGAATGATCAGAGAGATCATGTTGAAAGAGAAGTTATAAAGGCAGAGAGGGTAATGATCAGGGCCAGTTCTGAACATGCTACCTGGATATCCAACAATATCAGGGACACTTTAATCTATCCTCCCATATGGTATGATGGAGATCAAACTGCTGAGTCTAGTTGTCAACCAGCTCAACTGGAAGCACCTCATGCTACTGGAACTCATGTTGCTGAGCAAACCATGTACAATCCTGCAGCACAAGTTACATTTGAGACTATCCAAGCTACTGTCCAACACATGTATAGTCCTTCACCATCTGTTCAAAATATTATATGTGAAGAGGTGGAGATGTCTGAATCTATTATGATCAAAGAAAATGAAGCTCAACTTTAAAAGAAAAGGTTTAGAGAACAAGCTAAAACTAGACCTGATTTTGAGCAGTGGAGTCCAACCTCCAGATCTATAATTCTCACTGCAGGGAAGACAGTCAATGCAAATATGATAGACAGAGATAAATGGTATTCAGAACAAGAATGGGGTAAACATTTGAAGCAACATGAGGTTATCCAGAAGTTCAGATAAGATCTGAAGAAAGGAAAGATTCCTACTAATTCTGTTAAGACCAGTAAATATTTCCCCAAGCCTTATCATTATTTTGAAAGACAAAGGCTGAAAGAAGAAGCATTTGCAAAAGCTAAGGATGACAAAGGAAAGAAGGTTGCTGATGACAGGGTGCCTGAGGTGAAAGCAAAGATACAATCTGGAAATGACATAGTCATCAGAGAACCAAAGTTGTCATAAGATGTTCTTAGTGTTAAATCACATGTTAAATTTTTTCTGTAAATTTTGAATAACCAAAGTTTGTAGCTGTAAACCTTTTGACAAACAATTTGTGAAAATTTTGGTGTGCATAACATTTCTTGTGATATTATTTAAGATTGCATTTGTTTGCTTTACTTGCTGTTCAACATTATTGTTGTTAATGTCTATTGAAATATGTGTTTATCTGTGTTGTTTCACATATTGTACTACGCTATAATCTTAATGTTTTAATAATAATATTTTTGGTATCATGTTGTATATCATTGAATTGGGGTTATGAATTCTCCAAATAGGGGTAGATTGTTGGGTACATTGGTCACAATGTACTTGATTTGAAGAAGTCCTTTCAGCTTAATGATATACATATAGTTATATTTGATAAATATTAATTTCTTATGTGCAGGCAAATAAAGCTAAGTACAAAAGTGTCGAGACACTAGGATTGGTGTCCACACCTTTTCCAAGGTTGTGCTGAGACAAGAAGTAGTTGTGTCGACACTCAGGACAAGTGTCAACACACTTAAACAAGAAGTGCTGAGTCAAGGAGAAAGTTGTGTCAACAACCAGAACTTGGGTCGACACTATGATACAAGAAAGCAACTGTGTCGACACTCAGGACTAGTGTCGACACACACTACACAAGTTGTGTCAAGACAAAAAACAACTGTGTCGAGACTAAGGACAAGTGTCAACACACTCTATACAGGCAATGTCAAGACTGAAAACAACTGTGTCGACACTCAGGACAAGTGTCGACACACTTCACAAGCTGTGTCAAGACTGGAAGCAAGTAGTGTCGACACCCAGGACTTGGGTAGACACCATCGGTTAGGAAGTCAACTGTGTCGACACATAGGACTAGTGTCGACACATTCTACATCAGCTGTGTTGAGAGAAGGTGAAAGTTATGTCGACATATTCAGAAGTATGTCGACATATTCAGAAGTATGTCGACACCACTATAAGAGTAGCGTCGTCACCCAGGACTGGTGTTGACACATCCAACAGTCATGTTCCAACACTTCAAACAGAATTATTTCCTAAGTGCATAAATCAAGCTAGAGGATTTAACAACTGTCAGATGTCAGTTATTAACCGGATTGGCCGGCTACCTTTGATAGAGCCTATATAAAGGGATCAATTCTACAAAAATAAGAGAGGAAAAAATTGGTGAAGTAATTTCGAGTTGCAGCACATAGAAGAAAAAGAAGATCAAGGAGTGCATCAATTTAATATCCTTCCCTGATCCAAGAAGAAATCTGATAGAATTCAGAAGGTGGAGAGAAGCCAGATCAAGAATCTACTTCAACATTCTCCAGCCTAGATCTAATCTAATTTTAACTTCAAGAATCTTTGAAAAGCTAAGAAGGGTTGGATCAAATCCATTACAACAAGGATCAAGAGAAGCTGACATATCAAGATCAGATCAAGAAGCAGTCACTCATTTCTCTCTTACTAGGTGACTAATTCTGAATTAATTTCTTTCACCATTATTAATTTTATAAGATCTACTTGTAGATATGAGTGTAGGAGAATCAATTTCTCTGAGTTGTAAGCCCGTGTTATAAAGGCTAAGGGGTAGAGTAGGAATTGCCTGAGGTAGGAGAAGTGGGTATTTCTCTGAGTTGTAAGAACTGTATGTTCTGATGTAGGGCAGGATTTGCCTGAGGAGTTGGAGTGTGAAAACATTCTGAGGTAGAGTTCTTAGGAAGAACTTGAGGTGTAGGATCTTGGTGATCTGAGTAGTAAGACTGGTATACTCTAAGTTGTAAGAGCCAGCTGGGATCTGAGCTATAAGATCTAAGGATCTAAGTAAAGGAAGAAGGAGTTTGACCGAATCTACTTCATTGCTAGATAGGCGAAGGGGAAAGTGGATGTACCCATAAATTGGAGAACCACTATAAAACTGTGTGTACTGTGTTGTGATTGATGTGTTATGATGGTTTTAATTGCTGAATAGTTTTCTTGTTTTATATGACTGGGGAAATTAACATAAAAAAGTTAATTTTAGAATACAAAAAATAGCTAAGAATTAAATTGGACCTATTCACCCCCCTCTAGGTCACTCTCAATCCTAAAACAAACATTTACAGAGCGCATAATGAGAGTCTAAGGCCTAGAGCCGGAAAGACTAGGAATGCTCAAAGTTGACCGTCATGTCTCGGACCTCTGAACAGTGGTGGTACCCTGGCAATCCGGTATATTGAATGGTCCTTCAGTGCGCCTTCTTGTGATATATTTATGTTTTAATACTATGTCTGCAGAGAAGGATTACCACTGCCTCGAGAATGGGGTAGGGTCGTTATAAATTGGTCAGCTAAAAGCTGACCATTGCCTTATTTGCTGCACCTGTGGTGGATTGTCCATGTGCAGGTGCTGGAGAGCCGAGCGGGAAATAGCGGGTTGAAACCCTTGATGGTATGCCAGCCCTTGAAGGCCAAGCGAAGAACTTTATTGTTGTCATGTGTGACCGGCCTGCACGCCGATGTCTGTAAACCACACTTTTGAAGCATAAATGTATGGTCGTAAGGCCGTGACTTTTGTGTATTTTGTAAACATTCCTGATATATATATATATATACATATATATATTCACATGTATTGAGTTCAAGTTAACCTATGAAACTTCCGCTAGAATGCTCCGAGTTAGGATTCATTTTGTCTTTTGATATTAACATGTAACTCCGCCGACTGTCGGTGGAATATGGCGTGGGGCCCCGACCAGACCCTCTGTTATATTTCATGTGACGGATAGAGATGTTATATATTTGGTATCAGTTTGTCTCGGTCTTCCTTCTGCGAATTCGTGGTCGAATTCTTTTGCGGAGTGACAAGCATGTGTATGTGCTTTCCGTTATAACAAAAATGAACTCAAGAATGTCCGCTTAGGAATGAAAATACAAATATTTGAGGAACTTGTGTGTTCATATGATTGCTTTTGCAATATTATTAGTTGCTTAATTGTGTGTTTCACGATTATAGGTGACTAATAGTGGGGTGGGGCAGTCTGAACCCCAACATTCTGTAGAGAGTGCGGCACCTGCTGATGTGACCATACCTCCTCATTATGCTGAGACGGTTTAGAGGATAGCTGATGTGGTCTTCGCAATGATCAATGCCCAACCTGATAGGTATGTGTAGCCCCTAGTTCCTCTGGTGGCCTCAATTCAGGTTGGTTTGTTTGAGCAGATTGTAAGGCGAAGATCATCGACTCAGCCGTTGAATATGTGTTTGTTGAAAGGAACGCACACGCTTGAGTAGTACTTGCATGCATTTGTTGTGCTGAGACAACATGCAACGTTGGTGTTTGAAACCGAGGAAACTAAGATTAACTGATTTTATGATGGTTTGCATCATGAACTACATTTTCTGTTGATGAGGCCTAAGTAAAAGGGATTCCAAACATTGGTGGAGTTAGTTAGATCATTGGAGATGGACTTGGAAAAAGTCCACCAGACACTAGAGTTCAAGGTACCTAGTTCTTTAAAGTCTAGGTATCGACAGTGGAATAATAAGTTTACAACTTCTGCACCGGCTCCTTCTCTTACGTCTGGAGTAACGTTTGGGAAAGGTTCGCTCACATGCTATACTTGTGGCAAGAAAGGACATCTTGCCCGTGAATGTCGTGGTGATGTCCCAAGAACCAAGAAGGTTAAGTCTGGAGCAGCGGCAGGGCGAGCTGCACTTACTTGCTACACGTGTGGCAAAGAGGGACATTATGCATGCCGATGTCTGTAAACCACACTTTTGAAGCATAGTTATAAGTCCGTAAGGCCGTAACTTTTGTGTATTTTGTAAACATTCCTGAGATATACATATATATATATGTATATAGTGGACATTCATATGTATTAAGTTCAAGTTAACCCATAAAGTTTCCGCTAGAATTCTCTGAGTTAGGATTTATTTGGCCTTTTGATAGTAACATGTAACTCTGACCACTGTCGGTGGAATTTGGCGTGTGTCCCCTGCCAGACCCTCTATTATATTTCAAGTAACAGATGGAGATGTTAAATATCGCCTGGGATTACACCCCACGGTCAGATTTCTATTAAAAATCGATGAATGTCCAAGATTTACTCCAGATTTCGGTTTATGAGACTTACCGCCGCACGGTAGAAAGTAATCGTTGCGCAGTTGGTCAAGCATTAGCTTGTCCCACAAGCTACCATTGAAAACCTCCAAACATACGCTGACACGTGTCTGCATCATAACTGCTCTACTACTGCCACGCGGTATCTTACTATTGCCGGGCGATAGCTAGTTCGTCTCGTAACCAGTGCAGAAACGACAAAAGCACAGCCACCACCAGTACTAACCCCTCCGATGGGCATAGCTCACCGAGATTCTTGCCAAATAAATCAGGCCTGCTACCGTTGTATGATAACAACCTACCACCGTGCGGTAGACAATGCATCGTATCAATACGGCGCTCTCGATGCTCTCGATGCCTGATGCTACCACCATGCGGTATCGCTACCACCGAGCAGTATCGCTACCGCCACGCGGTACCTCACTGAGAGGTATACCGGTTTAAACAGCTTCACTACCACCGTCATTAACCCTACCGCCGGTCGGTATCTCACAGAACTCATTTAATGCCCTGCCTCAGCTGTAGAAACCTATCCTCTAGCTCATACCTCATAGTCTATAGCACAAAGTGATCCAAGAATACCGTCTTGAACTCTTCCCATGAGATCTTTGCGTCCTCCATTCTTGCATAGGAAGTGTCCAGAAGAGACTTCCACAATCTCTTTGCATGGTACTCCAAGCATGAAACTGTTAAGGATACAGCCATATCTGACGGGCATTATATCCCAGCCAATATCTTATGGATTATTTCCAACCATTCCTCTGTCCGTACAGCTGACTCCGTCCCCAGATATGATGGAGATGAAAGACCTTGAAAGACAGTCAGCCAATTTGCCCCGGGATTTGGTTGAGGAGCCGGAGCCTGCTGTGTCTTAAAATCATCCAGGATGACCATCAGTGTCTGTCCTATCTCCATTTGCTAGAATGGAGTAGGAGCTGGCGGTGGTGGAATAATATTCTGAACTATCGGGGTTCCCTATTCCAATACCAAAATTCATTATAAACTCAAATAGGAAGGCTCAATTATACAGTGGTTGACTTAAATCTAGTTAAGAATGGACAACTGCATGTGATTCCCTATGTGGGCACACCATAGCATCCGCTGCTTAGTTTGTCCCCAAACTAAACTCGAGCGGGGGTGTCCTAGGTTTTGTGGACTTGTTTTCTTTGGGTTGAGGTCGCTCTGATACCAGTTGTAAGACCCCCCATTTTTTAACCAGGTCTTATGCCCAGAATCGCCGCTTTGTAGTGACACAAACTCCTGAGGAGGCCGTCACCACAAATTGCCCGATCCTGCTAGCAATTTCTCAACCATATTCCATAGAAGAAAAGAAGTAAAACATTCATATTCATTTATATAAACGAAAACATATCCACGATCACGATGTAGTAGAAAATAAGTCCATACAAGGAAATAAACTAATACTGAAGAAGGATAGGGGTCTCCTGCCGGGTACAATAATCCTCACTACAAAATGATCGCAGAAGTAAAACTACTAATCACTCACTGATCCCCGGACTGATGGTGCTGCTGCCACTCCTGTACTAGGCTGGTTAACCTCCTCCTGTACCGTACTCCTGTTGGGCTGAGTCCCCTGGAACTGTACCCTATCTCCCAACTGGTGTCCCTGATGTTATGCCCATCAGGCCGTTAGTTTAAACTAAGTCTTGATCCTCATCCCCTCCCCCGCGACACCTAGGCACCGTGCGGGAAGGAAGGAAAGGGAATTACGAAACGTGGAGAGTAACAAAAGCAGGTGACAATGGCCCTAACTATCATAAGCTAAAAGTATCTATCATAGAAATGACAAGTATATGAACATCATATAAAGGCTACAGTGTAGTAAGAGCAACATATAAAGTATATGTAGAGCACTTAATATCATTACAGGAAAGTAACCTTAGCTTATAAGAATGCCCATACAGACTTATAAGTTAAGGGGTCGTTTTGCATGGCTCCCATCGTATAAGCTATCCCATACTAGTTATACGATGGGGTGTCAGGTTATATGCAGGTATGTGTGTTGTGATATGTTATGTCATGTTTCATGCAAGTGCAACACACACATACGACTCTATGCGCACAGACTTTTAGTTCCTCCATTTGGAGTTAGCTAAACTCTCAGGTACCTCACGTAGTGGTAAATAGAGGCAGTGGGTTGGGCCTCCCCACTACTAGGTCAGCATTCACACTACCTAACCTAGACCTTGCTTACTACTTGGTACACCCACAGTCAGGTGCTATAGAGTCTCTTGTACTAATGCTGGAAACCATCAGTCTTTTATTGGCTATGTGAATACTTACACGCATCGAGTCAACGTAATGACGTCAGTGTGAACAACCATCAAATATCGAGGACCCACCACTTAATGCACATGCACACATGTTATAAGAGCTTCCAGGCCATCGACTCTTATGACTTAGACCATCTTATCAAACTTCGAGCCCACCGCTCATGAACATACACCAACTGTCCTCCCGAAACAATGGGGTGAGTGTTTGTGACAATGATTATTAAGGTTACTCTTTTTGTTTATTATTCTTATAGTTTACGTTAACCTTGGATTGCCCAGGGCATTCCCTGTAAAGGGCTCTTGAGGGCACTATGAACTACGATGGGCTGAAGCCCTAAGTTTCCTTTCACAAGACACTTACTTTTATGAGTATCTATTATTTATCAAACCTCTTTCCCAAATTGCCTCCTTACTAACCCTATGTGAATTTATATACTTCCCGGGAGAAGACGAAACACCGTCGACCCCGAGTATAACCCCATCTCCAAATTACCTAGTCTAGTCCGGACTTGGCCCTAAGGGTGACCTTATCATGACTTCACCCAAACCTGGTACACCCACTATAGCTTCACCCATGTGTGGTTTCCTATTCCACCCCGAAACCTCCAGTTCACTATATGCAGACCATGTGATCGATCCAAGCATTCGAAGGTAAACACTATAAATACTTGTCTATAACCTTAAAATTATTACCGAGGGTCTACCATGATATATTAAGGCCCAAAGCAGAACTAGATATTTTTCCTAATTAAATCAGCCCTTATTTTAATTTTTCAAAAATCATTCCTCCTATGACTTTGAACATGAACTATAAGATTTTATCATATAATGACACTACAAAAATTTCCAGCCTCTTAATGACTAAATAACATCAGGGTATAAATTTAATAATTTTCAAAAAAGACATTTTACCATAAACCAAATTTCAAATCTTTGATTGAAAATACCATTTACAAAGGAAGTACAAGTTTTTTCATCTAAAAATTATAGGAAAATTAACAGGGGACTATAATGATCAGAAATCATGTCTGCCCAAATTTTATAATTTTCTATTGCTATTTGACTATTTATTTGAAATTACAAAATATTTTGCCTCTAGGGCAACTTGTGAAGTAATTACTCTGAATACTCTCCCAAAAATTATAATAAAATTAACAAAACTTTACAAAAACATAAAAAGTTCACCAGCTCAATTTCACAATTTTCCTGGACAAATTAATCACATAAATAATTAAATTCATGAATACTATAAACAAAAGCGGTGTGAAGGAGGTACTTTAAATATTCATCTAAATGTTCCCATAAAATTTTCAGAGCACTACGTTATCCCTAGGAGCTCTCTGGATAAGATTCATATTTTTCCCAAATATATTGACGAACCAACTAATTTATAACATCATAATTGAATTATGGCGCATTGTGAATAATCTACCCACAGTACCAATCCAAAAATTATACCAAAATTCACAGGGATTCTCGTAACATAAAAACCTCCCTAAAAATATTTCACGGCATTACCACAATATTTGACCCTTCATTTTAGCAGTAAAGTAAAAGACCCATTTTTAAATTAATTGATAAATATATATATAAATATTCCAAAAAATTCCAATAAAATTTCTCAAGTGATAATAGCAAGATTAAAACTCAAATACCAAGTTTCACTGACTTTTATGGAGGTTTGACCCTATGTCATTTAATAACTCCAAAAGGGCACTTTTAAGGTTTACACTAGGCCCCATGGCCAAACTATACTAGAATCCTACCATTTTCTATGAAGGGGTGTATTATGACATTTTAAGTGTGTGACCTAAGATTCACCCCAAGTTGATGAGGGGATACCACTTATTTTGCTCAAGGCACCCCAAGAAATTCCTAGGTCAAATATGGCCCACTTGACCAAATCTTGTTTTCAACACCTACTATTCAAATCAAGCCCAAATGGGATGAAATTTTAACCAGAGACCTATCATGGCCCTAAAAGCCTCTCACCAAAAATTTGGTGAATTTTAAAGTCATTTACTAAATTAGATAAATCCCATTTTATTTATTTAACTTCTACCAAAATCTTAGGAAAATTATCTCCAAAAGTTCCAATTTTTGGATATGACCTAGTCCCTATCAAGACAAGCTCATGACCCAAATGTTAGGTCATTTTGACAAAAAGAGCAGTGGGGGGCACCGATTTGAATTTTTGATTAGCCTTTGGACACCTTGCACAAAAAACATGTGCTGAGGGAGATCTAGTGTCCAAGTGTGTTGATTTCAATTTTGTATTAATCTATACCCAAAGGACTAGGTTTTCTATATTGTACATATTTTCAAGGAATGCATCTAGATATTTTTAATATTTAAAACAATACTGCTGTAAATGTGTGACATAATAAAATATATTAATTATTATAAATCATTATATTATCCTGCTCTTATTAGATCAAGCTTGATACAACGGCCCGCCATCATCATTGTAACGTCCCTGATTTTCTGGCAATTATTTAATCCTCTTGTTGACGTCATAATGATGTAAGGGGCATTACGTTAGCGTGGAGTTGACGACGCGTCGCCGTTAGTGCGTTTTCGCGTCTATTCGATCGAGTCGGCCAAATTCGTGAATCCTTGTCGAAAATGGAAAAGTTTATGTTAGGAAATTAAATTAATTAATTTTTGACATGCTCGTCAAGTTTCGTCACGATCCTAGCGATATTCGAGCCTCGGCGAATTTCCAAAGTTTTGTAGAATTTATGTTTGCCGTAGACTTTGGAAATCTATATCTCAAGAACGACTCATCGGATTTTGGATCTGTCTTCGACGTTGTGTTCGTAGCACCAGTGTTCGCCTACGGTGCAAATTTCATTTAATTCGGCGAGCGTTTGCGCCTCCGTTTTGAACTCGCGTTATCTTATTCAAAATATATAAATAAGATTATTTTAATATTAAAGCACTATTCAAAAATGTCTTTTACTATTCATCTTTATAGTTTAATTTTTTTGAAAAATTGTAAAAAGTTACTGTTCATGCAATTTTTTTGTCTGAGTTCTCGAGTACACAGGTAATTCTCTCGAGTGCTCTGGTATGCCTCTCGTGTACTGCATCCATGTTCTCGAGTACTAAGTTTTAGTACTCGAGTAAATTAATTCTGCTTCTCAAGTGATCTTCTCACCTCTCGTGTGCTCCTTGTCAAGTGTCGAGTCCTGCTTCTCGAGTAAATTACTGTGCTTCTCAAGTAATCTCCTTTAGTTCTCGATTAAATTACTGTTCTTCTCGAGTACTGTTCATCTTTGTCGAGTACTGTTGGTCCTTCTAGAGTGTTCCGCTGTCCTTCTCGAGTACTGTTCGTTCATTCAAAACGTTTCGTTCCTGTTTACGTTCTGGCGCCGTTTTGAGAGTCAAAACGATGTTGTTTGGAAAAATGATTAACATAAAATTTGTTCGTCTCGACAAGATCTACAACTTTCATGTTGGACACGTTTCGAGTTGAAGCTATTCTAAACCTCTATTTTCATTTTCCGTGCACCCGCTCGTAGATAGTCCGTTTTATACAAGAAATTATATATATATATATATATATATATATATATATATATATATATATATATATATATATATATATATATATATATATATATATAGATATATATATCTTTATACTATAAGGTAAGACTTAATGATGGCATGGTGTAACATTTTAATACAAAAATGCCCTCATAAAAACTGTTTTGATGAGTTATTTTGAGGGTATTTGAGTCTTTTGGCCGGATTAAGGGTTAATAAATATAACTTTAAACATTTCCTATACTATTCACCGCCTCAAAATCCCGATATGCCTTCTTCCTCCCTCGCGATACGCAATCCCTCCTCCGCGACTTTATGGCGCCAACATCTCTGCACGCCTCCCACCTCCTCTCGCTAATTTTCTCCCCCACGGCCCGCATCGATTTTCCTGCTCCGACGCATACCCGCCCGCTCCTCCCTGACACTGCGCCCCGGAGCTCCTCATCGACAGCGTCCGGCGTCAACACTCATCCCCATCGCCGCGCTCCTCCGCAGAGAATCCCTTCTCTGCTTTCATCTTCCTGCGTGTCCTCAACTTTCTACATACCCATCGTTCCCATTCAAAGGGTCGGCCGTCATAGGTGCGTTCATTTCTCCCGCTCCTCCCTCGTCGCTCCCCCTCCCAAAACCCTCGCACCCCCCCTCCCCCTCGCGAAAGTTTCTCGACCCCTCCTCCTCGCACGCTCCACCTTGCAAAACCCTCGCACTCCCTCCTCCTTGCCGAATCCGATCATTGCAAGGCCTCCGTGGAGTTCATGCAATCGGCGACCTCCCTTCTTCTTGCTGCCGCAAATCTCTGGGGAGTTCATGCCATTAGTGAAAACCTCTTTGGATGGTTTGTGACAGATCCCTCTCACTGGAGATTGTCAGTACCCTCATTCACCACTCACACGAAGCCTCCACAAATCCCTTGCCGTCACGATTGTCCACGCCCGAAACTCTGGTCCTCCCAAAGCGATCGTCTGCGCCTAATGCCTTGAAAGCAATTGGTGTCTGAAGCTTTCTCCAAGGTATTTATTACCCCTGATCTTTTTCCTACTTTGCACACCACGATCACCAAGGGAGACCACCCCTACATCATTCTTGCTACTTCATAGGTAATAGCTATATTTCGAATCCGTGCTCCCATTCATTCTCCACTACTCTGAAATTCCTCATTCTCAGTTCATGATTGATTATGGTTCTTTACTACAAAAGAAGTGGTTAGATTTCTCTATGGATTTTAACAACTCTTTTGTTGGTTTATAATTTGTGTTTTCTAAGTTTCAATTATGTTTCTTTTGCTTAGTCCCACTCAAAATTATGTTTAAGCCTTGCATTATTACTTCTACAAACATTTGAAATTTTTTGCTTCAGAATTTAGAAATCTAAACTTTTATTTTGTAATTTTTTTTGAGTTTATTGTGTTGGGAGACATTTAGTTTTTTATCTGATTTTTAATTTATTTTTGTATTAGATAATTACAATTTTTTGTATATAAGAGAAGAGAATTGTGTCCTTTGATATCTGCTTTTATTCATAACTAACAACATTAAAGACATTAGGTTTCTCTAGCTATTTTATTGTACCTTGCCATTATAATTTCATGCTTTTGAACAACACTCGAGCAATGAGTTAGTAACCGAAACTAGCAGATAGTAGTTTGACTCCTTTTCTATAGTTCAATTTCTAGAAATCTTTGCAAATATGTCGGGTTGGCCACAATTGTCAATCTCATTAGCGTACAAACCTTTCCCACTCTTTATAAAGAACAACGTCCATTTGGCAGCTGATATTAATGATCTCCCCTTCTCTCTGATAGAGTATGCTGGAAGAACCAAGGAGAATGAGAATTATCTCTTACGGTATCATATTATTAGGTGTGTGCATGGTAATTTTACCACAAGTTGTCATATTTGTCCAAACTTACCGGAGCAAAAGCATCACACCAAACATTGTCATGCCAAACATATATTTTATGGTGGTGGCCAAACATTGTCATGCCAAACATATATTTTATGCTGGTGGCCAAACATTGTCATAATTGAGCTTTACAGTTTCTTTGGTGCTCAAGTTGGAGATTGAGTGTCATGCTAGCAACCATTATAACCTGAGCTATGTTGAGGCATGTCGTCTCCAAATACAATATTTTTTCGATGTCGTCACCGGAGCAAAAGCATCACACCAAACTTTGTCATGCCAAATATATATTTATGACGGTGGCCAAACATTGTCATAATTGAGCTTTACAATTTCTTTGGTGCTCAAATTGGAGATTGAGTGTCATGCTAACAACCATTATAACCCGAGCTATGTTGATGATGTAGACTCGGATTAGGATTTTCACAATTAAATATTTTTAGCAAAATCTATAATTTTTGGTTATAAAATAATACTAGGTCTGAAGAAGCTTTGGGGCACGGGAGAAGTGTATATAAAAAGATATATCTTTATTATATAAGGGAAGAGGGAAGAAGGCCCCCGCTGAATGTCGCCACCTCCGCCAAATGTCTCCGCCTCCGCCAAATGTCGCCGCCCACACTATCGTGGTTGGGTATTGTCGCGCGGGGCACGGGGGCCGCAACTTCCTCGCAAAATGTCACCTCCCAAGCCGAATGATGTTGCCCCCGCCGAATGTTCGCAGTGACGAGGATGGAATCCAACTTCCTATTCACACTGCTTTATTTGTTTTTTCATTGAAATAGATCTCCACGAGACTAAGTGTCGCCACCACGATAAGTGTTACCACCACGACAAGTTACGCCACCACGACAAGTGACGCCACCACAACAAGTGATGCTCCCACGACAAGTGACGCCCCCACGACAAATGTCGCCCCCACGACAAATGTCGCCCCCTCGACAAATATCGCACCCCACGACGAATAATATAAAATATATCCCTATACAAAAGCCACCATAGATATTTTTTGAAGGATTTTTGTACATGTTAACAATAATATTTGCCTTCATCGAATGTCACTGATCAGGATCGATGTCGCCGCTCACGACTGATGTCACCACCAACGATCGATATCGTCGCTCCCGACCGATGTCACCGCCCACGACCAATGTCGCCGCCCCAGACCGATGTTGCCGCCCGCGACCCATGTCACCCCCACGATTCATATCACCCCCACAACCAATGTCGCCGTCCACGTCTAATATCTCTCCCCCAGCACCAATGTCGCCCCCACGACCAATGTCGCCGTCCTCGACAAATGTCACTACCCACGCCCAATGTAACTGGCCACGACCAAAGTCGCCCCCCACGACCCCAATGTCGCTTCCCTCGGCCAATGTCGCTTCCCCCTACCAATGTCGTCGCCCCTGACCAATGTTGCCCCCCACGACAAATGTTGCCCCCACGACTAATGTCACCCCCACGACCAATGTCGCCCTCACGACCAATGTTGCCCCCACGACCAATGTCGCCCACATGACCAATGTCTCCCCGCACGGGGTCCCCCGTGCACGACTGCTTGTATATTTATATATATTCTTATACTTAAGGTTAAATAGATCTTCATCTTCTTCCTCATGTCTTCACCGAACTAGAGAAGCGAGAGCGTGAGATAGAGCATCCATTCGTGAAGCTTCAGATTGCCGCCGTCAGAGCTACGGTGCTCGGAATCGCAAACCGATCATAGATCTGGAAAGCTCTCGTCGAGAGGTATGCCATCGTGGTAAATTTTTCCTCATTTTTTGAGTTTTCTCATTAGAGTTTTTCAGCCCTAACCTCTATTTCGGCCATTTTTGTTCAGATTTCGACTCCTCCCATCTTCTTTTGCCCCGATCTGCGACGTGGGGTGATTCAGAGGAATTTTTTCGGTAAAACCGAGGCAAGTTGTGTTCTTGCTCCTTTATTCTAAATTTTTGCCACATTTTGTTTAGTTTGTCATGTTTCAATTACATAGAAACTTGTCCTTAAATTCTAATTTTTTTCTCTTTTCTTTGAATTGCAACTTGTTTCCCCTAGAACCATACCCCCAATTTTTATTCCTTAAAATTGGTAAACAAATTGGTTGTCATGCCGTTTAAACTATCGAGTCATCTTGATCGTAGTGACACCTTGTGCGTTCCGTTTTTTTTATTAAACTTCACTTTGCTTGACCTTGAAATGTCCTTATGCAGTCCACATTGTTTGTTGACCGTGAGTCTGTGATGAATAAAAAAGAACTCTGCTTGTATAATTATGTAACTAAAAAACACAGATGGACTGTTCGCGTTGGGGTTTCTCCCTCGACATAGTGTCTTATGGTTGAGTCTGTGCGCGTTGTGGAATTTCGTCCCCGGCACATTACCTTAGCTTGGTCCGTGTGCGTTGGGGTTTCTCCCTCGGCATGGTGCCTATTGGTTGGGTTTGTGCGCATTCTGGACCTTTTTCCCCAACACAGTACTCTTTATGTTTGAGCTGATCAGTCTCATTTTTATTGATGAATAACATGAATATTAATGAAAGATGAAAATTTGAACTTCTGATGTTGGTACTTTATTCTGTCCTGATGATGAGATTATACATTTTTGCTCGACTAGATTTACTGTTTGCTTACTTTTACTCTGCCACTGACTCTTTTGTTGCAGTCATTTTACAAATTTCTTTCACTTTGAGGTTTGTTTGGTCTGTCTTTACTCTTTGCACCATTTTTAACCATCTTCTGAGGTGTTCTTCTTTTGAATGCCTCAGGATCTGAGCAGTAACATGTTTAACTGACCGTGTTGTGCTTTTGGTGCTGCGGGTTGCTGCGGCCATTTGCTTCCACCTCAGAGCTTTGAGGTAGTTGACTTTGTTTAGACTTGTTAGATTTTACTATGGGTTCGTGTCAATTGTTGACGCCCATAGTATTTGACATTTTTTTGTGGTAGACTACTTGCTGCTTTTACTGATGTTACTCTTTATCTGTTTATACTTGCTCTCTGGGAAGGATTTATGTTAGGATGCATTTAGTTATTTTAAAGTATACAAAACTGCATTCTGGAGTATCGGCATGACATGATTTTTAACTGCCAAATCTACTACTTTTAAGCGCTATAAAAGTCCTCTATATATATTAAATGTAGAAGTCACATCATCATTTTAAGATACTAGACCTTCATTCTCATATAGGTTAACAAATGAATCAACTCAGTATTTTTCGCTGCGTAAAACTAATATATTTTCTCACCTATGGACAAGTGATCCACCCGACCGAGGGACCCGGTCAGTAACTCTAATAACTTATATGCATTGTTTTTAACCTAATTTCATAAATCTTTTACATAAAGTAAGTGTGAGAACGAGTAGCCTGAGCGTCTGCAGTTGTCCCCTGCACGGCGTGGCAACACGTCGAGTATTTTCTCTATTCTGACGTATTTTTGAATACGTAGAAAATGCAGGTTGTGATAGTTGGTATCAGAGGGAGGTTGTGCAAGAGGGTTGGTTGGTTTGGCAAGCCAGTCGAACAACTTTCCCTTAATCAAAAATCTAATCGTATCATTTCATTGCATACACACACCGATATGTCATCAGTAGATCTTGATGGAAGCACAAGCACTACACTCATAGCATGATAAGAAGTATATGAGGCATATTATGTCGTATGAGATGCATAATATGTGTTTGTGTATGGATCCACCATAGGTGGCAACATGTGACAGTTATGTAGTATGAGATGCATAACCATCATCACATGGATGCCCATTAGCACGTTTACTTTTCTTCTTTATATACAATATTATGTAGTATGGGATGCATAACATTATATGTGTACGCCTCTCATAACATACACCATGACCTTTTTAGAATGCATAACACTGCATACATAACATACCATCGCATAAGCACATGTGCCAAGTTAAAGATCTGCATGATGACATATGTACACCCATGATGCGATGAAATTTAAATAGTCATGCATTTATATTATAGGCACAAGTTGCATAACATCATCTTATGATTTTCCAGAGCAAGGTAACAACAAAGGCAAGTATCTTTTCTTTTCAGATCTGATCTGAGTCAGGGTATTCGAGTTTTCTATCTTCGGTATCGTAAGCTAGGTCCTTGATAAGTCATTTTTTCGTATCGGTAAAATATGTACCCGAAACAGTTTGCTAATGGAATATCTTCCCAGTTTGTGATTCCTTAGGCAAGGTTTGGCTAGCTATCCGTTTATTCTGTAGAAATGCCGCCTAAACGCATTGCGACGAGGTCGACTACCCACTCGGAGGGCGAGTCTTCTGGTGCCCAAAGTGAGGCAGTGATCGAAGGGCTACGACAAAGTAATGAGGCCCTAACAAGGCAAATGGTGGACATACAATCTCAGATACAATCGTTGTTGACTGTCGTCGCCGGGCAGCAAACTAGAGCGCAGGACCCTGCTGTGGGCCAAACCGTTCCTACTCCTCATGCTGCTCTAGTTCCCCCAATCGCACTACCGCCTGAGATGAATTTCATTTCTCACTTCCAGCGACTAGGACCTCCTTCGTATGATGGTAGAGCAGACTTCATGGCATTGGATGACTGAATCATTGCCATGGAAGAAATATTTTCCTACTCTGGCATTTCCTCCGATCAGAAGGAGATGATTGTGGCTTATCAGCTCAAGGGTCTTGCGAAGAGTTGGTGGATCAGAGAAAAAGAGAACTTTTCTGATGGGTGCTCGTGGGAATCATTCAAGAGTATGTTACTGAAGAAGTTTTTACCATCGGTCGAGAAAGACCGCCTAATGAACAACTTTTTACACCTGAAGCAGAGGCAACTCACTGTTAGTGAGTACAAGATCGAGTTTAGCATGCTCAGTCGTTTCGCCCCAGATCTAGTAACATCCGAAGAAGGCAGAGTAAAGCATTTCCTGGGTGGTCTAAGGTATAACATCCAACTGTTGGCTAGCGTGTACAAGTCTGAGACCTTTGTAGAAGTAGTCGAAGCCGGCTTAATGGTTGAGGCGATAAAAAATGCAAAGAACCGGGGATTGCATGCAAGGAAGGACAAGAGGAAATCTGATGATGTAGGAAGTGCTAGGGCATCTGGCCCTGCAGCGAAGAAGGATAAAAGGGAAGCATGTAGCTTTCGTGGTAAGCCAGGACAACCTTTTGATAAGTGCTTTAAGAGACTGGATGTGCAGAAGCTGTCTCAGGTACACGCGATCCAGGATGCTCCAAAGGGAGGCCCTGTCTGTACTTATTGCCAGAGGAGTGGGCACGATGTGGCCCGTTGTCGCAAGAAGGCTGGAGCTTGTTTTCTCTGCGGCCAGAAAGGGCACATGAAGGATAATTGCCCGCAGAGCCAGCCCACGCTGCATGCAGTTCCGTTGCAGACTCTACTGCCGCCCCTGCCTCTCGTGGACAAGGGAAAAGGAAAGTTGAATGCGCTGACCAAGGAGGAAGCCCAATCTTCGACTCAAGTGATCTAAGGTTAGTCTCTAACTCAGCTAGTATTCTCTTTTAGTAGACTTATAGTTTTCGCATTTTAGTTGCGCGCGCTATGTGTTTAGGTGAATTTAAGGTGAAGAATAAGTGGGCACGCGTTTTGTTCGATTCGGGTGCTACTCACTCCTTTGTGGCGAGGAGTTTTGTAGACCGACATCGCTGGGCTCTCGACCAGTTAGACACCTCCATAAACATCAAATTTCCTTCAGGAGAGTTGGTGAGGTCAAGTTAGGGTATCCATAAATGACCCATCTTCCTAGGTGGTTTTCTAGCCTTTGCGGATTTGAAGGTGCTAGATTTGGTAGACTTTAACGTGATTTTGGGCATGGATTGGCTGTCTAGCTATGATGTCGTCATTCAGTGCAAGCACAAGCGCTTGGATTTTAAAGGTGACAATGGCCAGCCCATGAGTGTGTATGGTTTGCCGCGTCAGGAATCTCCGATCATTTCTGCGGTACGTGCTCGCAAATTTCTAGAGTCTGGCTGTGTTTCTTTTCTTGTTTTCGTTTCTGTTCTGGGAGCTGCACCGGTTGAGCCTGGGGTTGAGGACATTTCTGTGGTGCGTGAGTTTTCAGATGTCTTTCCTGTTAGTCTTCCTGGAATTCCTCCTGAGAGAGAGAGGTAGATTTTGTTATAGATCTTGAGCCAGACACTCGCCTTATTGCAAAGGCACCATACCGCATGGCGCCGCGTGAGTTAAAGGAGCTGCATACTTAACTGGATGAGTTATTGCAGTGCGGTTTTATTAGACCCAGTTCTTCCCCCTGGGGTGCACCAATGCTCTTCGTGAAGAAATAGGATGGAACGATGAGGCTATGCATTGACTATCGAGAGCTAAACAAGGTGACCATTAAGAACAGTTATCCGTTACCTAGGATCGATGACTTGTTCGATCAGTTGCGAGGTAGCTCCGTGTTCTCGAAGAGTGACCTCCGTTCTGGTTACCATCAGTTAAGAATCCGAGAGTCAGACATTTCGTGAACTGCTTTTCGTTCTCGCTATGGTCACTTTGAATTTCTGGTAATGTCATTTGGATTAACGAACACACCACCAGCCTTTATGGACATGATGAACATGGTGTTCATGGATTTTCTGGATAATTTCATGTTGGTATTCATTGACGATGTTCTGGTATATTCCAGAAATGCAGAAGAGCACGCCTTGCACTTGCGCTTGGTCTTGTCTACTTTGAGAGAGCACAAGCTGTATGCGAAGCTTAGCAAGTGTGAGTTCTGGTTGTCTCAGGTGTCGTTCCTAGGACACATTGTAAGCAAGGACGGTATCTCAGTGGACCCCGCGAAGATAGCTTCAGTCTTGGATTGGAAGAGACCTACCTCGCCTAAGGATTTAAGGAGCTTCTTAGGGTTAACAAGTTACTACAGAAGATTTGTGAAAGGATTCTCTGTGCTCTCTGTGTCGTTGACTAGGCTTACGCAATAGAGCGCAGCTTTTGTTTGGAGTGATGCTTGTGAGGAAGCTTTTCAAGAGCTCAAGAGGAGATTGTGTTCTGCTCTAGTTTTGGCACTGCCGGTGGAAGGAGTAGAGTATGCCGTTTATGTGGACGCCTCGCGAGTTGGGCTCAGTTGCGTGTTGATGCAGGACGACAAAGTGATTGCGTATGGATCGAGACAATCGAAGGTGCATGAGAAGAATTATCCTACGCACGACCTGAAATTTGCTGCCGTCATTTATGCCTTGAAGTTGTGGATACATCTTTTGTATGGAGTGTCGTGAAAAATTTATTCGGACCACAAAAGTTTGAAATATGTCTTCAATCAGAAGGAATTGAATTTGCGCCAGCGTCGATGGCTAGAGTATGTTGCGGACTACGAAGTCGATATCCTTTATCATCCCGGCAAGGCTAATGTAGCGGATGCATTGAGCCGGAAGCCCTCACAGATCTTTAACCTCTCTGTGGAATCCCTTGTTGAAGAGTTTTTACTCATTGACATTACCGTGGGGTATAGTGCTTCGCCGAGTAGCTTGGAGGTGGGAGAGCTTTCATGTATTACTCTCACTAGACTACATCAGAAAGATGATCCCGATTTGCAGCACCACCACTGTAGGAATGAGAAAGGGGAATTACCTGACTTTTCAATTGATGACATTGGTACCCTAAAGTGCCGCGGCAGATACTGTATTCCCGCTGTTGGGGACATCCGAGCAAGAATATGCAGTGAAACTCATGGTTCAAGTGTTTCTTATCATCCTGGTTCCATGAAAATGTACAGAGATTTGAAGCAGATTGTTTGGTGGTCAGACATGAAAAACGACATCACAAGATTTGTATCTGAATGTTATACCTGCCAGCGTGTCAAAGATGATCATAGAAGGCCGAGTGGTAAGTTAACGCCTTTAGACATACCGAGTTGGAAATAGGAGAGTTTATCCATGGATTTCATTACTGAGTTGCCGAGATCCCCCCGAGGGCATGATGTAGTGTGGGTTATCGTGGACAGACTAACCAAGTGTGCCCACTTTGTGCCTTTCAAGATTGATTATTCCATGGGAACGATAGCTGAGCTTTATCTGGACGAAGTTATCAGACTGCATGGTGTACCTATGAGTATTGTGTCAGACCGAGACTCCCGATTCATGTCTCGTTTCTGGCAGAGCTTGCAAGGAGCTCTAGGTACTGACCTTAGGTATTCTACTGCCTAACATCCTCAGACAAATGGTAAGACGAAGAGAGTGAATCAGATCTTGAAGGATATGATTAGATGCTATATTCTGGACCATGGTGGGGCTTGGCATAAATGCCTCAGATTGATGGAGTTCGCGTACAATAATAGTTATCAGGAAAGTTTGCAGATGGCGCCCTTTGAAGTTTTATATGGAAGGCATTGTAGAACTCCCCTAATTTGGGCAGAAGTTGGTGAGAAGCTTTTGCTCGGTCCGGAAGCGCTGGAGGATATGAGAATTTCAGTGACGCATATTCGTGAAAAGCTGAGGTTATCTCAGGAGCAATACGAGAAGTATTCAAATCAGCGCAAAGTTGATTTGGAATTTGCGGTTGGGGACATGATGTTTCTGAAGGTCTCTCTGATGCCAGGTGTTAAGAGATTTGGAAGGAATCATAAGCTAGATCCCAGGTATGGGGGACCTTTTCAGATTCTGGAGTGCATCAGAGTTTCTGCCTATAGATTGGAATTTCCTGACTCTTTCTGTAGTGTTCACGACGCGTTCCACTTAAGCCAGTTGAGAAAGTGTGTCCGTAGTGCTCGGCATGTCCTTGACTCCGTGCCGCGGTTGCAGCCTAATCTCTTGTATGTCGAAGAGCCTGTCTGTATTCTGGAGACACAAGATCGTGTGCTAAGAAAGAAAACAATTCCGATGGTTAAGGTTCTCTGCGAAATCAGGATGCTGGAGGTACTACTTGGGAATTGGAATCCGCAATGAGAGAATCTCATCCTCAGCTGTTCTCCTAGTCTTCCCCAGTTAGTATTCTTGTTTAATAAATTCTTCTGTCGTGTCTCTCCATCTGCCCTCTTATTTAGTTTTGTGTTCCAAGTTTCGGGACGAAACTTCCTTTTTGGAGGGGTGACTGTAACACCCCTGATTTTTCGGCAATTATTTAATCCTCTTGTTGATGTCATAATGACGTAAGAGACGTTACGTTAGCGTGGAGTTGACGGCGCGTCGCCGTTAGTGCGTTTTTGCGTCTATTCGATCGAGTCGGCCAAATTCATGAATCCTTGCCGAAAATGGAAAATTTCATGTTAGAAAATTAAATTAATTAATTTTTGACATGCTCGTCAAGTTTCGTCGCGATCCGAGCGATATTCGAGCCTCGACGAATTTCCGAAGTTTTGTAGAATTTATGTTTGCCGTAGAATTTGAAAATTTATATCTCAAGAACGGCTCATCGGATTTTGGTTCCGTCTTCGCCATTGTGTTCGTAGCGTCAGTGTTCGCCTACGGTGTAAATTTCATTTAATTCGGCGCGCGTTTGGGCCTCTATTTTGAACTCGTGTTTCCTTATTCAAAAAATATAAATATGATTATTTTAATATTAAAGCACTATTCAAAAATGTCTTTTACTATTCTTCTCTATAGTTTAATTTTTTGGATATAGTTGTAAGAAGTTACTGTTCAAGCAATTTTTTTTTCTGAGTTCTCGAGTACACAGGTAATTCTCTCGAGTGCTCTGGTATGCCTCTCGTGTACTGCATCCATGTTCTCGACTACTAAGGTTTAGTACTGGAGTAAATTAATTCTGCTTCTCGAGTGATCTTCTCACCTCTCGTGTGCTGCTTGTCGAGTGTCCAGTCTGCTTCTCGAGTAAATTACTGTGCTTCTCGAGTAATCTCCTTTAGTTCTCGAGTAAATTACTGTTCTTCTCGAGTACTGTTCATCTTTCTTGAGTACTGTTGGTCCTTATCGAGTGTTCTTCTGTCCTTCTCGAGTACTGTTCGTTCATCCCGAGAAGTTTCGTTACTGTTTACATTCGGGCGCCGTTTTGAGAGTCAAAACGATGTCGTTTGGAAAAATGGTTAACATAAAATTTGTTCGTCTCGACGAGATCTACAACTTTCATGTTGGGCACGTTTCGATTTAAAGTAGTCCTGAACCTCTATTTTCATTTTCCGCGCACCCGCTCGTAGATAGGCCATTTTACACAAGTATATATATAAGATATATATATATATATATATATATATATATATATATATATATATATATATATATATATATATATATATATATATATATATATATATATATATATATATATATATATAGCATCTTCGAACGGGCTCCGCCCGTTCTCGATGCGTCGCTGCGGGCTTCGCCGCAATCAAGCGGGCTTCGCCCGCTTGACCCCCAGCGTGCTTCGCCCGCTTGATCCCCAGCGGGCTTCGCCCGCGTCCCGCATCTTCGAACGTGCTCCGCCCGTTCTCGATGCGTCGCTGCGGGCTTCTCCCGCTTCGCCCGCAATCAAGCGGGCTTCTCCCGCTTGACCCCCCGGCGGGCTTCGCCCGCCCCCCGGAGGGCTTCGCCCGCTGCCCAGATTTTAATAAAAAATTAAATAAAAAATTTCTATTATATTTTAATAGGAATTCTAATAGTAATTTAATAATTTTATAAATTATAAATAAATTTAATTAATTAATAAAAAATTTAATAAATTATATAATAAAAAAAACTGAAAAGAAAAAAAAATTCCCCCCCCCCCGCTTCGGCCTGCTCACGCAGGCCGATCTTCCCCGCCGCCGCGGCGGAGCCGCCGGCGGCCTGCCCGGCGCCCACCGGCGGGTTCGCCGGCCTCCGACGAACCCGCCGGGGTTTGTCCGGCGGCGAGCGGGCAGGGCCACCGCCGGCGGTGGCCCTGCCCGCTCGCCGCCGGACAAACCCCGGCGGGTTCGCCGGAGGCCGGCGAACCCGCCGGTGGGCGCCGGGCAGGCCGCCGGCGGCTCCGCCGCGGCGGCGGGGGTGAGCCCGTGAGGGGGCGGGAGGGAGAAAGGGCCATCGGGATATTTTCGGCTGTGAACAGTGTCAGGGGAGTGGATTTGGATATTTGCAGATCTCCTTTGTTGAATCCAACGGTCCGTATTTGATGGAGTTTGATCGGACGGTCCAGATGAGTTTTATGGTGTGATTGGAGATATGTATATTGTATTATATAATAAAGATATATATATATATATATATATATATATATATATATATATATATATATATATATATATATATATATATATATATATACTCTCATACTTAAGGTTAAATAGATCTTCATCTTTTTCCACACGTCTTCACTGAACCAGAGAAGCGAGAGCGAGAGATAGTGCGTCCGTTCGTGAAGCTTCGGATCGCCGTCATCGGAGCTACGGTGCTCGGAATTAAAAACCAATCATAGATCTGGAAAGCTCTCGTCGAGAGCTACGCCATCGTGGTAAATTTTTCCCCATTTCTTGAGTTTTCTCGTTAGGGGTTTTCGGCCCTAACCTCTATTTCAGCCATTTTTGTTCAGATTTCGACTCATCCCTTCTTCTTTTTCCCCGATCTGCGACGTGGGTTGATTCAGAGGAATTTTTTTCGGTAAAACCGAGGCAAGTGGTGTTCTTGCTCTCCCTCTTGCTCCTTTATTCTAAAATTTTGCCACATTTAGTAGAGTTTGTCATGTTTCAATTACATAGGAACTTGTGCTTAAATTCTAATTTTTTTCTCTTTTCTTTGAATTGCAACTTGTTTCCCCTAGAACCATACCCCCAATTTTTATTCCATAAAAATGGTAAACAAATTGGTTGTCATGCCGTTTAAACTATCGAGTCATTTTGATCGTAGTGACACCTTGTGCATTCCGTTATTTTTGATTAAACTTCA
Organism: Platanthera guangdongensis; assembly: GCA_039583875.1. Classification (NCBI taxonomy): domain Eukaryota; kingdom Viridiplantae; phylum Streptophyta; class Magnoliopsida; order Asparagales; family Orchidaceae; genus Platanthera; species Platanthera guangdongensis. The sequence continues at coordinate 160,511,195 of CM077151.1, forward strand.
GTTTGCTTGACCTTGAAATATCCTTATGCAGTCCACATTGTTTGTTGACCGTGAGTCTGTGATGAATAAAAAGGAACTCTGTTTGTATAATTATATAACTAAAGAAACACAGATGGAATGTGCGCGTTGGGGTTTCTCCATCGGCATAGTGCCTTATGATTGAGTCTGTGCGCGTTGTGGACTTTCGTCCCCGACACATTACCTTAGCTTGTACCGTATGCGTTGGGGTTTCTCCCTCGGCATGGCGCCTGTTGGCTGAGTTTGTGCGCGTTGTGGACCTTTTTCCCCGGTACAATACTCTTTATGATTGTGCTGATCAGTCTCATTTTTATTGATGAATAACATGAATATTAATGAAAGATGAAAGTTTGAACTTCTGATGTTGGTACTTTGTTCTGTCATGATGATATGATTAGCCATTCTTGCTCGGCTAGATTTACTATTTGCTTACTTTTACTCTGCTGCTGACCCTTTTGTTACAGTCGTTTTACAAATTTCCTTCACTTTGAGATTTGTTTGGTCTGCCTTTACTCTTTGCACCATTTGTAACTTGCTTTTGAGGTGTTCTTCTCTTGAATGCCTCAGGATCTGAGCAGTAACAGATTTAGCTGACCGTGTTGTGCTTCTGGTGCTGCGGGTTGCTGCGGCCGTTTGCTTCCACCTCAGAGCTTTGAGGTAGTTGACTTTGTTTAGACTTGTTAGATCTTACTATGGGTTCGTGTTAGTTGTTGACGCCCATAGTCTTTGACTTTTTCTGTGGTAGACTACTTGCTGCTTTTACTGCTGTTACTTTTTACCTGTTTATACTTGCTCTCTAGAAAGGATTTATGTTATGATGCATTTAGTTATTTTAAAGTATACAAAACTGCATTCTGGAGTATCAGCATGACATGATTTTTAACTGCCAAATCTACTACTTTTAAGCGCTATAAAAGTCCTCTATATATATTAAATGTAGAAGTCACATCATCATTTTAAGATACTAGACCTTCATTCTCTTATAGGTTAACAAATGAATCAACTCAGAATTTTCCACCGCGTAAAACTTATATATTTTCTCACCTATGGACTAGTGATCCACCCGACCGAGGGACACAGTCAGTAACTCTAATAAATTATATGCATTGTTTTTAACCTAATTTCATAAATCTTTTACATGAAGTAAGTGTGAGAACGAGTAGCCTGAGCGTCTGCAATTGTCCCCCGCACGGCGTGACATCATGGCGCGTATTTTCTCTACTCTAACGTATTTTTGAATACGGCGAAAATGCTGGTTGTGACAATCAACCCCAATTAACAAATGGCTGGGATTACTCCATCCTATAGCTATTCCAGCTTTTATTTCCGATCACCCGACCGCTTCCCTGGCCGGCCACCGCCACCACCACCTACGTTGAGGTGGTGGCTATCGCCTGGCGGCGGCACAGTCGCCAGAGGGGCTGTTTCTGACGAACCTGATAGGTTGTGTTTTCATGGAAAAATTGAGTTTTTCTCCTCACTGATCGGGATCAATTGAGCCCGATTTCTCCTCCTAATGATCTAAAGATGTAGCACAGGAGAGAAGGAGAAGGACTAGACCTGTAGGCGAGCTTTGCGGCGTGTGTGGTGGTGATGTGCCATGGCCGACCACTCCAAGGTTTTTCCCTGCCAAATCCACTATTCTCCTCCTAAACTAGTGAAGTAAACATTCGTTTTGATTGCTTGAGAGGTTTTAAAGCTAATGAGGAGGTTTAATTGGGGAGTCGAAGAGGCTACACTGAATGGACATTAATGGCCATGGAGGGGGGGGGGGGTGTTCGGCCATGGTGGGTTGGTGCCCTTTCATTTGTTGGCCTGGCTGGAATTGATGAAAATCTCTTCCCAAGGGTCAGGGGAGATGAATAGAGGCTTGGGGGGGAGGAATGTGGAGCTTCATTGCATTCTCCATTACTCTCCCCTCTTTCTCTCTCCTCCCGTAATGAAAACTTGATTTTCTCTCTCCTAGACATCACCTCAAGAATTTGAGTTTTATTCCAGCTGGTTTCTATTGGCTATAGCTAATCGGCCATCCTAATTGGGCCTAGCCCAATTGGATTGGAGTTGGGCTTAGCCTTTCTCCCCATTTGAGCTTGGTTTGACCAAGTTTGACTTGGGGGTGTTGACTTACTCAACTAAGTGGGTTGATTGGTCAACTTAGTGTCTTGGGTCCCTTACCACCACCGAAGTCCCTTATGGCTTGGTGTAAACCACTTAGGTACACCACCCAAGACCTTGGCTCAGTTGACAACATAAGGACTGACACACACATACAATGGATCTAAGTGGTTTACCACCACCCAATAAGTAGAAAAATAACTTTAGATAAATGTAAAACTTGGTGGGATTGAGTCATTACTCAACCAAGGTGCTCCAAATTGGTCCGACAAAAACCTGGGGCTGGAGTTCCGACATAGAAGTATATCTACACCTCTATGGGTATCCACACAAGCAAGAAGAACCCTTAGACTCTTGTAACACAAGATCTAGGTTGGAAGAAGGAATTCCCTCAACGTCTCCTTGGATTGCTAGATCCGTCAAAGGAGAGGCAGAGGTGACGAAGATAAACATGTCAGAATGGTCGGCGGCACGGAGCAACGGCTGTGACTTCAAGGTTGTAGAACAGTTCTATCGGGAGGATGAAGTCGCCACACTCATGATCTGGATCGATTATGTGAAGCATACTTGGAGATAACATTTATCATATATATATATATATATATATATATATATATATATATATATATATATATATATATATATATATATATATATATATATATCAGAAATGCAATTCCCCGCAGACCAGACCAAAATAGGACTTAAAGAATCAAACCGGAGTTAGCAACATTCGTCAAGATGACACGTGTATATACGATGAAGCAAGGATCCATTCGTCGAGACAACACGATAAAACTCGATGAATTTAGAATGATCAATTCGTTAAAACATCAAGTGAATATTCGATGAATCCAAGTCCATTTCGTCGAAATGTCAAGAGAATACTCGACAAGTCCAAATCCAATTCGTCTAAATGTCACGAGAATACTCGAAGAATCCAAGTCCAATTCGTCGAAATGTCAAAAGACCTCTTGACGAATTCAAATTCAATTCGTCGAAATGTCAAGAGAGCTCTCGACAAATTCAGACAGGTTCCTCGAAACATCAAGATACCTTTTCGACGAATTACCCTCGAGTCTTACGACAACTTATCTGGTCATCTATATTCATAATATAGGTTCCGGGCTGAAAAAAATCTCCAAATCCATAATGTTATAGGCTTGGCCTTTCACTCATATCACATATGAGCAATGCCAACACAAACCTTTCCAACTTATCTAATACTCTTATGTGCGACCCCATAGGCTCATATTGCGTTGACAATAAGACTACTTGTTTGACCACTTCTAGATTACAATGGTAACACTAACATTAATAGGCATAAAAGATGGTGTAAAAATTTGTACTTTTCGCTCAACCATTTTGTTAGGAGTGATTCACTCCTTCCCTCTCCATAGCATGATCTCCTTGCATGATCCTCTGGGATGGACTTTGTATTGCTAGGTAATTCTTCTTGTTGGCAACCAGAGAGCATTTTTTGCAATTTACCCAATTTAGTTCTCCAAGTTGCATATAGATCTAGTGAGATTTTGGATTTTTGCATCATAGCTTGCTGCATATTTGGAGAAAACATTCTCATGAGAAGCAGTCTTTGGAGCATGCGATGGTGGAAATCAAGGTGGATTTGCATTTTGGGGATGCACCACATTCCCTTGATTTCCCCATGAGAAGTTGTGTGATTCCTCCAACCCAAATTATATGTGTTGCTGTAGTGGTTTTTGTTAGGGTTGAGGGGCAGTTTGTTGGGATTACCCATGTAATCCACTTGTATCAGCACGTTTAAGTAAATATTAAGAAATCCATGTAATCCAATTGTATCATCACGTTTAAGTAGGATCCCTCCACTTGGGTTGAGGGGCAGTTTGTTGGGATTACCCATTTAATCCACTTGTATCATTTGGAGAAAACAAATATGTAATTCAATTGTATCATACATGGTCTTCCTCGGTCACATGCGGGGAATGACTCGATTTGGGTGATCATCGATCCTTTAATGAAGGTGGCCAGGTTTCTACCGATCAGGAAGGACGCATTAGTGGGTGGCTTGGTGCGGAAGTTTGTGAAGCAGTTCATCTGATACCATGGAGTGCCAAGGACATTAGTGTCCGATCGTGATGGGAAATTTACGTCTAAGGAGTGGATGTCGGTTCAGGCTTATTTAGGGACCCGGTTGACATTCAATACCGCCTTCCACCCGCAGACGGATGGGCAGACAGAGCGCACCAATCGGACACTGGAGGATTTGTTGCTCCTTTGCATTCTGGACTGTGGAGAGCCATGGGAGAGATAGCTCCCGTTGATCGAATTCTCGTACAACAACAGCCACCAATCCAGTATCGGCATGGCCCCTTATGAGGCTTTATACGGGCGGAGATGCAGGACTACTTTGTCTTGGATCAAAGATAAGGATCCGAAGGCACTTGACTCAGTGTTCATTGAGGATACAGATGCTCAGGTGTGGTTGATTCGAGACAGGATGTTGGAGGCCCAGAGTAGACAAGCCAAGTATTACATTGCCCGACATCATCAGGTAGAGTTCCAGGTAGGAGATCGGGTGTTTCTGAATATATGACCGATGCATGGAGTCTCGCGAGTGCGTGGTCGGAAGAAGCTCTGTCCGAGATACATGGGGCCTTACAGGATCCTGGAGAGGATCGGCCCCTTGGCTTACAGACTGGAGCTGCCGCCAGAACTAGCAGGTTTGCACGACGTCTTCCACGTCTCCTCCCTCAGGAGATATCTACTTCGGCAGGAGCAGCAGATTACGACTAAAGATGGGCCTGTAGCCTCTGATCGATCAGTGCACCTGGAGCCGATCCGAATAGATGATACTAGGATGCGGGTCTTGCGGCGCAAGAATGTTCCGCTGGTCAAGGTCTTGTGGAGGATTCATGGACAAGAGGAGCCCACATGGGAGCCAAGGACTTGATACAGCAAAGGTACCCGGGACTTTTCAAATTATGTAACCCCGTTAACCTCTCGGGATGTTACATTTTATTTCTCATACTTGAAACCCTGTAGGCGTAACTTGAATTTCGAGGACGAAAGTTTTATTTTTATGTTTTGGGATTTGTAACATCCCTTAGACAACTAGAACCCTAAGATGGTTTTGTCATGACTGGTCATGACAAAACCACCCTGGGAAGCACTAAAAGGCCTAATGACACCCAATGTAACACCCCAAAAAGTACAGGACAACATGACCTAGTGGGACGAAAACCTGGGCTGGATGGAAATCACGATCTTCGAGCAGAGCTCCACGAAAGTTGTCGAGCAGAGCGAGGCTGAGTGGAGTTTACGAATGGAATAGCCATGGAGGCTCCGTAACTCCCACTTTTATGGGGATTTTATTCCTCTGAGGGAGAGGAGGAGATTTCTGGAGGTGTCCGGTCGTTAATTTGGTTCAGCCCCATTTGCTTTGTTGAAACCGAAGGGGTGGGATAATGGCCATTAATGGAGTTAATGACATTTGGGAGTTACTAGCCTCCTCTCCCAAATTCCTCCTTTAAGAACCTTCACCAGGACAAGAGCAGGCATTTCCCCCGTTCCAATCTCGATTTCGTGAAGGTTGCTATGGAGATTGTAGAGGAGCTCAAGCCGGCGGCCGAAAATGGCAAGGAGGCAAAGCGCATGACTTCAGGCCGCAAATCAGGACCTCCTCTGCTCCTTCTTCATGAGTTAGATCTTAGGAATCCTTAGAGATGAGAATCGGGCTCAATTGAGTACGAACCAATGGAATTTTTCCACTAGTTTTTTGTGAAAACGAAAGTGTCGGGTTCGCCAGAATCCGCCATCTCCGGTGGCCAAACCACCTCTGGCCGATAGCCCTCACCTCAAAGGAGGTGGTGGTGGCGGTGGTTGGCCAGGGAGGTGGCCGGGTGGCCGACAAATGGACTTGGAAGTGCTCCAGGTGGGTTGATCTCAGCCGTTAGCTGGTGGAAGAAGAAACCCAGCAGTCGTTGGATTAGCTTCAAGATATGTGCAGATCTATTTATATTAATTGTAGATTTATGCATTTCTGTCACATGATATCAGTTACCTTAGGAATTAAATAAAAAATACTTAGGTTCCTCTTATGAAAAAGTGGTCTACATGGAAATTGTAGCCCTTTGAGTCTAGTTTATTTTAAAATTAGTTTGACCCAATTTGGCATTAAAGTCATACCACAGAACTCATTTTGGTGAGGTCTATGCCTAGGCTAGACCAGAGATTGTTTTGAGTGCCGCCAATAATCAATCCATCCAAATGCCTTGAAATTTTGGCTAGGGATCACACTTACCTATACCTATAACATATCCAGAAATGGAAATTTTTGGAAAAAATTTCCTAAAGTTTTTGTAGAAATTTAATAATACATGTACGAATTATCTAAAGGGCCTAATTACCTCCAAACCCTCCCAAATTTTGGCGAGTGGTTCTTAGGGTCATTATAGGACTCTGTATAAGATTTCATCCCATTTGGAGTTGATTTGGTTTGGGTTTTGGTAAACCCTATCCTAGCCTAAAAAGGGGTAATTAGGTTAAGTTGTCCCTTGTAACACCCCCTATCCGTCGCATAGCATATAGAAGTAGGTCCGGCCGCGGACCGACGTAATATACCACAGACAGACTGGAAGGTTACGCAATGTAAACCATCCTGCCAATAACCAACGTCCTACACAGAGTGCATTCTAGCGGAAGCAATTTAAAAGTTGCAGTAATAAGAACCCAGCCAACATCATGAATGTCCACTACACAAACCCAGCAGGAATGAATGTACAAATACACAAGTACATGGCCTTATGGCCTTATCATAGTTTACTCAAATATAAGTGTCTTCCAAACCTCGGCACGCAGGTCGGTCATACATGAGAATAAAAGAAAACACTCAAAATTAAGCCTTCGAGGGTCGGCTCAATAACAAGGGCTTTTACCCGCTATTTACCACTCGGCCCCACAGCACCTGCAAGAAACAATCCACCGAGCGGTGGCAAACAAAAGCAACGGTCAGCTAAGCTGACCAAATTATAATGATCCCGCCCCTAAACTCGGGGCGGCGATGCTCCTTCCCTGCACTTTATTAGCATAGCCAAATAATAGAGAATTTACACAACATCACAGGCGTAGGCTCGCACGGCCACACGCCCCGTGCTCTCAGGGCACATTCTCGGTGAACCCGGTCAAAGTCTGCGGTCTCACCACCGCCCCTTGGACGACAATTTCTCGTGAGTATTAGAGTCTTTTCGAAAGAAGTCACGTAAATTGAAGACATCGACAGCCTGAGACCCTCCCTTTATGTCATCTGTAGGCCTCTAAAATCGAACCACAAAGAGCGGGTACGGTTCCACTCAACCCGTTGCTCACCTCGCCACGATAATTTAAGTCATCGGCGCGGGTCAAGCTTCCCCGAATCCCGAGTATCGAACACACAACATTACATAACCCAGTTATGTACAAGTTGGCTCCCAGGCCACCAAGACTGCAGAACCACGCTTCTGCCCAGTTTTCCGGGTGCACCTTGAGGTTAGTCCCCAAGGCTACTTGTTGCAATATACCGTGTAGAAAACCCGAAAACATTCATCTACGCGGAGTCTTCTCCGACCATTCATGCAATGCAACATCACCTATCCAGACCAACTTGTCTGGGTAGGCTTCACACACCATGCCTATGTGCGTTTCTCGATTACAGACTATACATGCAAAACAACGGGGACTATTCATGTCTACCCAAAGGAACACCTCACACTCACCGCAAACTCGCGAGAGCGGGCTTCCTATGCAAGGGAAATGAGGATTTCACATTTCCAAGATTAGAATCGTTACCCTAGCATTCCTCTTTGGCGCCATGAAGATCTATGCGGTTGAAAAGCACCGCAATGTCCTCGCCTCCGTAGATCTGAACTCGGCTTGCGATTTGGGGCTCCGAAGCTCCACCGGCGGCCGGATCTCTCCTCCTTCTTCTTCCTTGCTCTACCCTCTCTCTAGAACTCTTAGAAAGAGAAAACCTAAAAGAAATGAGAGTTTCTAAACCCTATTCCCGGGTTAAACCCTGTCAGGATCAGCCAGGACCCTTAGATCCCAAAGGAAGGAAACAGACGGCCACGATTCGGACTTAAAATCCAAAACCTGGGCCGAACAAGGCTTGTGACACGCCTGTGTCCAAGTCCGTATGCCTCATTCGACGCCGAAACCGTCGCATCCCGAAAAGAACACGGGCTCTCGACACGCCCGTGTCAGGCTTGACTCGCCCGTGTCATCCAGTCCACGCTCGTGTAGCTGGGTGTGTTCCTCCATCAACACAGGACCAACACCAACCCGAGAAGAATACAGGTATTCGACACGCCCGTGTCCCATTTGACACGCCCGTGTCATACCCGCACACGCCTGGGCTCCAGGCCGTGTTTCTCCCTCGACACAGCTCGGCTAACTACCCGAGTAGGACAGGGCCTGGTGAAAGTCCACCTAGTGTCAACTACCTTCACCTATGGGGGGGGGGGAATAGGTGACGTGCAGTGTTTTTGCGAAATTAAAATTGTACCTGCACAAGAAAACAAAACAGCACAACACAGAAAGGACACAAGCAAATTATAGTGGTTCCCCGATTTGGGTACATCCACTTTCCCCCTTCGACCTATCTCCCAATCAGGGATGACTCGGTCACTTCACCAACAGGATTGAAATCCAATCCTTGCACTAACGGAAGGAACCCTTCCACACGTAGGAGTCACCACTCCCACAACACGGGTTTCACCCAACCCTTACAACTAGGAACCAACGTTCCTTTACAACAAAAATGAAAATAGAATGTACAAGAAATACAAACAACTTTTGGAGACTAAGGTGTCCCTCTTCATTCGATGACGTGTTCTTGAAGTCAACGAAGAGTCCACAACCCTAGATCTCACTTGGAGAGAATCTCCCCGAAACCGGCGGCGGCAAGAAGGGCGGCGGCTTGGTTCTCGGGATCGGCGGCGACAACGGAGTGCTGCTGCTAGTCTTTAGAGATTCAATTTTCGTAGTAAAGCTAGCAAGGTCTTCCAACAGTCACACTAGGATCGATCGTCTCGATCGATTCGGAAAGGGAAGGTTTTCCCGATCAACGAATCAAGAGACAAAGGATCTCTGGTTAGACGCGTGAGGCGTAGTGCTTGGCTAAGCTTCTCTCGCCGGAAGATCTGGAAGAACCACGATCAAAAGCGGCAAACAACTAGCACGAGCGGCGACGGCGGTAGAGCAGGTATCGCGATCTAGGTCAAGGTCGGCGGCTCGACTTCGTCTTTTTGAAATCTTCTTCCCCGTTTTCTGTTCAAAAAATACGCGTGTATTTATATAGTAGAATACTCCTTTATGACCGTTATGGGTCCCACCAGAAGAAACCCTAAAAGCGGTTCAAAACAGCGTCTTAACATTTGATCCGGTCCAGCGGGATCCAGAAAATCGCCCAAGTCAAAATCGGCGAGAATCGAAGATGATTCTCGACGAGTCGGCGAGAATCAGCCAGTGATTCTCGACGATTCGGCGAGAATCACTAGTGATTCTCGCCGAATCACTTGATGATTCTCGACGATTACGACTTAGCGGCAGATTTGCACGCTTAGATGTAGCCGGATAGAGTCGGCGAGAATCAGCCAGTGATTCTCGACGATTCGGCGAGAATCACTTGGTGATTCTCGTCGATTATCACTTAGACGATTTTTCGTCTTTCCACCCATGAGCTGCTCTTTGACCCATCCTTGCTCCTTGTCTACTCTTGCATTATCACAGCCCTGTACTTGAAAATAAGTACACTCCAATAGAGAGAGTACACGTAGGCCAACACACTGATCTGCTCAACGAGGGATTACGTCGCGCAGACCCGTGTATATTGACCTACTGCACCCTGACATTGGTGTGTACTTAGCGTGGAATAACTGCAAGCACAACTTAAAAGATTTCATCAAATACATTGTGAATTCATCTTAGCTTGACAGGTGGCTTCCTCAAATCCAGGTAATTGTGGATACAATACCCAACAATCTCCCCCTATTTGACGAAGCCAAAATCCTACTAGCTAAGATGAATACCACCATCCAGATAATATATACAACATATAGAATTTAAAGATACGGCACAAGGAAATAAAGTCAAACAGATCAAAGCTTGAGTCAATCATAAATTCATATACATATATATATATTCCCAAAAATTGTTCATTTAACAATAAGAAAAGATAAATGTGTTCTTGAGAGAATGACAAGCTATAAACTTATATCTATTTCTCTTTGGCTAGGTCATCCTTGTGTTTTTGAGCCAGGAACTTCTTTCTCTGCCTCTCAACGTACTCCTTGGGCTTTAGATAGTATCTGGGAGGAGGAGCTTTATCTGCCGCAGTGTTGGTCCTGAAGAAGATGTTCCGTTTAGCTTCATATGTCTTGTGCAGCTCCCACTCATGCTGGCTGTATACGTCGTTCCGATTGATTTCCCCTTTTTCTTGTAGCCAAAACGTGTCCAAGATAATACTCTTGGATACCGGACTCCACCTTTCATTCCTCACTTCATCCTCCTTTAATTTGATTTTCTTTTCAGCTTGCGTTTCCTTAGATGTCCCTTCTTGAGATTTTCTCTTGTCCCTAGCTTTTGCTAGGGCTCCTTGGTCAAACATGGCCATCAGTTTTGCTTTGGAGGTGGCCCTAGCAGCCCTTTGAGCATCAGCTTCACTTAACGGAACTTCTTCAGCACTTGCTCCCTCATCAGCCGCAGTATTATTTTCAGGAGCAGGATTACCCTCAGGATTTTCAGGGAAATTGGCGCCTAACGCTTGTTTGAGCATCCACCAGAAACTGTCATAAACATATATGTTTGACTGTTCAAAGTTTTTGATTATGATTTCCTGAAGCTCGGCCATCTTAGCTGTATATTCTTTCTCCCCCTTTTTGGCTTCGACGACAATGGAGTTTGCATAAGAATGCAGTGACTCATCAATGTGCTTTGTAGTCTTGGAGAACTCGGTAATCAAGGCTTGTTGATTGCTGTTAAGAGTCACCATGTTGGCATCAAATTTTTGGATGTTATTTGCCACGACATGAGCATTCTGATTAACGACTGCGAGTGTATCTGTGTTCTTTTTCAATCCGTCCATAAGAAGAGTTACAGCTTTGCCGGCTGCTGTATACTTGTCTTCAAACTTCTTTTCCATCAAATCCAGTTTGTGATTGATTTCCACAACGTTCTTGAGCATTAGATTCTCAGATTTCTTAATTCTTTTTAACATTTTATTTTGAGCTTGCTCAAAAGACGCTTTGAGCTCATCCCCGATACCTTGAATAACATTCACCGTGTGATTAGCTAGATCAGCTCGTAGTGGATGATCCTGAGGCATTCCTTGGCCTTGCTCTTTAGCAGATTCACTTGTAGAGCTGGACACTAGCACAGTCTCTAAAGGGGGAATACTTGCAGCCTCAGTAGATTTCTCGGAAGTACTTAGCAGCCTCTGCTGAGAGGACTCCCCCTCCACTGTTGCACTAATTTTCTCAGGAACTATCTCAGGAGCTTGCTTTGCAGATGGAACTTCAGTGTTGTCCTGAGGCTCCATTACTTCCTGTCTCTCATTTCCTTCTTCCTCATCCTCATCATCCATGAAATCATTCTCAGCTGCATCATTTTCCAAACCTCCCTCATCATTCTCCTCTACATTACCTCCGGCTCCTAGATCATTCACGTTCAGGGCCGCCTCATGTTCCACCACATCTTCACTTTCTTCCTGCAGATCCGCAACAGCATATCTAGCTATCTGAGAGATGCCAAATATGACATTAGCAGAAACGGGTAGAGGCTCCCCCTCAATTCCTGCAGTCAGTGCATCAGGAACTTCACTGGGAATAACCACGGAATCTGCTCCAATTCTGTCCTCGGCAGGAGATTCTTCTTGTTCCACTACCACTGCAGCCTGACCGATGCGTCGCTCCCATCTATCAAATACGCTGGAGTCCATTATCTTCAAATAATGCAATGGAACTCCTTTACTCATGTCGAACCTATCTCCATTCAACTGATTAAGATATAAGCTGATGATTCTTCCAAAACTTGGAGATCTAAGAGTGTCCTTAATCTTCTCAAAAAGCATAGCCCCCCAGTTGAATCTCTTTCTGCAGACTATCGCCACAAGGATCTTGAACATGTCAGCAGAGATGTGGTCATGTGATCCGGGTTTGCATATCAGTACCTTCCCAATGATGTCGGACAAAAGTTTCCCCTCCTCATTCATTTCCTTTCGCTTTATCAATCTGGTCCCTCTAGCTAGTCCACAGAATAACAATGTCCTAGCTTTTTCATGTTCCTCTAGATAATCCTCGTGCTCAGAATTAGTGAGCTGCAAGTATTGGGTCAGTTTGCTTGCAGACAACTTGATCCTTGCACCTGCAACCTTACTCTTGATGATAGAGTCTTCATTCCGAAGTTTGGCGGTTGCGAAGAACTCCAACACTTCTTTGTCCAAAATTTTACAGGGGTGCTCCAGAATAAAAGAGAGACCAGCCTCTTCAAGCATGATGATGATGTTTCTGAACTCATCCGAGGCATGTGAGAACCCGGTTCGAACCAACTCACATCCAGTGACCAGGCCGGCGGTTGTCCTTGGAGCCATTGCAAACCTAGGGAGGGAATCACAAGACTACGCCTAATCAGAAATCAAGAGGAAAGAAACACGAACAGTAAGTCACTGTAAGGGTGAGGATGTGGTTACCCAAAAGCGTAGGAGGTGAGAATCGACGGAAACGACGAAAAACCTGGAGGCGCTCGCGACTTTGTTTGATCGAAATGGCGGAGAAATCCCTGGACGAGCACCCTAGATGCGAGAGGAGTGATCTACGGAAGGAAGAATCGGCGAGTTTCCTGCGGGATATCGACGGAAGAAGCGGCGGGATTCCTGCGGGATATCGACGGAAGAGGAGGCGGGATTCCTGCGGGATATCGACGGAAATGATGAACTTCGACGGAAATGAGGAATATGAAGGGTCGGCGGGATTCCTGCGCGATATCGACGGGTATTCGTGCGAAATGCGAAATACGAGGGATCGGCGAGAGTTTTTCTAAATCAAAATCGAAGGGATTCTTCAATAGGAATCTACGGGTTAAGAGGCATGCCAGATTCTCGAAATCTTCTGATATTAAGACGGTTTAAAAATCTTCTAAATATATATATTTCTTAATACCAATCTGTTTAAGGTTTGAACGAGGTTTTTCCATACATTTCTTGATGTCAATTGTAAGTTTTAGGGATTTCCAATGACGTATCTTCTTTAATTTTCAGTGAACTGATTTATGCCTGTAGATGTTTATTCTCGAATCTACCAGTGAATTTACTGATAAATCTTTAATAATGTATCTAAGGGTTATTTTTACAGTGTTAACCTTTTCTTAGGTGTACATACATATATGTGTATATATATAAATATATATATGTAAATGTCGACACAATATGACTCAAGTATTGGAGCTGATCAAAAGTACCTGGGATTATGAGATTTATCATTTAGCCCCTCTGGTTAAAGCATACCAGGTGTTCAATGTGAGTATACCATTGTAGATAGTACTTCTGTTATTCCTGATACTTGTTCCAATTCAGTCTTGAAACATCTTCTGTCTAGTTCCCATCATATTTACGGGAACCTAGGCTACCCTGCAAAAGAAGGTTACCTTACCTTAGGAACCCAATATGTATTGGGTCCTAGATTCTTGTTATCATAAAAACTCGAATGCCTTCCCTCAGAAATCCTGTCAGGAAGACTACCTCTGCCCAGAAGATGTGGATAGGCCCTTGCCCTTGACACAGAGGGGTTGTGCCAACAGTCTATGGCAAAGTATCCCACCTTGCCACAGCACCAACACATGTGAATGTTGTACCTCCGTTTCTGACCTGATCCAGTGACTGAGGTAGTCATGGTCCTAGGTCCAAACGGGATAGAGCCGGATCTGCTCACAAAATTTCTTCTTCCACCATGACACTTGGAAGGGTGGAAGGAATGCATGTAGCGAGCGTCATGAGGCCTGGGAGGTGGTGCCTTCCTTTCAGTCAGCACCCTTCCAGAGGCCCCATGAGAACTAACTGCATGACTTCTAACCTCCCTTTCCTGTGTCCTAGGGTGGTGAGAAGCGTTCTGAGAGCTGATACCAGCAGATTCATGCCGAGTTGGGGCAGTGGCCGAGAATACAAAGGGCTCAGAATGAGCCTTAGGTATTCTCTTATGGGTGGCCATGACAGCCCTTGCACTATAGGTGTCTCCACATGAGGACAAATCACCCTTGCAGTGACCACGATTGTTCCTGTGATCATACCTGAAGGCATGATGAGTACCCTTCCTGCCTGGAGTGGGGGGTCTGAATACCGTTTCCCCATTTCTCCATGAATTGATAATTCGGGAGATCCACCCATTTTCTTCCTTTCTCTTTAAAGCATCAACCTTGGAAAAGTTGGATACTATCCTTTTCTCATTCTCTACACTACTCTCTAGATCTGAGATTTTAGAGTCCTTGACCGTGTTGGATGCCAATTGGAGAACCAACAAGATCTTCAGTCGAGCAATCTCCTGAGCTTGCTCCTCAACAAGTAGGTTGCTATTCTGAAGGGCTCTCTTTAGGGAATCAGGATTTTCTGAAGGGTGACAATTCCTGTCTTCAGGCACTTCAAGAGAGAAGGGGCAAGATGAAGAAGTTACCAGCTCTTCAGAGTTATTGTCACTAGCACCAGAGACCGTTGTGTCAGCTTCATCAGAACTGCTTTCCTCAATTTCTTCTTCAGTCTCTGACAAGGACACCGGAGCCCTGATGCTGTCCGATTGATCCTTGCCTTCATCTTCAGAGGCGAGGACCCCCACATAGGCTTCATCCTCTTGTTGATAGCAGATCCCTGCTTTCTTTGATCCCCCCATGAGATCTGAGATGGTTACCCACATAGATTTGGCCGTCTCACACTTTTCCAATCTAGATCGAGAAGGTCCAGACCAGACATCTATGATGATCTAACGAATCATCTTGTCCAGATAAAATAATGAGAGTTCAGTCTCCGACATCTCAGTAATACACTTGGGGATTTGGATATCCTTTCCAGTGCTGGAGGTCTTCATAGGAATGAATGGACCCTCTTCTAAGATGAGAGATGCTCGAGGATCGATAGACTCCAGGTGATAGGACACTCTCATCTTCCAGACGGGATAATACTCCTTAGTGCACGTGGGAAGTCTTAGTGGAGAGATCCCATGATCCAGCTCCATGCTTTTGACACTGGTGGCAGGATTCTACTCAAGGTGTTAACCTATTTGATGAGTAACCTCGCTCTGATACCACTTGAAAGTCCACCTAGTGTCAACTACCTTCACCTATGGGGGGGGGTGTGGGGAATAGGTGACGTGCAGCGTTTTTGCGGAATTAAAATTGTACCTGCACAAGAAAACAAAACAGCACAGCACAGAAAGGACACAAGCAAATTATAGTGGTTCCCCGATTTAGGTACATCCACTTTCCCCCTTCGACCTATCTCCCAACCAGGGACGACTCGGTCACTTCACCAACAGGATTGAAATCCAATCCTTGCACTAACGGAAGGAACCCTTCCATACGTAGGAGTCACCACTCCCACAACACGGGTTGCACCCAACCCTTACAACTAGGAACCAACGTTCCTTTACAACAAAAATGAAAATAGAATGTACAAGAAATACAAACAACTTTTGGAGACTAAGGTGTCCCTCTTCGTTCAATGACATGTTCTTGAAGTCAACGAAGAGTCCACAACCCTAGATCTCACTTGGAGAGAATCTCCCCGAAACCGGCGGCAGCAAGAAGGGCGGCGGCTTGGTTCTCGGGATCGGCGGTGACAACGGAGTGCTGCTGCTGGTCTTTGGAGATTCAATTTTCATAGCAAAGCTAGCAAGGTCTTCCAACGGTCACACTGGGATCGATCGTCTCGATCGATTCGGAAAGGGAAGGTTTTCCCGATCAACGAATCAAGAGACAAAGGATCTCTGGTTAGACACGTGAGACGCAGTGCTTGGCTAAGCTTCTGTCGCCGGAAGATCTGGAAGAACCACGATCAAAAGCGGTGAACAACTAGCACGAGCGGCGATGGCGGCGGAGCAGGTATCGCGATGTAGGTCAAGGTCGGCGGCTCGGCTTCGTCTTTTTGAAATCTTCTTCCCCGTCTTCTGTTCAAAAAATACGCGTGTATTTATACAATAGAATACTCCTTTATGATCGTTATGGGTCCCACCAGAAGAAACCCTAAAAGCGGTTCAAAATAGCGTCTTAACATTTGATCCGGTCCAGCGGGATCCAGAAAATCGCCCAAGTCAAAATCGGCGAGAATCGAAGATGATTCTCGACGAGTCGGCGAGAATCAACCAGTGATTCTCGACGATTCGGCGAGAATCACTAGTGATTCTCGCCGAATCACTTGATGATTCTCGACGATTACGACTTAGCGGTAGATTTGCATGCTTAGATGTAGCCGGATAGAGTCGACGAGAATCAGCCAGTGATTCTCGACGATTCGGCGAGAATCACTTGGTGATTCTCGTCGATTATCACTTAGACGATTTTTCGTCTTTCCACCCATGAGCTGCTCTTTAACCCATCCTTGCTCCTTGTCTGCTCTTGCATTATCACAGCCCTGTACTTAAAAATAAGTACACTCCAATAGAGAGAGTACACGTAGGCCAACACACTGATCTGCTCAACGAGGGATTACGTCGCGCAGACCCGTGTATATTGACCTACTGCACCCTGACATTGGTGTGTACTTAGCGTGGAATAACTGCAAGCACATCTTAAAAGATTTCATCAAATACATTGTGAATTCATCTTAGCTTGACAGGTGGCTTCCTCAAATCCAGGTAATTGTGGATACAATACCCAACACCTGGGACACCCCCGTGTCTCAGGCCGTGTTCGCTGCTCGACGATCGTCGACTGCAATTTCGTCGACCACACGGCCATCTTCGAACCCGAGCATGACACGGCCCTAGGACACGCTCGTGTCCCAGGCCGTGTGACCTCTACCAAGTCCCAGACTTGGCTCAAAACGCCACCCATCGCTCTTTTGAGTTTCGAGGCGTTACAACTGTCTCCCTGTAAAAAGAATTTCATCCCGAAATTACATAAAGGAAAATATATAAACAAAACTTAAATGGTACATGAGTGGAATAACTCTGGGTACTCCTTAAGTATGGTCTACTGTCTCTCACACGAGAGCTCCTCCCGACCGCAGTTGTCCCAACGGACCTTAACCATCCTGATGTCCTTGTTACACAAACGCTTGAATTCTGAGTCCTCAATGCGAACGGGATTGACCTTCGTCGTCAACCCAACATCAACCAGTACTTGATCGACCGCGATCACTTGCGAAGGCTCTTGCACCACCTTCCGTAGCACCGATATGTGGAATACGTCATGTAGACCACTTAGTTCCACTGATAGCTTTAATCGATATGCTGCTTCGCCAATCCGCTCCAGAACCTCAAACGATCCAAGGTATCTCGGGCTTAGCTTCTTCAAGCGCCGTACCCGCGAGACACCCTTGAACGGCTTAATCTTCAAGTACACCCAGTCGCCGACAGCGAACTCCACGTTCCTATGCTTGGCGTTATAGTACTAAGCTTGGCGGTCCTGAGCGATTAGCAATCTTTCTCGAATGGTTCATACCAACGAGGTTGCATCTTCCACTTCTTGCCGCTTGTATAGCTTCGACTCACCCGTTTCCAATCAAGACAACGACGTGCGGCATCTTCTACCATAAAGGGCCTCGAAGGGCGCCATTTGAATGCTCGTCTGGTAGCTATTGTTGTAAGAGAATTCCACCAAATACAGGTGATCTTCCCACTGCTTCCTGAGATCCAGAATGCATATACGAAGCATGTCTTCTATCGTCCTGCTAACCCTCTCGTTCTGACCATCCGTCTGCGGATGGAAGGCTGTGCTGAAACTCAGCTTTGTTCCCAACATCTGTTGCACCAACCTCCAATCATTGGATGTGAGCCACCCATCTCGGTCACTCACGATGCTGCAGGGCACACCGTGAAGCCGCACAATATTATCCACATACAATTTCGCCAATTTCTCCACAGAATCATCCTTCCTATGCAGAATGAAGTGCGACACTTTCGTCAAATGATCTACGACCACCCAGATGGCGTCATTTCCCTTCTGCGACCTTGGCAAACCATGCACAAAGTCCATTGTAATGTCGTCGAACTTCCACTCCGGAATAGGCAAGGACTTCAAGAATCCTCCAGGCTTCTGGCATTCCGCCTTCACTAAGGCGCATGTTTGACACTTTGCCACGTACAGTGCCACATCCTTCTTAAGTCCTGGCCACCAGAATAATTTCTTCATATCACGGTACATCTTCGTGCTCCCCGGGTGAATCGAGTACTTGGTATGATGAGCCTCGTACATCAATTCCACCCGCAATTTGCCCACATTCGGGATGCACAAACGACTGTCCTTCCACAACAATCCTACCACGACCTCAAATTGGGAATTTGACCCATCCAAAGCCTCAACCATGATTTGCTTCATGTGGCCATCCAAATCCAGAGCCTGCCAAATCCGATCAGCCAGGTCACACTGAACTTCAGTCCAGTTTAATAGTGCTTCGACACTAGTCTTCTTGTCTACACAAGAGATCTGCAATGCCTCCAACTCCCGAACCAAACGCTCGTCATGAACCGACACCCAGTTGGCTTGAGCTGGGGCACTACGGCTCAACGCATCCGCAACTGCTTTGCCTTTCCCAGACACATAATGAATCTTGAATGTGTAGTCCCCCAGGAACTCCATCCATCTCCGCTGCCGCATGTTCAGATCCTTCTGATCCAACAAGTACTTCAGGCTCTTATGGTCGGTATAGATATCGAACTTCACCCCGTACAAGTAATGCCTCCACAGCTTCAGGGAAAATATCACGCCCGCTAACTCCAAGTCATGGACCGAATAATTCCTCTCATGCACCTTCAGCTGACGCGAGCCATACGCTATCACACTTCCGTGCTATAGTGGCACACTACCCAATCCACTACCCGAAGCATCGCTGTAGATCTCAAAGCCTTCGGTACCACTCAGCGAACTCAACACAGGCGTCGTGGTCAACCGACTCTTCAACTCTTCGAACGCTCGTGCGCACTCCGGCGTCCAAACAAACTTCCGCTCTTTCCTCGTCAGAGTCGTGAGGGGTAATGCTATCCTCGAGAAGTTCTCCACGAAGCGCCTGTAATATCCGTCAAGCCCCAAAAAACTCCGGACTTTTGCTACCGTAGACAGCACAAGCCACTCTCGTATAACAACAATCTTTGCCGGATCCACCGCAATTCCCTCTCCACTGACTATGTGATCAAGGAACGCTACTGAGGACAACCAAAACTCGCATTTGGAGAACTTGGTGTACAGTTGATTCCTCCTCAGCGTCTCCAACACCAAATGCAGATGCTTAAAGTGATCCTCCTCACTCTGCGAGTACACCAATATATCGTCGATGAGGACGATCACAAAGTGGTCTAGGTACTCCCTGAAAGTCCTGTTCATCAGATCCATGAATACTGACGGCTCATTAGTCAGCCCAAACGGCATGACCGTAAACTCATAATGCTCGTATCTCGTACTAAAAGCTGTCATAGGGATATCACTTTCTCTTATCCTCAGCTGATAATACCCAGACTTAAGGTCCAATTTCGAGTACACTGTTGACCCGACTAACTGATCAAAAAGATCATCAATCCTTGGGATCAAGTACCTGTTCTTTTCTGTTAACTTGTTTAGCTCTCGATAATCAATATAAAGCCGCAAACTTCCGCCCTTCTTCACAAAAAGGACCGGTGAGCTCCAAGGCGACAAACTTGGACGCACATAACCCTGTTCCAAAAGCTCTTGAAGTTGTACCTTCAGCTCCGCCATCTCCTTAGGCGCTAGCCGATACGGAGAGCGTGACACAGGTTTCGCACCTGGCACTAGCACGATAGTGAAGTCTATCTCTCGTTGAGGTGTGGCTCCAGGAAGATCGCTAGGGAACACATCAGGGTATTCATATACCACTGGGATACTGTCCAACGTAGGCTTAGGCTTCGAAGCCTCCACTAGCATAAAGAACATCTCTGCACCAGCATGAACTGCCTTAACCACCTGAAGTGCAGACATCAAAGTATTGCTCAAACCTTTCAAGCCCGCAAATGTCGTCGCACGAACAGTTCCCAACTTGACCTCCTTGCGATTGCAATCAATATATGCTTGCTGCTCCGAGAGCCAGTCCATACCAAATATCACGTCGAACTCCACCAGCGGCAGTAATGACGTTTGCAAATCGAACTCCTGACTCCCAATACGAATCTTTACGCCACAGACTCTATCCGCGCGCATCGAACACCCATTCGACAACAACACATCTAGTTTGTCCTTTGCCATTGAAGAAGGTACTCCGATGCGTGATATGAATCCTTCGGACAAAAAGGAGTGCGAAGCTCCCATATCAAAGAGTGCTCTCGCCGGATTATCGCAAATCAAAACAAAGCCTATACAAGCAGTGGTAAGGTAACATGCGCAAGGTAACAAAGATTTAAAAACTAACTTGCTATAAATTTAAACCGTACTTGTCACCACATCCGCTTGGTTGATGGCATCCTGCTGGCCAAGATTATAAACTCTAGGTTGAGCCGGAGCATAGTAGGATGCGGTTGACTCCGCCGCATTGCCCTTCTCCTCATAGGTTGCTCCCGACTTCCTCTCAGACTTTGGACGTCCGCTCCAGCAGTCTCGGGCATAATGTCCCGGCTTTCCACAAGTATAGCATGCGCCCGGGGTTCGACTCGTAGTCTCCCCAGATGCACCAGAGGAAGGGGTTGGACCCGAAGTCCTAACCTCTTTATTCCACTTACGGAACACAGATATTGAGGAGTTCGACACTTTGAACTCCGACTTCTTAGCCCTAGAGTCTCTCTTTGCTTGCACATTCCTCAGATCCTTTTCCAACTACTGGGCCGTATTGACGAGGGTCAAGAAGCCCTGCGTCATAGGCCCCAAGAGCAGTTGCCTTAGGTCATCCCTCATACCTTCATAGAATCAGTTCATCTTACGCTCCTCATCCGCGAACGTAGAGCTAGCATACCGACCCAACCGTGTGAATTAGTAGAGATACTTATCCATGCTACTCTCTCCTTGCGTCAACCTCTGGAATTCATTCTCCAATGCAATCCTTTGAGCCGAGGGAAGGTACCTTGCCAAGAACAGTCTCGAAAATTCTTCCATCGAGACGTCCGTAAGTTGCCTTCCCCTCAAGTGATGTAAATCCAAGCATTCCCACCGCAACCTTGCATTTCTGTCCAACAGGAACGTAGCTATGGTGGTTATCTGCCACTCTTCTGTTTCAGTAGCTGTCAATACTCTCCTTACTCGGGAGAGCCAATCCTCTGCTTGGGATGGGGTTCCCGTCCCCGAGAACACCGGAGGATTGAAGCCCATAACATGTTTGAGCTGCCTTTCAGTTGCTCTCATAGCACTAAAGGTTCCACCACTACTTGCTCCACCCTTCTCGGTTCCGCTGCTTGAAGCGGTACCTGATCCACCGCAGGAGCAGGCTGCTGCATTTGCCTTGCAGGCTGCGCATTGATCATAGCAAACACCTCTTCAGCCACCAATCGTATGGTTTCTGCCGAGGGAGGTGTTGCAGGCACATTATTCGGTGCGCTACTAGCCTCATAAACCGGACGTTCTAACAGCCCTGCACCACTCCTGGTCACATATAGTTGTACAAAACACCATTAAGCGACCAAACAAAATTGCAAAAAGCAATTATAGGAACACGTAGGTTCCCCAAATATGTGTATTTTCATTCCTAAGTGGACATTCATGGGTTCTTTTATATTATAACGATGACGCACACACATGTGCTCACCACCCCTTAAAAGAATTCGCACACGAATTCATTTAAGTTGACTGAAACCAGTAGTCTGATACCAAATTGTAACACCCCCTATCCGTCGCATAGCATATAACAGTAGGTCCGGCGGGGTCCCGATGTCATATACCACAGACAGACCGGAAGGTTACGCAATGGAAACCATCATGCCAATAACCAACGTCCTATATAGAGTACATTCTAGCGAAAGCAATTTAAAAGTTGCAGTAATAAGAACCCAGCCAACAGCATGAATGTCCACTACACAAACCCAACAGGAATGAACATACAAATACACAAGTACATGGCCTTATGACATAACCATAGTTTACTCAAATATAAGTATCTTCCAAATCTCGGCACGCAGGCCGGTCATACATGAGAATAAAAGAAAACACTCAAACTTAGGCCTTCGAGGGCCGGCTCAGCAACAAGGGCTTTTGCCTGCTATTTACCACTCGGCTCCGCAGCACCTGCAAGCAACAATCCAATGAGTGGTGGCAAACAAAAGCAACGGTCAGCTTAGCTGACCAAATTATAACGATCCCGCCCCTAAACTCGGGGCGGCGATGCTCCTTCCCTGCACTTTATTAATAATAGAGAATTTACACAAAATCACAGGCGTAGGCTCGTACGGCCACACACCCCGTGCTCTCAGGGCACATTCTCGGTGAACCCGGTCAAAGTCCGCGGTCTCACCACTGCCCCTTGGACGACAATTTCTCGTGAGCATTAAAGTCTTTCCGGCAGAAGTCACGTCAATTGAAGACATCGACAGCCTGAGACCCACCCTCTATGCCATCGGTAGGCCTCTAAAATCGAACCACATAGAGCAGGTACAGTTCCACTCAACCCGTTGCTCACCTCGCCATGGCAATTTAAGTCATCGGCGCGGGTCAAGCTTCCCCGAATCCCGAGTATCGAACACGCAACATTACATAACCCAGTTATGTACAAGTTGGCTCCCAGGCCACCAAGATGGCAGAACCACGCTTCTGCCCAGTTTTCCTGGTGCACCTTGAGGTTAGTCCCCAAGGCTCCCTGTTGCAATCTACCACGTAGAAAACCTGAAAAACAATTATCTGCGCGGAGTCTTCTCCGGCCATTCATGCAATGCAACATCACCGATCCAGACCAACTTGTCCGGGTAGGCTTCACACACCATGCTTATGTCCGTTTCTCGATTACAAACTCTACATACAAAACAACGGGGACTATTCATGTCTACCCGAAGGAACACCTCACACTCACCGCAAATTCGCGAGAGCGGGCTTCCTATACAAGGGAAAAGAGGAATTCATATGTACAAGATGAGAATCGTTACCCTAGCATTCCTCTTTGGCGCCATGAAGATCTTTGCGGATGAAAAGCACCGCAATGTCCTCGCCTCCGTAGATTCGAACTCGTCTTGCGATTTGGGGATCCGAAGCTCCACCGGCGGTCGTATCTCTCCTCCTTCTTCTTCTTTGCTCTCCCCTCTCTCTAGAACTCTTAGAAAGAGAAAACCCAAAAGAAATGAGGGTTTCTAAACCCTATTACCGGGTTAAACCCTGCCAGGATCAGCCAAGACCCATAGATCCCAATGGAAGGAAACATACGACCACGATTCAGACTTAAAATCCAAAACCTGGGCCGAACACGGCTTGTGACACGCCCGTGTCCAAGGCCGTGTGCCTCATTCGACGCCGAAACCGTTGCATCCCAAAAAGAACACGGGCTCTCGATACGCCCCGTGTCAGGCTTGACATACCCGTGTTATCCAGTACACGCCCGTGTAGCTGGGCGTGTTCCTCCATCGACACAGGACCAACACCAACCCGAGAAGAACAAGGGTATTTGACACGCCCGTGTCCCATTTGACACACCCGTGTCATACCCGAACACTCCTGGGATCCAGGCCGTGTTTCTCCCTCGACACAACTTTGCTAATTACCCGAGTAGTACACGGCCTGGGACACGCCCGTGTCTCAGGCCGTGTTCGCTGCTCGACGATTGTCGACTATAATTTCATCTACCACACGGCCTTTGTTGAACCTGAGTACGACACGGCCCTGGTACACGCCCGTGTCCCAGGCCATATGTCCTCTACCAAGTCCCAGACTTGGCTAAAAACACCACCCGTCGCTCTTTTGAGTTTCGGGGCGTTACATCCCTTGTGGTGTTGTGTGACCAAATCACCTCAACAGAGGTTGAAACTTGGGCCACTGACTTGTTATGACATTCAACACCATCACATAGAATTTGGGGAGGATTAGGGTGGATTTGCCCTAGAATCCCTAGCTTAACCAAAAGGTTGAACCTTGGGAGTTTTGAAGGACATGGGGTGATATGTCCTTGTATGGACTTGGTGTTTAGTCCATGTGATCTTAGGGTGGTGAAATGCCCTAGGAAGGAATTTGGTGACATTTAGACTTAGACACACAACTTAAACCAATTAGGGATAGTTTAGGACTATACCTTTTATGAAAATATTGAAGGGTCATATGACCTTGGATCCTTATGAAATTTTGGTATATGAGTTTTTATAACAATATGAGTCTCTTGAAAGTATTATAGGATGATTAGAAAATAGTAGATTATACTTGTAGGTATAATCTCCACCTTGCCCTTTTTGATGATTTTGTAGTAACCATGGTTAGAGTAACTTAGAATGATATGAAACTATGACAAGGTTAATTTAATACCATTTAGAGACACTAGTAAATTATTTGGATCATTTGGGCTTTCCCTTTTTGTATTTCATGTGTAAAGCGAACTAGTGCACCTTATATTGGAATATAGATAATAAATAGAATGCCTTGTTAGAAAATTGTGTTACTTGTCCAGAGAATCTTTTATGGAATAATAAAGTCTAGAAAAATTATTACATGTTATTTTGATGAGATTAAAAGAATGTTGCTTCACAAAGTGCACTTTAATGAAACTATTTTAAGTTTTTTTATACATGGTTCACTGATATTGGAATTGCATGAAACTTAGTCAGCAGTGTTTTATGATCATTATAAGTACCTGGTAACTTTTATATAATTTTTGGACTATGATTGATAGTACTCCCTTCATTAACTCTAATTATTCGAATTACATTGAATTAATTACTTAGAGGTCATTACATGTATATAAATCTGTGAAATTTGGTATATAATGATATATTGCTGTCATATAGTGTTCATAAGTTTTGGGTGGCCATTACTTAAGGAAATCTAGTACTTCATGTTCAAAATTACCCATGACCTAACTTTTGGGAACATCTAATAAATGCTAAATTAATTAGGAAAATTACAAGTCTCTGGATTTAGGCTAAATATGTAATGATAGACCCACAATAATTATCTTAGGGCATTTGGATGAAAATTTGGAGTACCACCTATCATGTACATCATATAGCTTAGGTTGGTCTGCATTTAGTAAAACTGTGGAATTTGTGATAATATGTGGAATGGACATAGGGAGATGGGGTTATTGGTTTACTGATCTTGGTAAAGTGAAAAAGAAAAAGAGATCTTCATTAGAAGTCATGATGAGGAGAGTGATGAGTTGACTCGTGTTAAGAGGTGCTCGGGATCGACGAAAGATCGTCTTTCCTGTGAAGATAGAGAGAGTGAAAATACACTAGGGTTAGATCCAGAATAATGTTAAAAGGGACCGGGAATTGGGTATTAACCAATAATAGTAAGTTCGTTGCGAAAGGGAGCTTTGGGCTTCAACCCATGGTAGTTCCTAGTGCCCTCGAGAGCCCTTCATGGGGAATGCCCTGGGCATTTCAAGGCTAACGTAAAACATAAGACTAAATGGATTACAAGAGTAATTAGAAATAATCTAGGGTTACACTTACACACACACTCCCCGTGGTGTGGGAGTTAGGTTGGCTCACACAGGCCGTAGGCTCGGTGGTTTTGGTGATGGGAAGGTTAACCCAGTGAGCAAACGGCTCGGATGGATTTGTTACTGATGGGATTTTCTGGAGAGATTTGGCTCGATGGGAAATACATTATTGTTGCATGTGCATAAGATATAAGGTGGTGGGTCTTCAGTATTTGAAATTCATCACACCGACCCCAATACGTTGGCTCGGCAGGTGTGGTTCTGCACTTGGACAAATAAAGTCCGGTGCGGCAACCGACAAGAGTACGCCGGAGCTCCTCTTAGTGCACCAACATCGAGGCATACGATAGGTCTAACTGGTAGTGTTGATACCGATTTAAAGGTGGGCGAGGCCCAACCCACCACTTCTGTTTGCCACTACGGAGGTATCCTAGGAGGTTAGGCTCTAGAAAGAGAGAACTAAAGGTCTGTGTGTACAGAGTCGAGTGTGTGCGTTGCAATTGCATGATTCACATCATGGAATACTTGCATGTCATAACATAATCATTGCATATAACCCCTGACACCTATTGTATAAAGTGGTATGAGACACTTTATACAATAGGCCTTGCAAAATGACCCCTTGGTCTATAGGTTTGTATGGGCATTCCTATAGGTCATGGTTACTTTCTTAGTTTACTTTCTCATACTGTACTTGTTCACTTGTTCCCGTATATACTTATACTGCTTACCTGCTACTGCTTACTTATACTTGTTATGGTTATATGCTCATGTTAGACTAGTTTCGCCGTCACCTGCTTACTTTGTTACTCTCCACCTTCATTACCTTCCCTTTCCTCCTCTTCGCTTAGTGCATAGGAGCCATGGGGGAGGGGTGGGAGATGATAGGACTTAGTCTTTTAGACTAACGATCGTTGACCAAATTATTTTAGGGGATCGTGGAGCCATACCGGGAGATGCAGCCCTAGAGGTCGGTGCGCTTGAAGATGTGACAGTCTAGCACGGGAGTTTTGCCAGCAGGAACAGTGAGTCCCTATCCTTAGTATATATTATAGATTTGCTTCCATGATTGAGTCATTTGTAGTGAGGATTTTGATGTACCGGGCAGGAGGCCTCTGTAGTACTTTGTTTTATCATTTCTGTGGACTCTCCCTTCGTGGAGATTTATTTATATATATGTGATTCTGGTGGACTAGTATTGAGTTTTACTTTACTCATGTACTATTTTTTTACTTTTACTCTTCTTTTCTGCGATCGGTATGACCAGCAGGATCGACGTTTTGTAGTGACGACCTTTCCGGGCCTGTTATTGTCACCGCAAAGTGGCGGTTCTGGGCATAAGACCCGGTTGATTTTGCCAAAAAAGTGGATCTTACTGCTAAATCCAATACGGGTCCCCACATAACATTTCTCAACAAACTAAGTTAACTGAGTTTTTCCATTGTTTAAAATATACCACTTGCAACCAAAGATTCTAAAGTACGAAATGGTTGGTTTTCTACTCTTCAATAGTTCATAGGGAGTTTTACTATGGACTTCGTTGATAGATGCCCTCTTCAAAATATGGTATGAAGTATTAATAACCTCAGCCCAAAAATATTCTAGTAGTGAGGAATCACTAAACATGGTTCTTCCAGCCTCAATCAAAGTCTCATTCTTTCTCTCAACCACCCAATTTTGTTGTATATAATTTCCATCCTAAACTCTAAATAGGCATAGGATCAAACAAGTCTATATGCAATATATAAAGATATCTTATAGATTCTTTGGAGCCAGTGCTCTTAAAGGTGGCCCTTATTTTCTTGGCCATCTGGCATGTATGATAGAGACACTCTTTAATACATTTTAACTTAATACAATATCTAACTAAGTTATCTTAAAATAATTTGTTAATTGTCATGTAATTAATGTGATCAAGTCTCTTGTGCCATTGAACGTAAAGAGACTCTCTCTCATTAGCTACTAGACAAACAAGAGTAGAAGAATTACAAATGAAATCCTACTGCCTGAGAGAATAGTCTCTAAGTCAATTGACCTTTTAATAAGACACTTATCATTGTGGAATTCAATGACATAACCTAAGTCACATAGTTGACTTATGCTTATATGGTTTTGTTATAACCCTTCAACATAAGCTATCCTTATGATAGAGATTACACTATTGGAAATCATACCTGTGACTCCTCTATCCGAGCCTCCAAAGATAGACAGATACTCTAAATATTTATGTTCATTCTTCACAGGAGAATAATCCTTTTCTACTTTTTGTTCCTGTCATGTGCCTTGAGCACCCACTGTCCAAGTACCATATTTGCTTTAGATTAGTACTTGAACTATCCTGCAAGAGATAATTTATTTTACCTTAGGAGCCCAATTGAATTTGTTTCCTAGGTTTTTGTTAGCATTAAAAGAAACACTTATGTCTACTGCTTCCTTAGCAGGAAAGCTTATCTTTGCATTAGGCATATTGGAGTTATGCCAACAATCAATTGCAAATGTCTCACTTTACCACAACACCAACACTCATGGATGTTGTGCCTTCCCTTCTGAACATTCTTTAAGGTTGACAGAGACTCTAAATATTTATGTTCAGTAGAGAAGGTATTAACATTCTTCCTATTTCTCTCAGCTACTGCCTGGCAGCATACTCTATGGTAATCAGTCTTACTCGACGGTACCGGCTTGACAACAACAAATGTCAGCTTGGTAGCTGATATGGAGTTGATGATAATTGATATGGCCTTGTCAGATTTGATTACTGTCTTGTCACTACCCGACTTCTTTGTTAGAAGGGATTGGGAAGACTCTACTTCCTTACCCTTTAGTGTAGGGGCTGGAGTACCAAACACAAATGGTTTATAATCAGCCATTTGGATTTCCCCATGGGGATCTTTCAAAGCACTCATCTCCATGCCCTTTCTCCCTCCATAGATTGGTGCATTTTTGTCCTTGCTATACGAACTTCCATTCTTCCAGTGGATATAGATACTATCCTGGTCATACATGTTAGATGGAAGCAAGTCCTTTTTAAAGGTGGTCCGAGGCTTAACTTGAGCCTTGGCCTTTCCTCTATTCCAAGCACTTGCTGCCCTTCTAATGAAACCCAATCCCCTCCTATTATTTTGGGAGGTGAAAGAGTCAATAATGTGCAACACAGATTTTGGCTTAGAGAATTGAGCCACTAGCTTCCTCTCTTTGAGGAGCTCACTCTTAAGCTTCTTAACGGTCTCAACATTTTGAACTCTTACTTCAAAATGCTTGTTAATGACTTTCTTAAGCTCATTAGACTCAGAGATCATTTGATGAAACTTCTCTTCAAGATCCTTAATACTCTTGTACTTTTGGCTAATGGATCTTACTTGGACAATAGTAATTTCTTTCAGCTTGCTTATTTCTCTACTCATCTTAGCTAGCTGTGTAGCAAGCTTAATGTTTTAAGGCTTAGCTAGCTGAAGGGAAGCAATCTCCTTAGCTTGCCTCTTGACAAGCTTCTTGCTCTTTTTCAGCGCTTCCAAGATAGCACTGTACTTGTCAATCAATTAATTGACATCCTCTTCGAATTTTGATCCATCCTCATCATTAGATAAAGGGGATGCTTTAAACTCTACGCCAGTTTCATACTCAGATTCAGAAGAAGAGATGGCAAGTATATGTACTTTATCAGGATCAGATTCATCCAATTCTCCTTCTTTAGTCATGGACATTAAGCCACAACATCCTTCTTCTTCATCTTCTTCCATTTTGTAACTTTCTGGATGTCATGAGGGAGCTCTAATTACTATACTAGTAGCAGGATAGTCCTCTTTTTCTTCAGTAGCATAAAGCCTAATGTAGGCTTCTTCTTCCTCAGAATTAGAAGAGTCTGAGTCACTTTGACTCAGGCTCTTCTCCTTGTGAGGCTCACTGGAAGACATGGTGAAAGAATGGACTACCCTTATAGGATTCTGGTCAGACTATTATGTCCTTTTTCACAAATCTCCTTCTAATACCACTTGATAGTTGGTTGTTAATAGTAGTCTAACTCACCTACAGGAGGGGGGGTGAATAGGTGGCTTGTAGATTAATTGCTACTTTCTTGATTCTAATCAGATTATAAGAAAAGTAGAGCAATAAACCAACACACAACTCCACACAATAATTTATAGTAGTTCCCCAAGGTTAGGGTACATCCAATTTTCCTATACACCTATCTAACAAGGAGCTAGACTTGATAATCTACTCCAAAACTCGGCTCCTTTAGAGCCTACAACTCAGATCCCTCGAGATATCTCAAATCTACCTCAGATCCTACCTCAGGTACCCTTGCCCTACACTTAGGATATCAAGAAGCGCTACCTCAGAGTGCTCTAACTCTTACATCTTAGAAACCCTCCAGGTTTCCTACCTCAGACTTATCTCCAAGTCCTACCTCAGGCACACATGCCCTACAACTCAGGCTGGGAGCATAGCCCTACACTCAGGCTTAAAGTCCCTATACTGAAATCTACACGTAGATCATAAAAAAATGTAATTGTATAGTACAACAAAAGTATAAATGAGATTAGAACTTGAAGTTTTAGATCTTCTATTGTTCTTGCTTTGATGGCAAGATCTGGAGTAAGTCCCTGATCAGTAGATCCTTCTTTGATCTTCTTTAGCAGGTGGAAGAAGATCCACCCCTGAGTCAGATAATTGACTCTCCTTGTTCTTCTGATGGCTTTCAGCAAGAACTAGCTTTCTTTTCCAAGAACATAGTGTGTTATTTCCAGTTTTTAAGATTTGAGCAATGCCACTGTTCTATTATTCTAGCATATCCCCTTTATACATTTTTTACTGCAATGGCCTTGAGAAACGTCTTGTCAATGGCATGGATAGAAGTAGAATGTTCTGTCCATCCTTTCAGTGCTTCCTCTAAATTTGGATCTCACTAATCTATATGGGCTCAATGAAATTATTTGAATCTTATCGACGGTAATGTTGAGTAGATCCTTCATTCTCAGCGTTATCTGCCTTGGCGCTGAGATCAGTGGCTTTCTGCAGCTTCTCCATGATATCATTGAGAAAATACTTCATTAATAATGGAATAGTTCCGGCGCCTGTCCTTGATGCCCATAGTATAGTGGATACTAATATACCTTGTCAGCAGTATGATGGAGAACCATAACCTATCTCGATGGTATATCTCTCCTTTGCTCTAAACCTATTTTAGAGTCAATAACAATTTTTCCGCGTACATATAAAGTAGATATGCTATCAAATACATTATGCTCCTAACATTGGAAGTGATACCTCTTTAAATCTTGTAATATTGAGGGCAATATTCCCAACACTAGGCCTGTCCCAAGGAATCTCATTACTCAGCTGCAAGGAGGATTTTGAGATACCTTAAGGGCAGCCAACAACTTGGCCCGTGGTACCCTATGAATAATGATTTTGAAGTAACAGTCTATTCAAATGCGGACTCTACAGGTTGAAAGGAAGATAAAAAGAGTACCTCAAGAATATGTCAGTTCCTTGGGAGAAGACTTGTGTCATGGAGTAGCAAGAAGAAGACTAGTGTGGTAATTTCTACAACTGAGTCAGAGTACGTATCAACAAGGAGTTTTTGTCCATAGCTTCTGTGGATTCATCATCAATTATAGAATTACAACCTACAGATAAGTAATACTCCTATATTTTGTGATTTATCCTGTATAATATCTATAGCTAAGAATCCTGTGTCACGCAGTAGGATTGAACATATAAAGATTATATATCATTTTATCATAGAACATGTTGAGAAGAAGTATATATTCCTTGAGTTTGTCCCCATAGACAAACAAGTGACTAATATCTTTAACAAGCCACTGGATGAGGCTATGTTTAATTCTTTTAAGATTGAGTTGGGTATGCTTAATTTAGAATAATTTTATCAGCATATTATTCCATCTCTCTAGTAGTACTCAATCTTTCATGTGTTATATGCATATTATTTCTGACACTATATGTATTATCAGATAATTACTAGAGAGTATATTCTGGTAGTATGTTAGGATGCTATCCTTGGATTCATGTACATTTGAGTATGATTTAATGGATTCAATTTCAAGAGTTAATCTACCATCCTGAATGACTGATAGGCCTAGATGGGTACATGAGTTGAGCTGAGTCAATCTCAGCTATATCGTTGAGATCATTGAGAAGATATTCAATGATACCTCTTGGTGTCAATGATATCATCGTGGCGGGCTAAATTCTTTAATCTCAAATCATGTTCAGGCATTAGATCATTTAAACATGATCACCCAAGGTGCGCAATGCTTCATTTTTGGTTGAACTTTTTAGATATATTAATATATTTACATAAGCCAAGGGTTTAGTTAGGACATAAAACCTCTAACCCTAAAGACCGTCGACATCACTTTGTCTTTCTCAATGTTCTCTATGACGAAGTATTCTATGCAATGGCGCCAAAACTTGTGAAAATCTAATATGAAGGATATGAAAAGATGAGATTTGGATTCAAGGACGCCTTAGAAGAGATCAAAGAAGTGATAAGAATGTTGACGCAGTCGGATTAGAATTTATTCTATCTAAACCAAGCCTTATTCTAAAGGAAGAGGTGTTAGAATTTGATAATTTGTTGTTGTTGGTAGTCTAAATCACCTAGAGGTGGTGAATATGCGGACTTGTATTTTATTGGTTTCTTTTCAAATTTCAGCAGATATATGTAATATGAAACACAATCAACATACACAGATCCGTACATATTTATCTATAGCGGTTCCCCATAGTATGAGTACATTTACTTCCCCCAAAACCTATCTAGCAGTGAGCTATACTCGGCAAACTCCTCTAAAACTTGGCTCCACAGAGCTTACAAAACAGATCCCTCAGGATCTCTCAGGTCTCTTCCAAGATCCTACCTCAGTCATAAAGGCCCTACACTAAGACCTATTAAGAATTCCTACACTCATGAATAAAATCCCTACAACTCAGAGTCCTCCCACTCCTACAACTTAGAAACCTAGCCGATTTCCTACATCAAACTTGCACCAAGTCCTATACTCATGCTTTTCACTAAGCCCTACCCACAGGTTGGGAGTACAACTCTATAGCTCAGATCTCCTTGGAGATCTTATAGAAATTGTTAAAGAAAAGTTTACAACATAAGACTAAATTAAATAGACATTGAATCTTCAGAGTCTTCTGTTGCTTTTGCTATGAAAGTATGTTTTAGGAAGGATCCCCTGTAGAAGTTATCTTTAGTTATAACAGATTTGGGGATTTCCTTCTTGATCTTCTTCTTCAACAGGATGAAGGCCTAGCTTTTGAGTCCAATTTATTGGCTCCTCTCTATTCTTCTGAAAGTCTTCAGAAAGAACTAGCTTGCTTCAATAGTGTGACATTTCTGGATTCATTTTTTTTCTTTTTGTGTTAGGATAATGGAATTAACACAAGTTACAGGTTACTTTTTCATCACCCTAACATATGTTTTTATACCCTTGACTTTTATCAATGGTCTCAAGAAATGTCTTGTCAATGGTATGGACAAGAATAAAATTCTCTGTCCATTGTTTATGCGCCGGTGCCAAATTTGAATCCCGTCAAATTGTATGGGCTCAACGATAACATTTAATCCTATCTTCATGATAACATTGAACAAAACCTTCTTTCTCAATGGTATCGACCTTGGCGCTAAGAACTGCTAATTTCTACATCTTCTTCACGATATCGACTCGAATTGTTCCACAATCTCAATTGTATAGAAGATAACCATATACCGATTTCAACATTATAATATTTTATTGCTGGAGCTTGCTTCTGAGTATTCTCCATGATCATGTCGATATCATAGAGAATCATATACTGATCTCAACTATATCTGCTCTTCTCTACTCTAAACATGTTTTAGAGTCAACATTATATAACCCACATAATCATGAATAAGTATTCCATCAATACAATATGCACTTAACATTATAAACATTGTTTCTTCAAATCTTGGAATATTGAAGGCAATATTCTCAACAATCTCCCCTTATTTGAAGATGACAGAACACTTATCAATGTTAAGGTGCATTAACAAAAGAAAACATAATATGACAATAAATTCATGTTATCATAAATAACTAGTAGTGAAATCATAATATAATAATAGAATCATGTTACCACAAATAACTAGTAGTGAACATTAATAATGAACAAATTAAATAACTAGCACAACAACACAAATATATAACTATATATATATATATATATATATATATATATATATATATATATATATATATATATATATATATATATATATATATATATATATATATAAAATCAACAGAGGATTTGATTGTTTGAACATAAGTCCATTTTCCTCAGCTGAATCTAAACTTTCCTCTTGTGTGCTTGAGGACAATCACCTTTTTCAGCTTTTCTTATTTTAACAGTCTTGACCTTAATTTCATGTATCTTGAAGTAAAGGAAGGGTTTGGGAATATACCTTGATGGCATCCTACTTGGATTGTTTTTCCTCACTAGATTTTCCTTGAAAACTCTTTCCCTTAGAAACTATCTTTTCAAATGTTTGATCCATTCTTCTGAAGGATAAACACTGTAAATGTTCTTTAGGAGTTGTCCATGACTTATCCAAACATTGATGATGATTGTCAGAGAGTCATCACTCCAATATTCATAATCAGGATCATCTGCCTCCTTGGCTCTTCTCAAGGCATTAAACTCTTCAGACAACAAGAGTCCCTTCTTCCTTCTCTTTGCTAGTTGAGCATCCTGAGCTATCCTTTCCTGAGCTTTAAAATAAAATTAATAAGGCCTATTAACATCCAATAGGGGCAAATGGAGAGTAGTCCTGATTCCTTTCAGAGCCCATAGAGCTTGCTCTACGTTGATATTCTTCCCCTTTCTGGCTTCTTCAAAGATTTTGCTATCTATACGAGAGGTGTTCGCCTCAAACATACTAGACAGAGTCTAAAATATGTTCTCATTATCTTCTAGAAGACCATCTCTTTATTTCTCAGCTAGCTGCATTGTAACGCCCCGAAACTCGAAGGAGCGACGTGGGGCGTTTTGGGCCAGTTTTGGGTTCTGGCTGAAGGCACACGGCCTGGGACACGGGCGTGTCAAGCGTGTGTCGACACTCAGCCGGGAAGTCAACACTTTGAGGTCGACATTGTGTCGAGACTGAGCACACGGCCTGCGATACGGGCGTGTCGCAGCGCGTGTCGACCCGTGTCGACACTTAGCCCGCGAAGTCGACATTCTGCGTTTGACGAAGTGTCGAGACATGGCACACGGCCTGCGACACGGGCGTGTCGCAGGGCGTGTCAACCCATGTCGACACTTGTCCCGGGAAGTCGACACTTTGGTCTCGACATTGTGTCGAGACAAGGTACACGGCCTAGGACACGGGCGTGTCCAAGGCCGTGTCATTAGGTCGACGATCTTCGCTCGACGAAGTGTCGAGTGTCGAGACCGTGTACACGGACTGGAGCCCAGGCATGTTGAGGTGACACGGGCAAGGACACGGGCGTGTCCTAGAACCCGTGCAGTGCTCGGGTTGTTTTCGGGGAAAAATGATGGGGGTACACGGCCGGCCACACGGCCGTGTCAGGTGGAACACGGGCGTGTCAGGTCGAACACGGGCGTGTTCGATGTAAGACCCCCTTTTTTTTCTTTTTGGACACCGGGGTCTTAGGCCCAGAACCGCCGTTTTGCGGTGACTCCTTCACGCCCTGAAGAGTCATCACCACAAAGCGCCGATTCTGCCGGCCATTTCGATCACATAAAAGTAGCAAAATAATGAAGTAAATGGAAACTATCTGTCCACAGAGGATCACATGACATAATAAATATCACTCCACGAAGGGAGTGTCCACAGCAAATAACATCAGAGTAGCAAAACGGGCTTATGCCCGGTACATCAAATCCTCACTACAAGATCTCTCATGCAGAAACAAAAGTAGAAAACTGCTCAGGGTCGAGACTCACGGTCCCGGCTGTGTGAACTCCGGAGCTAGACTGCCCCACCTCCAAGCGCACCGGTCTCTGGGGCTGCTCCTCCATGCTGGTCTCCGCGATCCCCTAAATGATGCGGTTCGAAAACCGTTAGTCTAAAAGACTAAGTCCTATCATCCCCCACCCCTTCCCCCACGGCTCCTAGGCACCGAGCGGAGAGGAAGAAAGGGGAGGACTTGAAGGTGGAGAATATCAAAAGCAGATGGCAGCGGTCCTAATCTATCAAGTTCTATAGCATATAAAGACAATAAGCTGTAATATGAAATGTAACCTTCACTTATGTGAAAAACACATA
Organism: Platanthera guangdongensis; assembly: GCA_039583875.1. Taxonomy (NCBI): domain Eukaryota; kingdom Viridiplantae; phylum Streptophyta; class Magnoliopsida; order Asparagales; family Orchidaceae; genus Platanthera; species Platanthera guangdongensis. Next base: position 160,547,329 of record CM077151.1, read on the forward strand.
AGCCAAGGGGTCTTTTGCAAGGCTCCCATCGTATAAAAAGTCCCATACCGATTTATACGTTGGGGTGTCGGTGGTCAAACAGCAGTAACTAAATATATCAAAATTAACCTTAATTTATAATCTTGCCCACACAAGCTTATAGACTAAGGGGTCGTTTTGCAGGTCCTAAAGTATAAGCGTCCCATTCCACTTATACTTTAGGTGTCAAGGTTTAAGGTAACGATTATGCTATGACATGAAAGTGGGTATGATGGACATGCAAGTGCAACACACACACCCGACTCTGTGCACACAGACCTTTAGTTCCCCCTTTCTGGAGCCGTAACCTCCCAGGATACCTCCGTAGTGGCAGACGGAAGCGGTGGGTTGGGCCTCGCCCACCTCTAAACCAGTAAAGCACTACTGGTCAGACCTATCGTACGCCTCAACGCTTGGTGCACGAAGCGGACTCCTGCGTACTCTTGCCGGCTGGCGCACCGGACTTCTGTTGGCGAAGTGCTAACCACACTTGTCGAGTCAACGTATTGGCGTCGGTGCATCGACCCTCCAATACCGAAGACCCACCACCTTAATTTCCTTTCCTATTATGCACATGCAAATTAGCGTAATCAAGGATCGAGCCGAAGCTCCCCGGACCAACACGTCCGACTCAAGCAATCGAGCCGAAGCTCCCCGGACCCAAAGTCCGCCTTTTAACCATCCGAGCCGAAGCTCCTAACCAACCTCTGGTGCCATCAGTGTTGTGGAATGTGCAACCCTAATTACTAAGTTACTCTTTTCAGCTTGTTAAACAGTTTACGTTAACCCAGGACTGCCCCCGGTATTCCCTGTGAAGGGCTCTCAAGGGGCACTAGGAACTGTGTTGGGATTACGCCCAGCGTTCCCTTTTGCAAGGTACTTATTTTATTATTGGTTGATTCCCTTACCCTTTATTTTCTCATATTTCGATATGCTAATCCTAGGGTAATTTGACTCCATCTCTCCTTGGGTAGGACGATCTTTCGTCGGACCCGAACGCCTATAACCCTAGACAGAACCACACCTTGCTCACTCATCTTCCAAAGACGCAGCCCATTCCACTTGTCCTTACAACAAACCATCAGGACTCATCATACTTGCCCTAATTCACATCCAAATGAAATCCTGCAGTTTTGCTATATGCAGACCACTTAAGCTACATGACCCGTAAAAAAAGGAAGTACATGAAATACTCATCCAGTACCCTTATGATAATTATTAGAGGTCTAAAAGGACATTTGAAGCATAAATCCAGAAATCCATAATTTTCCTAATTTGTCTGATAATTAATTTATTTATTCTAATGTCCTAAAAGGCCCAGGTTTAAACATGAAGTACCATAATCAGACAAGGTATTATTCCACTAAATTTATGATAAATACAAAATGCCTAATCAACTCTAAATCCTAAGTCTCCCAATTTTTCAGCAAGGTTTAGGCCTTTAAATTTAATTTCAAAGATGCCCCATAAAAAGTCATATTAAAAGATTCTATTGTAATAACACCTCCAAAATTCAGAGAAAATTCAGGGATGATTGTGATGGACTACAAGTACCCTAGAAAAAGTTTCATAATTTATCATTTGGAAATAAAGCTATATTTGATTTTCTTATGAACTCTCTAATTTAAGGGTTAATGAACAAGGTATGCTAATCAATCATCAAATAATTCCACAAAAATTTCCATATGATAACATTGAGCTAAAAACACTATGCAGGAAGTTTCATGATTTTTCAGTAAGTAATGGCCTCTGACAAGAATTATTAATATGTAATCAAAATAAAGCACTTGTGAAGTAGATGCCCTAAATAGATACCCAAAACTTCTAACAAAATTCATACAAGCTTATTATAACCTAAAACCAACTCTGCTCATGTTTCATACCCTCTCTATGGGCAGTGAGACCACAATAGCCAAAATAATTATTAGGGCATTACTATTGATTACAAATGAAGTGCTAAAAATGTTGTCCAAAATTCCTCAAGTAAATTATCAGAGGCTCAACATACCCAAATCCCCTCACTACCCAAATTTGGTTAAGTTTCAAGATGTTTAGCTAACCTAAACTTACACTACAAGTTTTAGGTCCTAAGCTAGGGTTAGGGTTTTGGGGCCCCTATCCTTTTCAAACGTAGCTAATATTTTTAACAGTGGGTTCTATATATCCTAGGAACCACCTTGCAAAATTTGGAGTTCATCCAAGGTGTTTAGGACTCATACCCTTCACAAGCCCAAAAGGTCCCTTCTTAGGGTTTGACCTAGGAACTTAGGGCAAATCTATTCCTCCCTACCCCATATTCCATGGGGGGGGGGGGGGTGATAAGTGCTATAACAAGCCAGTGGCCCAAATTTCAGCCTCTGTTGAGGTGATTTGGTCACTCAAAACCAAAAGTGCAACTTTTGACCAAAATGCCCTTATAAAGGTATAGTTAGGGTTGGGTCAAAACCTATTCAAAACACATCCAAATTAAATGAAATTTTATACAGGTACCTAATTGGAACCCAGGGACCACTCACCAAAATTTGGGAGGGTTTGGAGGTGTTTAGGGCACCTATTTAATTTATCTAATAATTATTAAATATTTTCTCCAAAAATTCCCATGTTTGGGCAGGCCCTAGGTATATCTAAGATAGACTCTCTGCCAAAATTTCAGCTAATTTGGGCTAGGGGTGAAGAGTGGGCACTCAATTTAGTGACTGCCTAGCCCTAAGGGTATGTCCCACCAAAATGGGTGCCCTGGTCAAACCGGAAGCCTAAATGGGTTCAAACCAATTTTAAAATAAAGTAGACAGGAAGGGCTACAAATCATGTGTTGATCATTTTCTCATACAGAGCCTCTAACTATTTTTAAAAATTTAAAACATTAAATGTCAAAAGTGTGACAGAATGAAATAATTAACATTAATTTCCTATAGTTTAATATTGATGCAGCGCGAATCTTGGCGCAAGGATCAACGGCATCTGGTCATCGTCTTCATTGAGCCGACGGCTGAGATTCGTCCCGCCTGGAGCGATTTCCAAGCCCTGCCGCCGGCGATCCAGCCCCTTCCCCGGCCGGCCACCGCCACCAACACCTCCGTTGAGGTGGTGGCTATCGTCAGGCGGCGGCACCGCCGCCGGAGAGGCGTTTTCCGGCGGATATAGCAAGAGATTTTCTTGCCGAAACCAGGAGAAATCCCGGATTGGATCGGGCTCAATTGAGCCCGAAACTCAAGCCTAATTAATCCTAAGATCTACCCGCGGGTTAAGGAGAGGAGGAGGACCTTCCTGGCGGCCTGGATGCGAGAGGAGCGGCGGGATGCCATTGACGACGGCGGCGGCGCTCGGCTTCTGCAACTGCACAGTGGAATGGCTCGTTTCCTCCAGGTAAACGCTCTAAAATGATCCCCTCGGCTCCCTGAAGGTGTTTAAATGGCAAATGGGGGAGAGGAGAGGCTGGTTCTTCAATGGCCATTAACACCATTAAAGGTGTGGCTCGGGTTGTGTGGAGGGGGGCTGAACCCACCCCTTGGTGGCCGGGAAACAGCTGGAATCAACTCCTCTCTCCTAGAGGAGTTGATTGCAGCCATAATTGGTGGCTGTTAGTCTCCCTTGGTCGGCCTCTCACTTCCCCCTTCTTCTTCCTCATTTTCTCTCTCCTCCATTATCATGGAGAGGAGCTCCTTTCTCTCTCCTAGTCACCTCTGGTTGACTAGTCAACCTCACAAACTAAATCCAGCCCACTTGATTATGATGGTCATGGGAATGGGTTTAGCCTAAGGGAGAAGTGGCTTGGGCTTGGGTTAGCCCTTTTGGGTTAAGTTTGACTTGACCTAAATGAGGGTTGACTTGGGTCAACATGACTAATTGGGTTGACCCCTATGGGTTCTGGGTGACCCATTGGCTTCCCTTAGGGTCTAGGTAGGGTTATGTAGGGTTACCCTGTACTTTGGAGGTCACATACCCTTAGTAAGGGTACTTTGACCAGGTTAGGTCTTGAGTTGACTTGGGTCAACCTGGCCTCTAGGGATGACCCCAATGTGTCCTTAGTGACCATTTGACCTCACTTTAGGGTTAGGAGGGCATAGGAGGGGTCCTTTAGGCTAGGAGTAGGTCAGTTGGCCCTAAGTAGGCTAGTTTGACCCATTTAGGGCTAGGGTTGACCTTGGTCAGCTGGGCCTCTTGGGTTGACCCTAATGGGTCCTTTTGGCTCTAATGGGGCTCCCAAAATGTTTGGGAGTGTTGTGGTAGGGTCTTGGGGCCATGGTGAAGCCCCATTGTCATTCTAAACCATTGTTCAAAATTCTACTATTTGCAGACCATGGTGATCCTCACCTTGGCCTCCTATCTCTTGGCCCATTTCTGGCTTTCTAGGGTTTTGTCATGACCTAGTCATGGCCAAAACCACTCTTAGGGGTCTAGTTGGAAATAGGATGTTACAAATCCCAATAAACAAAACAAAGATTTCGTCCTCGAAATCAAGGTTGGGCCTACGGGTCTTACTACCGAAGGAAAGAGTCTTGTAACATCCCATTATGACGCCTTGTTTGTTAAATTAGATTCTACGGGAAAACTTAGATCTAAGACCCTTTCGCCCAATCGGTAAACCAAAATCCCAATAAACAAGGATAAGCCCCCAATAAACAAAAGATAAGCCTCTATCTGCCTAGAGCAGCCCTTAGTATACTTAAAGCAGGAAAAATAAATTAACATCTTGAGGGGTCCGAGAGGTATACCTGACTGAATAGCTCGGGGTATCTTTGTCGCATCAGGTCCTGTGGCTCCCAGGTATGCTCCTCCTGGCCGTGGTTCCTCCACAGGACCTTGACTAGTGGGACCTTCTTGCGTCGCAAGACCCGCACTCCTCGGTCGTCGATCCTCACAGGCTCCAAACGAACCGACCGGTCTGAAGCTACCGGCCCTTCGGTGGTCAAAATCTGCTGCTCCGGGCGTAGCAGAGCCCTCCTCAAAGAAGAAATGTGGAAGACGTCGTGCAGCGCTTCCAGCTCTGGTGGTAACTCCAGCCGATAGGCTAGGGGTCCTATCCGCTCCAGGATCCTGTAAGGGCCCATGTACCTAGGGCTGAGCTTCTTCCTCCGACCACGCACCCGCGAGACTCCATGCATGGGCCGGATCTTCAGAAACACCCGGTCCCCCACCTGGAACTCCACCTGCCGATGCCGGGCGTCATAGTACTTAGCCTGTCTACTCTGTGCCTCGAGCATCCTGTCCCTGATCAGCCTCACCTGTGCCTCGGTGTCTTCAACAAACTCTGACCCCAACACTTTCGGATCTTCGTTCTGCACCCAAGAAAGCGGGGTCCGGCATCTCCTCCCGTACAAGGCTTCGTAAGGCGCCATCCTGATGCTGGACTGGTGGCTGTTGTTATAGGAGAACTCGACAAGGGGTAAGAGTTTCTCCCACGGTTCCCCGCGGTCCAAGATGCATAGCCTCAAAAGGTCCTCCAGCGTCCGGTTGGTGCGTTCTGTCTGCCCGTCTGTCTGGGGGTGGAATGCAGTGCTGAAGGTCAATCGCGTTCCTAAGCAAGCTTGCACGGATCTCCACTCCCTGGAGGTGAACCGGCCATCCCGATCCGACACTATCGTCCTGGGCACGCCATGATAACGAATGAACTGTTCCACAAACTTCCGCACCAGTACTCCTACTGAATCATCCTTCCTGATCGGTATAAATCGAGACACCTTGGTCAACCGATCAACGATTACCCAGATCGAGTCATTCCCTGTCCGAGACCGGGGAAACCCATGTATGAAGTCCATGGCTATGTCGTCAAACTTCCACTCCGGCACCGAGAGTGGCTGCAATAATCCTGCGGGGTTCCTGCACTCCGCCTTCACTAGCTGACATGCCTCACAATGGGTCACGAAGTGTGAGACATCCTTCTTCATGCCCGGCCAGTACATCGTCTTCTTCAAATCAGCCGTCATCTTTGTGATCCCCGGGTGTACAGAATACCGGCTGCAGTGCGCCTCCGTCATAATATCCTCCCGGATCTGGCCTCCCTCCGGTATGTACACCCGTCCTCTGAAGCACACCAGGTCGTCCCTCAGTGTGTAGTCTCCTGCAGTGCCTGCCTCCAGAGCTTGGAAGATGGGTTCCAACTTGGCATCCTGCCTCTGTCCCTCTCTGACCCGGTCACTGATGTCATCGGTAGCGCCTATCGCGGCCAAGTACTCCTCATAGAGCTCAGGATCATCAGACGATACCAGAGTAATGTGCATGTCCTCTAGTCTCTGCAGCAGCTCCATAGACATCAACTGAGGCTCTGCTCTTGCTGTGGCAGCTCTCCTACTCAGTGCATCCGCTACCACGTTCGCCTTCCCCGGGTGGTAATGCATCTCATACTAATAGTCAGAAAGGAACTCCACCCACCGCCTCTGCCTGATGTTTAGTTCCTTCTGCGTGTCCACGTACTTAAGGTTCTTATGATCGGAGTATATGTCACAGTGGACTCCATAAAGGTAGTGCCGCCATATTTTTAGTGCGAATACAACTGCTCCCATCTCCAGGTCGTGCACTGGGTAGTTCTTCTCATGGGTCTTCAGCTGGCGGGAAGCATAAGCTATGACGTGTCCGTTCTGCATCAGTACTGCTCCCATCCCCTGATATGATGCGTCGGTGTAGACCTGAAATCCCTCCCTCCCTGAGGGGAGAGTAAGAATGGGAGCCGAGGTCAGCCGATCCTTCAGCTCCTGGAAAGCTGTCTGGCACTGCGGGGTCCACACGAATGGTGCCTCCTTCTTTGTCAAGGATGTGAGCGGGAGGGCGATTCGAGAGAATCCCTCCACGAACTTCCGATAGTAACCGGCAAGTCCTAGAAAACTCCGTACGTCAGTGGCTGTTTTCAGCTGCGGCCACTCCGAAATAGCTTGAATCTTTGCCGGGTCCACTGCCAGCCCGGCTCCGCTGATAATGTGGCCTAAGAAAGCCACCTCCTTCAGCCAGAACTGACACTTACTGAACTTCGCATAAAGGCGATGCTCCCGCAGTCTCTCCAAGGTCAGTGCCAGATGTCGTGTGTGCTCCTCCTCCGTCTTAGAATAGATAAGGATGTCGTCTATGAACACTATGACGAACACATCCAAATAAGCCTCGAAGACCCGGTTCATGAGGCTCATAAACGACGACGGAGCATTCGTGAGCCCGAAGGGCATCACGATGAACTCATACAATCCATATCGGCTACTAAAGGCCGTCTTCGGAATATCCTCCTCCTGGATCCGCAGCTGATAATAGCCTGACCTCAAGTCCAGCTTCGAAAAATAATGGGCTCCCTCCAGCTGATCGAACAACTCATCTATCCTGGGGAGCGGATAGGTATTTCGGACGGTCAGCCTGTTTAGTGCTCGATAGTCGATGCACAGGCGTAAAGTGCCGTCCTTCTTCTTCACGAATAGGACAGGAGCTCCCCATGATGAGGAGCTCGGCCTAACAAATCCTGCTTCCACCAGCTCCTGCAACTGTGTCCGAAACTCCGCCAACTCCTTTGGGGCCATCCGATAAGGGGCCTTGGATACCGGCTTAGCCCCTGGTACCAACTGAATCTGGAAGTCCTTCTCCCTATGCGGAGGTAGTCCTGGCAGCTTATCCGGAAAAATATCGGCGTAGTCACGAACCACCGGAATGTTAGCAATCAGGTCCTTCTCCTCAGTCATCTCGAATAATACTTGATATACCTCGTCCCCTTGCATATGAGCCTTAACGGCCTGAATAGATGAAAGCAGGCGACGAGAGACCGGTGTAGTACCTTCGAATGTCGCATAAGTATCGCCGTGGCTCAGCACGACCCTCCTTGCTGGGCAATCAATCTGGGCATGGTTCCAGACAAGCCATGTCATGCCCAAGACGAGGTCGAAGTCCGGCATCCTCAGGATCGTCGCCGGGGCCTCGAGTGTCAACCCGTCTATGGTAACCTCCAGGAGGCACTTTTCTGTGGACTGGATCTCCATCCCATTGGGGAGGCGCACCCTCCTGGGTAGTCCCGTATAACAACGAATCTGATCCAGGTCCTTGACGAAATCCTCCGACACAAAGATGTGCGATGCCCCCGTGTCGAACAGGGTATGGGCAGGCTTGCCGCACACCATCACCATTCCTAAATCAGTTTGAAAGAAACTCTGGTGTAAGGTTTTCTAACCTAGGTCGTTTAGTAGTTCTATTAACACTTAATATTAGTAATGAATGAATCCAAAATTAAGATTACTCTCATACCTGCAATAACCCTGTCCGGGTTCCGGGGCTGTGCTAAGTCCAAAGCGTAAATCTGCTCCCCATTCTACCTGCGGTCGCCTCCCTGGTAACCACGTCCTCGGCCGCGTCCTCGGCCTCCGAAATGCTGGGCCGGTGGGCCACCCCGTGGTGCTGGAGGTGGTGCCCCCCTCATAGGGCAGTCTCTCCGGAGATGTCCCACCTGGTGACAATGGAAGCACTCCGGCGGGGGATACGCCATACCCCGGGGTCTCTGCATCTCCTGGATCCGGAGAGGTTGAGGGGCCAAAACCACCTGCTCTCTCGGCTCCTGCCTCAACTCCTGACGAGGCTACTCCTCTGCCCTCCTTCCATCTGGTATGGTGCCTCGCCGCTGATCATTTCGGGCCCTTCGGCCCTGGTCCTCCGCTTGCCGTTTCCGGCCCCGAGTGGTGTGCCAGTCGGCCTCAATCCTCTTCGCCATCTCCAAAATCCGGGAGATGGGCCCGTCAGAGACAAAAAGCAAGGCCTCCCTCAACTCCTATTTTAGGCCCTTATAAAACCTCTTGACGTAACCTGCTTCATCCAGCTGATAGGAGCCCGCATATCGGGCCAAATGATCGAACTCTCGGTGGTACTCCACCACTGTCCTGGTGCCCTGCCTCAGCTGCAAGAACCGCTCCTCCAACTCGTCCCTGGCCGACTGAGGAACAAAGTGCTCCAGCAGCGTGGCCCTGAATTCTTCCCAAGTGATTTCTGCAATCTCCCTATCAGCAAATGTCATGTCCAACAGCGTCTTCCACCACCGCTTAGCATGTGACTCCAAGCAAGATACCACTAGGGCCACCCTCTCCTCCCAAGGGCATCGTATCCCGGTCAACATCTCGTACATAACATCCAGCCACTCCTCTGTCCGTACTACCGACTCTGTCCCTAAGTATGATGGGGGAGAGAGTCCTCGGAAGGTGCTCATCCAGTTGGCCCCTGGGTTTGGCTGCTGGGCTGGAGCTTGCTGAGCCCGGAAGGCCTCAAGGATAGATGTAAGGGTCTGCCCCATGTCTGACTGGAGGAAAGGTGTGGGGACCATGAGAGGTGGTGCAATGTCTGGAGTCTGCTGAGCTCCACCTTGTGGGGTGGGCTGAGCTGGGGGCTGCAAAACGAACTACATTAGTAGGTAATCGACTCAATGCCTAATGAAAGTGGACAATTTACATGTGATTCCCCCCATATGGGCACACCACTGCTTCCGCTGCTTAGTTTGTCCCCAAACTAAACCCGAGCGGGGGTGACCCAGGGTTGTGGACGACTACTTTTCGATCGAGTTCTGCTCTGATACCACTTGTAAGACCCCCTTTTTTTCTTTTTGGACACCGGGGTCTTAGGCCCAGAACCGCCGTTTTGCGGTGACTCCTTCACGCCCTGAAGAGTCATCACCACAAAGCGCCGATTCTGCCGGCCATTTCGATCACATAAAAGTAGCAAAATAATGAAGTAAATGGAAACTATCTGTCCACAGAGGATCACATGACATAATAAATATCACTCCACGAAGGGAGTGTCCACAGCAAATAACATCAGAGTAGCAAAACGGGCTTATGCCCGGTACATCAAATCCTCACTACAAGATCTCTCATGCAGAAACAAAAGTAGAAAACTGCTCAGGGTCGAGACTCACGGTCCCGGCTGTGTGAACTCCGGAGCTAGATTGCCCCACCTCCAAGCGCACCGGTCTCTGGGGCTGCTCCTCCATGCTGGTCTCCGCGATCCCCTAAATGATGCGGTTCGAAAACCGTTAGTCTAAAAGACTAAGTCCTATCATCCCCCACCCCTTCCCCCACGGCTCCTAGGCACCGAGCGGAGAGGAAGAAAGGGGAGGACTTGAAGGTGGAGAATATCAAAAGCAGATGGCAGCGGTCCTAATCTATCAAGTTCTATAGCATATAAAGACAATAAGCTGTAATATGAAATGTAACCTTCACTTATGTGAAAAACACATAAGCCAAGGGGTCTTTTGCAAGGCTCCCATCGTATAAAAAGTTCCATACCGATTTATACGTTGGGGTGTCGGTGGTCAAACAGCAGTAACTAAATATATCAAAATTAACCTTAATTTATAAACTTGCCCACACAAGCTTATAGACTAAGGGGTCGTTTTGCAGGTCCTAAAGTATAAGCGTCCCATTCCACTTATACTTTAGGTGTCAAGGTTTAAGGTAACGATTATGCTATGACATGCAAGTGGGTATGATGGACATGCAAGTGCAACACACACACCCGACTCTGTGCACACAGACCTTTAGTTCCCCCTTTCTGGAGCCGTAACCTCCCAGGATACCTCCGTAGTGGCAGACGGAAGCGGTGGGTTGGGCCTCGCCCACCTCTAAACCAGTAAAGCACTACTGGTCAGACCTATCGTACGCCTCAACGCTTGGTGCACGAAGCGGACTCCTGCGTACTCTTGCCGGCTGGCGCACCGGACTTCTGTTGGCGAAGTGCTAACCACACTTGCCGAGTCAACGTATTGGCGTCGGTGCATCGACCCTCCAATACCGAAGACCCACCACCTTAATTTCCTTTCCTGTTATGCACATGCAAATTAGCGTAATCAAGGATCGAGCCGAAGCTCCCCGGACCAACACGTCCGACTCAAGCAATCGAGCCGAAGCTCCCCGGACCCAAAGTCCGCCTTTTAACCATCCGAGCCGAAGCTCCTAACCAACCTCTGGTGCCATCAGTGTTGTGGAATGTGCAACCCTAATTACTAAGTTACTCTTTTCAGCTTGTTAAACAGTTTACGTTAACCCAGGACTGCCCCCGGTATTCCCTGTGAAGGGCTCTCAAGGGGCACTAGGAACTGTGTTGGGATTACGCCCAGCGTTCCCTTTCGCAAGGTACTTATTTTATTATTGGTTGATTCCCTTACCCTTTATTTTCTCATATTTCGATATGCTAATCCTAGGGTAATTTGACTCCATCTCTCCTTGGGTAGGACGATCTTTCGTCGGACCCGAACGCCTATAACCCTAGACAGAACCACACCTTGCTCACTCATCTTCCAAAGACGCAGCCCATTCCACTTGTCCTTACAACAAACCATCAGGACTCATCATACTTGCCCTAATTCACATCCAAATGAAATCCTGCAGTTTTGCTATATGCAGACCACTTAAGCTACATGACCCGTAAAAAAAGGAAGTACATGAAATACTCATCCAGTACCCTTATGATAATTATTAGAGGTCTAAAAGGACATTTGAAGCATAAATCCAGAAATCCATAATTTTCCTAATTTGTCTGATAATTAATTTATTTATTCTAATGTCCCAAAAGGCCCAGGTTTAAACATGAAGTACCATAATCAGACAAGGTATTATTCCACTAAATTTATGATAAATACAAAATGCCTAATCAACTCTAAATCCTAAGTCTCCCAATTTTTCAGCAAGGTTTAGGCCTTTAAATTTAATTTCAAAGATGCCGCATAAAAAGTCATATTAAAAGATTCTATAGTAATAACACCTCCAAAAATTCAGAGAAAATTCAGGGATGATTATGATGGACTACAAGTACCCTAGAAAAAGTTTCATAATTTATAATTTGGAAATAAAGCTATATTTGATTTTCTTATGAACTCTCTAATTTAAGGGTTAATGAACAAGGTATGCTAATCAATCATCAAATAATTCCACAAAAATTTCCATATGATAACATTGAGCTGAAAACACTATGCAGGAAGTTTCATGATTTTTCAGTAAGTAATGGCCTCTGACAAGAATTATTAATATGTAATCAAAATAAAGCACTTGTGAAGTAGATGCCCTAAATAGATACCCAAAAATTCTAACAAAATTCATACAAGCTTATTATAACCTAAAACCAACTTTGCTCATGTTTCATACCCTCTCTATGGGCAGTGAGACCACAATAGCCAAAATAATTATTAGGGCATTACTATTGATTACAAATGAAGTGCTAAAAATGTTGTCCAAAATTCCTCAAGTAAATTATCAGAGGCTCAACATACCCAAATCCCCTCACTACCCAAATTTGCTTAAGTTTCAAGATGTTTAGCTAACCTAAACTTACACTACAAGTTTTAGGTCCTAAGCTAGGGTTAGGGTTTTGGGGCCCCTATCCTTTTCAAACTTAGCTAATATTTTTAACAGTGGGTTATATATATCCTAGGAACCACCTTGCAAAATTTGGAGTTCATCCAAGGTGTTTAGGACTCATACCCTTCACAAGCCCAAAAGGTCCCTCCTTAGGGTTTGACCTAGGAACTTAGGGTAAATCTATTCCTCCCTACCCCATATTCCATGGGGGGGTGATAAGTGCTATAACAAGCCAGTGGCCCAAATTTCAGCCTCTGTTGAGGTGATTTGGTCACTCAAAACCAAAAGTGCAACTTTTGACCAAAATGCCCTTATAAAGGTATAGTTAGGGTTGGGTCAAAACCTATTCAAAACACATCCAAATTAAATGAAATTTTATACAGGTACCTAATTGGAACCCAGGGACCACGCACCAAAATTTGGGGGGGTTTGGAGGTGTTTAGGGCACCTATTTAATTTATCTAATAATTATTAAATATTTACAAAAACTATAGAAATATTTTCTCCAAAAATTCCCATTTTTGGGCAGGCCCTAGGTATATCTAAGATAGACTCTCTGCCAAAATTTCAGCTAATTTGGGCTAGGGGTGAAGAGTGGGCACTCAATTTAGTGACTGCCTAGCCCTAAGGGTATGTCCCACCAAAATGGTTGCCCTGGTCAAACCAGAAGCCTAAATGGGTTCAAACCAATTTTAACATAAAGTAGACAGGAAGGGCTACAAATCATGTGTTGATCATTTTCTCATACAGAGCTTCTAACTATTTTTAAAAATTTAAAACATTAAATGTCAAAAGTGTGACAGAATGAAATAATTAACATTAATTTCCTATAGTTTAATATTGATGCAGCGCGAATCTTGGCGCAAGGATCAACGGCATCTGGTCATCGTCTTCATTGAGCCGACGACTGAGATTCGTACCGCCTGGAGCGATTTCCAAGCCCTGCCGCCGGCGATCCAGCCCCTTCCCCGGCCGGCCACCGCCACCAACACCTCCGTTGAGGTGGTGGCTATCGTCAGGCGGCGGCACCGCCGCCGGAGAGGCGTTTTCCGGCGGATATAGCAAGAGATTTTCTTACCGAAACCAGGAGAAATCCCGGATTGGATCGGGCTCAATTGAGCCCGAAACTCAAGCCTAATTAATCCTAAGATCTACCCGCGGGTTAAGGAGAGGAGGAGGACCTTCCTGGCGGCCTGGATGCGAGAGGAGCGGCGGGATGCCATTGACGACGGCGGTGGCGCTCGGCTTCTGCAACTGCACAGTGGAATGTCTCGTCTCCTCCAGGTAAACGCTCTAAAATGATCCCCTCGGCTCCCTGAAGGTGTTTAAATGGCAAATGGGGGAGAGGAGAGGCTGGTTCTTCAATGGCCATTAACACCATTAAAGGTGTGGCTCGGGTTGTGTGGAGGGGGGCTGAACCCACCCCTTGGTGGCCGGGAAACGGCTGGAATCAACTCCTCTCTCCTAGAGGAGTTGATTGCAGCCATAATTGGTGGCTGTTAGTCTCCCTTGGCCGGCCTCTCACTTCCCCCTTCTTCTTCCTCATTTTCTCTCTCCTCCATTATCATGGAGAGGAGCTCCTTTCTCTCTCCTAGTCACCTCTGGTTGACTAGTCAACCTCACAAACTAAATGCAGCCCACTTGATTATGATGGTCATGGGAATGGGTTTAGCCTAAGGGAGAAGTGGCTTGGGCTTGGGTTAGCCCTTTTGGGTTAAGTTTGACTTGACCTAAATGAGGGTTGACTTGGGTCAACATGACTAATTGGGTTGACCCCTATGGGTTCTGGGTGACCCATTGGCTTCCCTTAGGGTCTAGGTAGTGTTATGTAGGGTTACCCTGTACTTTGGAGGTCACATACCCTTAGTAAGGGTACTTTGACCAGGTTAGGGCTTGAGTTGACTTGGGTCAACCTGGCCTCTAGGGCTGACCCCAATGTGTCCTTAGTGACCATTTGACCTCACTTTAGGGTTAGGAGGGCATAGGAGGGGTCCTTTAGGCTAGGAGTAGGTCAGTTGGCCCTAAGTAGGCTAGTTTGACCCATTTAGGGCTAGGGTTGACCTTGGTCAGCTGGGCCTCTTGGGTTGACCCTAATGGGTCCTTTTGGCTCTAATGGGGCTCCCAAAATGTTTGGGAGTGTTGTGGTAGGATCTTGGGGCCATGGTGAAGCCCCATTGTCATTCTAAACCATTGTTCAAAATTCTACTATTTGCAGACCATGGTGATCCTCACCTTGGCCTCCTATCTCTTGACCCATTTCTGGCTTTCTAGGGTTTTGTCATGACCTAGTCATGGCCAAAACCACTCTTGGGGGTCTAGTTGGAAATGGGATGTTACATTCGATACCCGTGTGAGGTTCCAGGCGAGCCGATTTTGACGGCGAATGAGGCACACGGCCCTGGACATGGGCGTATGCCAGGCCATGTGCGGTCCAGATTGGGCATTTCAGTCCCGAATCAAAGCCGTTCATTTCTTTAACTGATGATCCAATGGCTGGGGGTTGTTCCTGAAGGGATATACCCAGGATTGGACTTAGAAACCCTCACTTTTCATAAGTTATCATCTTTCTAAAAGCTTAGAGAGAGAGGAGAGCCAAGGAAGAAGGAGCTAGATCCGGCCATTGGAGGAGCTTCGAAGCTCCAAATCGCGAGCCGACTCCGGATCCACGGAGGCAAAGCTAGTGCGGTGCTTTTCATCCGCTTACTTTTCCATGGCGCCAAAGAGGAACGCTAGGGTAACGATTCTCTTCTTGAGCATGAGTAGCTCTCCTTCTTTGCATAGGAAGCCCGCTCTCGCGAGTTTGCGGAGAGTTGGAGGCGTTCCTTCGGGTAGATATGTGAAGTCCCCGTTGTATAGAGTCCGTAAGAGAGAACGGACATAGGCATGATGTGTGAAGCCTACCCGGACATGTTGGTCTGGATCGGTGATGTTGCATTACTAAATGCCGGAGAAGACTCCGTGCTATTGCTTGTTTTTCGGGTTTTCTACATGGTAGATTGCAGCAGGGAGCCTTGGGGATTAACCCAAAGGTGCACCCGAAAAACTGGGCGGATGCGAGATCTTGCCAACTTGGTGGCATGAGAGCCAGCTTGAACATAACCGGGTTATATGAATTGTGATGGAAATGAGACTCGGTGGAAGTTAGACCCGCGCAAATGGCTTACATTGTCGTTTCGATGTGAGCATGGGTTAGATGGAACCGTACCCGTTCTATGTCGTTCGAATTAGAGCCGTTGGCATAGATTAGGGTCTTCGGCAGTCAATGGCTTAAATTGTCGTGACCCAGGCCAGGAAGACAAAATGCTCATAGGTTTGGCCGTCTAAGTGGCGGTGGTGAGTCCATAATGTCTATGGCTTAAATTGACGTGACATCGACCGGTTCACCGAGAATGTGCCCTGAGAGCACGGGGCGTATGGCCGTGCGAGCCAACGTTTGTGGTGAAATGCTTATGGTTATATATTGCTCGCTTATGCTAATGAAATGCAGGGAAGGAGCATCACCGCCCCGAGTTGGGGGCGGGATCGTTATAATTTGGTCAGCATTGCTGACCGTTGCCTTGTTTTGCCACCGTGGGTGGTTTGTTGCTTGCAGGTGCTGCTGGACCAAGTGGTCAATAGCGGGCTAAAGCCCAAGTGCGAAGCCGGCCCTCGAAGGCCGAATTGAAAGTGTTTACTGTTTTATTCATGTATGACCGGCCTGCGCGTCGTGGTTTGTAAATCATATAATATCAAGTAAAACATTTTGTAAGGCCTTAAGGCTTGTACTGATGTATTTTGTAACATTTCTATTTGGTATTAGTGGACATTCATGCTTTAATGCTGAGTTCGTATTTGCAACTCTTATTAATCTGCTTCCGCTAGAATGCTCTGTGTAGGACGTTATGATTGGTTGGATGGTTTCCATGAGTAACCACCCGGTCTGTCTGTGGCATATGGCGTCGGGCCCCGGCCGGACCTACTGCTATATGCTATGCGACAGATAGGGGGTGTTACAATTTGGTATCAGACTACTGGTTTTGGTCGGGCTTAACGTGAATTCGTGGGCGAATTCTTTTTAAGGGGTGGTGAGCACATTGTGTGCGTCATTGTTATAACAATAAAAGAACCCATGAATGTCCACTTAGGAATGAAAATACATGTGTTTGAGGAACCTGCATGCTCCAATAATTGCTGTTTGCAATTTATTTGGTCGCTTTACGGTGTTTTGTACCACTATAGGTGACCAGAAGTGGTGTTGGGCCGTCAGAACGCCGAGTTTCTGAGGCTAGCAGTGCACCAGATGTTGCTCCTGCAACACCTCTATCGGCTGAGAATATACGATTGGTGGCTGAAGCGGTTTTGGCCATGATAAATGCGTAGCCTGCAAGGCAAACGTAGCAGCCCGCTCCTGTGATGGAGCAGGAACCTCTTCAAGAGGTTGAGCCGAGGAGAGTGGAGCAAGTGGTTGTGGAACCGGTGGTGCCAAGGAGGGAAACCGAGAGGCAGCTTAAGCATTTAATGAGCTTTAACCCTCCGTTATTCTCGGGGTTGGGAACCCCATCTCAGGCTGAAGACTGGCTCTCCAGGGTGAAGAGAGTCATGACAGCCACGGAGACAGAGGATTGGAAAATGACCACCAATGCTACGTTCCTTTTGGACAGTGAAGCGAGATTATGGTGGGAAGGTTTGGAGCTGCATCATTTGAGAGGTAGGCAACTTGGTGATGTCTCGATGGAAGAGTTCTCAAGATTGTTCTTGGCTAGATACCTCCCTTCGACGTAGAAGATAGCGATGGAGAATGAGTTTCTGAAATTAGTTCAGGGTGAGAAGAGCGTGGATGAATATCTCCATGAGTTCACTCGTTTGAGTCGATATGCTAGCTCCACCATCGTGGATGAGGAGCGCAAGACTAATCGCTTCTACGAAGGCTTGAGAGATGAGTTGAGATTACTACTCTCGGGGCCGATGACGCAGGGTTTCTTAAACTTGGTCAATACTACCCGGTCCTTGGAGAAGGACATGAAGAATGTACAAGCAAAGAAAAGCTTGGGTGAGAAGAAATCTGAATTTAAAGTGCCGACTACTTCAAAGTACGGCTATCGGAGGTCTTTCAAGAAGCATAGGACTTCGGGTCCAGCTCCTTCTGGTGCTTCTGGGGCGACTACGGGTCGGACCCCGGGTGCGTGTTTTGCTTGTGGAAAGACGGGGCATTTTGCCCGCGACTGTTGGAGCGGACGTCCAAAGTCCGAGAGAAGGCCGGGAGCTACTTATGAAGAGAAGGGCAAGGCGGTGGAGTCAACCGCATCCCACTATGCTCCAGCCCAACCAAGGGTGTATAATCTTGGCCAACTTGAGGCCATCAAACAGGCTGATGTGGTGACAGGTACAGTTTAAATTATAGCAAGTTAATTTCTTTAAATACTTGTTATGTACATGTTACCTTACCACTGCTTGTTTAGGATTTGTATTGATTTGTGAAAATCCGGCACGAGCACTCTTCGATACGGGAGCTTCACACTCCTTCTTGTCCAAAGGATTTATATCACGCATCGGAGTCCCTTCTTCGATGACGAAGGATAAGTTGGATGTGTTGTGGTCCAATGGGTGTTCGATGCGAGCGGATAGGATCTGCGATGTTAAGATTCGTATTGGGAATCAGGAGTTCGACCTGCAGGCGTCTTTACTCCCGTTGGGGGAGTTCGACGTTATATTTGGCATGGACTGGCTCTCGGAGCAGCAAGCCTATATCGATTGCGGTCGGAAGGAAGTCAAGCTGGGAGCAAGTTGTGAAACGACTTTTATGGGCTTAAAGAGGTCGAGTAAGTCATTGATGTCTGCTCTTCAGGTGGTGAAGGCGGTTCGTGCCGGTGCAGAACTGTTCTTTACACTAGTGGAGGTTGCAAAGCCGAAGCCTGCGTTGGATAGTATTTCAGTGGTATCGGAATACCCTGATGTGTTCCCCGCAGATCTTCCTGGAGCCCCGCCTCAGCGGGAGATAGATTTTACGATTGAGCTAGTGCCAGGTGCAAAGCCTGTGTCACGATCTCCTTATCGGCTAGCACCTTAGGAAATGACGGAGCTGAAAGTTCAACTGCAAGAGTTATTGGAGCAAGGGTATGTGCGCCCGAGTTCTTCGCCTTGGAGCGCACCGGTCCTCTTTGTTAAGAAGAAGGAAGGCAGCTTGAGGCTATGTATTGATTATAGGGAGCTCAACAAGTTGACGGAGAAGAACAAGTACCCAATCCCTCGGATTGATGATCTTTTTGATCAATTAGTCGGGTCGACGGTGTACTCGAACTTAGATCTCAAGACTGGGTACTATCAGCTGCGAATAAGGGAGAGTGATATCCCGAAGACATCGTTTAGTATGAGATACGGCCATTATGAGTTTACGGTCATGCCGTTTGGGCTGACTAATGTGCCGTCAGTGTTAATGGATTTGATGAACAGGACCTTCAGGGAGTACTTGGACCATTTCGTGATCGTCTTCATCGACGATATTTTAGTGTACTCGCAAAGTGAGGAAGATCACTTCAAGCATCTTCACTTGGTTCTAGAGACGCTAAGGAGAAATCAGTTGTATGTCATGTTCTCGAAGTGCGAGTTTTGGCTATCCTCAGTGGCGTTCCTCGGGCATATAGTGAGTGGAGAGGGTATTGCTGTGGATCCGGCGAAGATTGTTGCGATACGGGGGTGGCCTGAGCTTGCTACTGTAGCGGAAGTCCGGAGTTTTCTGGGGCTTGCCGGCTATTATAGGCGCTTCGTAGAGAACTTCTCGCGGATAGCGTTACCTCTCACTACTTTGATGAGGAAGGAGCATAAGTTCGTTTGGACGCCGGAGTGCGCGCGAGCTTTTGAGGAGTTGAAGTGTCGGTTGACCACGGCGTCTGTGCTGAGTTCGCCATGTGGGACCAAAGTCTATGAGATTTATAGTGATGCTTCGGGCAGCGGTTTTGGTTGCGTGCTACTACAACACGGAAGTGTAATAGCTTATGGCTCGAGACAGCTGAAAGTGCATGAAAGGAACTATCTGGTCCATGACTTGGAGTTAGCGGCCG
This sequence comes from Platanthera guangdongensis, assembly GCA_039583875.1. Classification (NCBI taxonomy): domain Eukaryota; kingdom Viridiplantae; phylum Streptophyta; class Magnoliopsida; order Asparagales; family Orchidaceae; genus Platanthera; species Platanthera guangdongensis. The sequence continues at coordinate 160,566,683 of CM077151.1, forward strand.
TGATTTTTGCCTTGAAGCTGTGGAGACACTATTTGTACTGTGTGAAGATTGATATCTATACCGATCACAAGAGCCTGAAGTATCTTATTGATCAGAAGGATCTGAATATCCGGCAGCGTAGATGGATGGAGTTCCTGGGGGACTATACATTCAAGATCCACTACGTGCCTGGTAAAGGGAATGCGGTTGCGGACGCGTTCAGCCGCCGAGCCCCAGCTCAAGCCAATTGGCTATCGGTGCACGATGAGAGGTTGGTGCGGGAGTTGGAGGCGTTGGAGATTGTTTGTGTGAACAGGCAATTAAGTGCTGAAGTAGTTCTGAATTGGACTGAAGTCCAATATGACCTGGCTGATTGTATTCGGCAGGCTTTGGATATGGATGCTCATATGAAGCAGTTCATGGTAGAGGCTCTGGATGGGTCAAATTCCCAATTCGTCGTGGAGGACGGATTACTTTGGAAAGACGGTCGTCTGTGCGTCCCAGGTGTGGGTAATTTGCGGGTGGAGTTGTTGTACAAGGCACACCATACCAAGTACTCGATTCACCCGGGGAGCACGAAGATGTACTGTGATGTGAAGAAACTGTTTTGGTGGCCGGGCTTGAAAAAGGATGTGACGCTCTACGTAGCGAAGTACCAAACTTGCGCCTTGGTGAAGGCGGAGTGCCAAAAGCTGGGAGGATTTCTTAAGTCCTTGCCTATTCCGGAGTGGAAATTTGACGACATCTCTGTGGACTTTGTGCACGGTTTGCCAAGGTCGCAAAAGGGGAACGACGCCATTTGGGTGGTCGTGGATCGGTTAACGAAGGTGTCGCATTTTATTCCGCATAGGAAGGATGATCCGGTGGATAAGTTGGCAAAGATTTATGTGGATAACATAGTACGGCTTCATGGTGTGCCCCGCAGCATCGTGAGTGACCAAGATGGGCGGTTCACGTCCAATGATTGGAGGCTTGTGCAGCACATGTTGGGAACAAAGTTGAAATTCAGCACAGCCTTCCATCCGCAAACGGATGGGCAGACCGAGATGGTCAATAGAACTATGGAAGACATGCTCCGCATGTGTGTCTTGGATTTCAGAAAGCAATGGGAAGACCACCTTTATTTGGTGGAGTTCGCATACAACAACAGCTACCAAGCGAGTATTCAAATGGCGCCCTTCGAGGCCCTTTATGGTAAAAAATGTCGCACGCCGTTGTCTTGGTTAGAAACGGGTGAGTCAAAGTTGTATAAGCGATCAGAAGTGGAGGATGCTACTTCTTTTGTGAGAACCATTCAGGAGAGGTTGCTTATCGCTCAGGACCGGCAAGCGAAGTACTATAATGCAAAGGACAGGAACGTGGAGTTCGCTGTGGGCGATTATGTATACTTAATGATCAAGCCGTTCAAGGGTGTCTCGCGGGTGCGGCGATTGAAAAAGCTAAGCCCGAGGTACCTTGGACCGTTTGAGATTCTGGAGCGAGTTGGTGAAGCGGCCTATCGGTTGAAGCTTTCAGTGGAGCTTAGTGGATTACATGATGTATTCCATATTTCGGTGCTTCGGAAGGCAGTGCAAGAGCCTACGTAAGTGATCGCCGTTGATCAAGTGCCGGTGGATAGTGGGTTGACGACAAAGGTCAGGCCCGTGCGGATTGAGGACTCGGAGGTCAAGCGGCTACGCAATAAAGAGATCAGGATGGTCAAGGTCCGGTGGGACAATTGCGGTCGTAAGGAGCTCTCTTGGGAGAGAGAGCAGACTATGCTTGACGAATATCCGGAGTTGTTCCGCTCAGGTACAAATTTTGGTTTTGTACATGTCTTTCCTTTATATAATTTCGAGGACGAAATTCTTTAAGAGGGGGAGAGTTGTAACGCCCCGAAACTCAAAGGAGCGACGGGGGACGTTTTGGGCCAGTTTTGGGTTCTGGCTAAAGGCACACGGCCTGGGACACGGGCGTGTCCCAGGGCGTGTCAAGCGTGTGTCGACACTCAGCCGGGAAGTCGACACTTTGAGGTCGACATTGTGTCGAGACTGGGCACACGGCCTGCGACACGGGCGTGTCGCAGGGCGTGTCGACCCGTGTCGACACTTAGCCCGCGAAGTCGACATTCTGCGTTCGACGAAGTGTCGAGACATGGCACACGGCCTGCGACATGGGCGTGTCGTAGGGCGTGTCAACCCATGTTGACACTCGTCCCGGGAAGTCGACACTTTGGTCTCGACATTGTGTCGAGACAAGGCATACGGCCTAGGACACGGGCGTGTCCAAGGCCGTGTCATTAGGTCGACGATCTTCGCTCGACGAAGTGTCGAGTGTCGAGACCGTGTACACGGCCTGGAGCCCAGGCGTGTTGAGGTGACACGGGCAAGGACACGGGCGTGTCCTAGAACCCGTGCAGTGCTCGGGTTGTTTTCGGGGAAAAATGATGGGGGTACACGGCCGGCCACACGGCCGTGTCAGGTGGAACACGGGCGTGTCAGGTCGAACACGGGCGTGTTCGATACCCGTGTGAGGTTCCAGGCGAGCCGATTTTGACGGCGAATGAGGCACACGGCCCTGGACACGGGCGTGTGCCCAGTCGTGTGTGGTCCAGATTGGGCATTTCAGTCCCGAATCAAAGCCGTTCATTTCTTTAACTGATGATCCAACGACTGTGGGTTGTTCCTGAAGGGATATACCCGGGATTGGACTTAGAAACCCTCACTTTTCATAAGTTATCATCTTTCTAAAAGCTTAGAGAGAGAGGAGAGCCAAGGAAGGAAGAAGGAGCTAGATCCGGCCATTGGAGGAGCTTCGAAGCTCCAAATCGCGAGCCGACTCCGGATCCACGGAGGTAAAGATAGTGCGGTGCTTTTCATCCGCTTACTCTTCCATGGCGCCAAAGAGGAACGCTAGGGTAACGATTCTCTTCTTGAGCATGAGTAGCTCTCCTTCTTTGCATAGGAAGCCCGCTCTCGCGAGTTTGCGGAGAGTTGGAGGCGTTCCTTCGGGTAGATATGTGAATTCCCCGTTGTATAGAGTCCGTAAGCGAGAACGGACATAGGCATGATGTGTGAAGCCTACCCGGACATGTTGGTCTGGATCGGTGATGTTGCATTGCTAAATGCCGGAGAAGACTCCGTGTTATTGCTTGTTTTTCGGGTTTTCTACACGGTAGATTGCAGCAGGGAGCCTTGGGGATTAACCCAAAGGTGCACCCGGAAAACTGGGCGGATGCGAGATCTTGCCAACTTGGTGGCCTGAGAGCCAGCTTGAACATAACCGGGTTATGTGAATTCTGATGGAAATGGGACTCGGTGGAAGTTTGACCCGCGCAAATGGCTTAAATTGTCGTTGCGATGTGAGCACGGGTTAGATGGAACCGTACCCGTTCTATGTCGTTCGGATTAGAGCCGTTGACATAGATTAGGGTCTACGGCGGTCAATGGCTTAAATTATCGTGACCCAGGCCAGGAAGACAAAATGCTCATAGGTTTGGCCGTCTAAGTGGCGGTGGTGAGTCCGGAATGTCTATGGCTTAAATTGATGTGACATCGACCGGTTCACCGAGAATGTGCCCTGAGAGCACGGGGCGTGTGGCCGTGCGAGCCAACATCTGTGGTGAAATGCTTATGGTTATATATTGCTCGCTTATGCTAATGAAATGCAGGGAAGGAGCATCGCCGCCCCGAGTTGGGGGCGGGATCGTTATAATTTGGTCAGCATTGCTGACCGTTGCCTTGTTTTTCCACCGTGCGGTGGTTTGTTGCTTGCAGGTGCTGCTTGACCAAGTGGTCAATAACGGGCTAAAGCCCACGTGCGAAGCCGGCCCTCGAAGGCCGAATTGAAAGTGTTTACTGTTTTATTCATGTATGACCGGCCTGCGTGTCGTGGTTTGTAAATCATGTAATATCAAGTAAAACATTTTGTAAGGACTTAAGGCCTGTACTGATGTATTTTGTAACATTCCTATTTGGTATTAGTGGACATTCATGCTTTAATGCTGGGTTCTTATTTGCAACTCTTATTAATCTGCTTCCGCTAGAATGCTCTGTGTAGGATGTTATGATTGGTTGGATGGTTTCCATGAGTAACCACCCGGTCTGTCTGTGGCATACGGCGTCGGGCCCCGGCCGGACCTACTGTTATATGCTATGCGACGGATAGGGGGTGTTACATGCATAACTTGAATTTAAGTTGAATACACATATTCCTCAATATGATCTATAACTTGCCTGATGACCTCATCTATTTGGCTAAAATAATTCTTCACACTGGTAATGTTCTGTGTAGTTAGCTCAAACTTTCATCCAATGAGGTTAGGATCTTGACATTCTGGTGTATTGTGCTAGTAGCTTTATCAAACAATTTAGTGATCTGTTAATTTGTATGAGTATTATTACCTTTCAGAGAATCTAGATCATTCATTGTATCTTCTTTAACCTTATGAACCTACACCAAAATTTTAGCTCTCATATTCTTAACTGACTCATCAATATAAGATTTCAAAGTTAAAGCCTGCTCATCCAATATAGCTTTCATTGAGGCGAGGATAGAGCTTTCTGAGGTACTTGTGGATGGTTGAGTTTGAGTAACTTGACGTATTTCTTTTGCAACATCTTGGATTAGGCTTATCCCTAGGTCCTCTTGACCAGCTGACTCAGTATGAGTAGTTGTCTTATCCTCTAGGGATTTTGGGAACTTTTTACTTGAGCAGGGACCTTAGATTGAGGCTTCCACTCACTAAGATCATCATGTACACTTCGGAACTCTTCCAAAGAATCAATTTTCTCTTATCCAGCCAATATCACGACCCGCATTTTCTCCGTATTTAGAAATACGTCAGAGTAGAGAAAGTACGCGCCATGATGCCACGCCATGCAGGGGATAACTGCAGATGCTCAGGCAACCCGTCCTCACATTTACTTAATGTAAAAGATTTATGAAATTAAGTTAAAAACAATGCATATAAGTTATTAGAGTTAATGATCGTGTCCCTCGGTCAGGTGGACTACTAGTACATAGGTGAGAAAATATATAAGTTTTACGCGGCAGAAAATACTGAGTTGGTTCATTTGTTAACCTATATGAGAGTGAAAGTCTAGTATCTTAAAATGATGATGTGACTTCTATATTTAATATATATAGACGACTCTTAAAGCGCTTAAAAATAGTAGATTTGGCAGTAAAAAAAATCATGCGATGCCAATACACCAAAATGTAGTTTTGTATATTTTAAAATAACTAAATGCATCCTAACATAAATTCTTCCCAGAAAGCAAGTACAAACATGTAAAAATGTAAAAACAGTAAAAGCAGCAAGTAGTCCACCATGGAAAAGTCAAAGACTATGGGCGTCAACAACTGACACGAACCCATAGTAAAAATCTGACAAGTCTAACAAAGTCAACTACCTCAAGCTCAGAGGTGGAAGCAAAAGGCCGCAGCAACCTGCAGCACTAGAAGCACAACACGGTTAGCTAAATCTGCTAATGCTCTGATCCCGAGGCATTCAAGAGAAGAACACCTCAGAAGCAAGATACAAATGGTGCAAAGAGCAAAGGCAAACTACACAAACCTCAAAGTGAAGGAAATTGTAAAGCAACTACAACAAAAGGGTCAGCAGTAGAGTAAAAGTAAGCAACAGTAAAACTAGCCGAGCAAGAATGGCTAAACACATCATCAGGACAGAACAAAGCACCAACATCAGAAGTTCAAACTTTCATCTTTCATTATTATTGAAGTTATTCAACAATAAAAACGAGACTGATCAGCTCAACAATAAAGAGTACTGTGCTGGGGAAAAAGGTCCACAACGCGCATAAACCCAGCCAACAGGTGCCATGCCGAGGGAGAAACCCCAACGCGCACAGACCAAGCTAAGGTAATGTGTCGGGGATGAAAGTCCACAATGCGCACAGACTCAAGCATAAGGCACTATGCCGAGGGAGAAACCCCAACGCGCACAGTACATCTGTGTTTCTTTAGTTACATAATTATACAAGCAAAGTTCCTTTTTTATTCATCACAGTCTCAAGATTAACCAACAAAGTGGACTGCAAAAGAGCATGTCAAGGTCGAGCAAGTGAAAATCAAAAATAACAGAACACACAAGGTGTCACAACGATAAAGATGGCTCGATGGTTAAAATGGCACGACAACCGATTCGTTTACCAATTCTACGGACTAAAATTTTGGGGTTATGGTTTTAGGAACAACAAGTCGCAATTCAAGGGAAAGAGGGAGAAAATTATAATTTCAGGACAAGTTTCTAAAAAATTGAAACATGATAACCTCAAACAATTGTAGCAAAAATATAGAATATAGGAGCAAGAGGGAGAGCAAGAATACCACTTGCCTTGTTTTTTCCTGAAAAAAAATTCTCCGAATCACCCCACGTCGCAGATCGGGGCAAAAGAAGACGTTAGGAGTCGAAATCTGAACGAAAATGGCCGAAATAGAGGTTAGGGCCGAAAAAACCCTAACGAGAAAACTCAAGAAACGGAAAAAAATACCACGATAGCGTAGCTCTCGACGAGAGCTTTCCAGATCTACGATTGGTTTGAAATTTCGAGCATCGGAGCTCCGCCGACAACCACCGGAAGATTCACAACTCTAAGTTCTATCGTCACTTTCTCTGGTTCGGCCGATAGAAGAAGAAGTCTTTCTGTTTATGTTTATAACTATAATAAGTATAAGATTATATATATATATATATATATATATATATATATATATATATATATATATATATATATAAATAAATAAATAAAAATATATACATATATATAAAATTTATTGTCTAAAACGGACGATCTACGAGCGAGTGCGCAGAAGGCGAAATAGAGTTTTAGGATGGTCTCAAATCGAAAAGTGCCCAACATGAAGGTTGTAGATCTCGTCGAGACGAATAAATTTCATGTTAATCATTTTTCGATACAACATCGTTTTGACTTTCAAAACGGCACTCAAACGTAAATTATAACGGGCTACTCGAGAACAAGATTACAGGTACTCAAGAGGTAGAAAAAAAGGTTACTCGAGTAAGCAGAAACAGTCACACGAGTATATAAAAAAAATACTCGAGTAAAAACTTCCATGAACAGTGGACTTACACGACACGAAATGTATGACTCGAGTAGTATTATAACAGGACTCGAGTAATGCAAACAGATCACTCGAGTAGATAAAACATACCACTCGAGTATATAAAACATACCACTCGAGTAGTGCAAACATATCACGTGAGTATATAAAACATACCACTCGAGTATATAAAACATACCACTCGAGTAGTGCAAACATAACACTCCTGTATGACTTAACGTACTCGAGTGTGAAGAAGAAAACCTTTTCATAAATAACAAATTCTTTGCAAAAATACCCTTTTGATCAGACTATACAAATGAATAGTAATTTTCATTTTTGAATAGTACTTTAATAATAAAATATTCATATGTATATATTTTTGAATAAGGACACTACGAGATCAAAACAGAGGCCCAAACGCGCGCCAAATTAAACGAAACTCACGCCGTAGGCAAACAAAGATGCAACGAACACGTCGACGAAGTCAAAACCAAAATCCGATGAGCCATTCTTGAAATATATATGTTCAAAGTGTACGACGAACATAAATTCTACAAAACTTCGAAAATTCGCCGAGGCTCGAATATCGCTCGGATCGCGATGAAACTTGACGAACATGTCAAAAATTAATCAATTTAATTTTCCAATGTGAAATTTTCCATTTTTGGCAAGGATTCATGAATTTGGCCGACAAGATCGAATAGACATGAAAACACATTAACGACGATGCATCGTCAACTCCACGCTAACGTAACGGCCCGTGCGTCATTATGACGTCAACAAGAAGATTAAATAAATGCCAGAAAATCGGGTGCGTTATAGTCACCCCACTAAAAAGGAAGTTCGTCCCGAAACTTGGAACACGAAATGAAACAGGAGTGCAGAGGACGAGACACGACAGAAGAATTCTTTAAACTAGAATACTAACCAGGGAAGACTAGGAGAACAGCTGAGGATGAGATTCTCTCATTGCGGATTCCAATTCCCAAGTTGCACCTCTAGCATCCTGATTTCGCTAGAGAACCTTAACCATCAGAATTTTTTTCTTTCTTAGCACATGATCTTGCGTCTCCAAAATACGGACAGGCTCTTCGACATACGAGAGATTAGGCTGCAACTGGGGCACTGAGTCAAGGACATACCGATCACTATGAACACACCTTCGCAACTGACTCACGTGAAACACGTCGTGAACACCAGGGAAAGAATCAGGCAATTCCAGTCTATAGGCAGAAACTCCAATGCGCTCCAGAATCTGAAAAGGTCACACATACCTGGGATCTAGCTTATGTTTCCTTCCAAATCTTCTAACACCTGGCATCAGAGAGACCTTCAGAAACACCATGTCCCCAACTACAAACTCCAGATCAACTCTGCGCTGATTAGCATACTTTTCGTATCGCTCCCGAGCCAATCTCAACTTTTCACGAATATGCATTACTGAAGTACTCATATCCTCCAGTGCTTCCGGTCCGAGCAATGGCTTCTCACCAACTTCTGCCCAAAACAGGGGAGTTCGACAACGCCTTCCATATAAAGCTTCAAAGGGCGCCATCTGCAAACTTTCCTGATAACTGTTATTGTACGCGAACTCCATCAATCCGATGCGTTTATCCCATGCCCCACCATGGTCCAGAATATAGCATCAAATCATATCCTCCAAGATCTGATTCACTCTCTTTGTCTGACCATTTGTCTGAGGATGATAGGCAGTAGAATACCTAAGGTCAGTACCTAGAGCCCCTTGCAAGCTCTGCCAAAAACGAGACATGAATCAGGAGTCTCGGTCTGAAACAATACTCGTAGGTACACCATACAGTCTGATAACTTCGTCCAGATAAAGCTCAGCTATCTTTTCCATGGAATAATTAATCTTGAAAGGCACAAAGTGGGCACACTTGGTTAGTTTGTCTACGATAACCCACACTACATCATGCCCTCCGGGAGATCTCGGCAAACCAGTAATGAAATCCATGGATAAACTCTCCCATTTCCAACTCGGTATATTTAAAGGCGTTAACTTACCACCTGGCCTTCTATGATCTGCTTTGACACGCTAGCAGGTATAACATTCAGATACGAACCTTGCAATGTCATTCTTCATACCTGACCACCAAACAATCTGCTTCAAATCTCTGTACATTTTCTTAGAACCAGGATGATAAGCAACACTGGAGCCATGCACTTCACTGCATATACTTTCTCGGATGTCCCCAACAGCGGGAATACAATATCTACCATGGTACTTTAGTGTACCAACGTCATCAATTGAAAAGTCAGGTAATTCCCCTTTCTCAGTCCTACTGCGGAGGTGCTGTAAATCAGGATCGTCTTTCTGATGTATCCTAGTAAGAGTAATCCACGAAGGCTCAAACACCTCTAAGCTACTCGGCGAAGTGCTATTCCCTACGGTTATGTCCATGAGCAAAAACTCTTCAACAAGGGACTGCACCGAGAGGTTAAAGATATGTGCGGGCTTCCGGCTCAACGCATCTGCTACTACATTAGCCTTGCCGGGATGATAAAGGATATCGACTTCATAGTCCGCAACATACTCTTACGATCGACGCTGGCGCAAATTCAATTCCTTCGGAGTGAAGACATATTTCCAACTTTTATGGTCCGAATAAATTTTGCACGACACTCCATACAGAAGATGTCTCCACAACTTCAAGGCATAAATGACGGCAACAAATTCTAGGTCGTGCGTAGGGTAATTCTTTTCATGCACCTTCAATTGTCTCGATCCATACCCAATCACTTTGCCGTCATACATCAACACGCAACCGAGTCCAACTCACTTGGTGTCCACATAAACATCATACTCTACTCCTTCCACCGGCAATGCCAACACTGGAGAAGAACATAATCTCCTCTTGAGCTCTTGAAAAGCTTCCTCACAGGCATCACTCCAAACAAAAGCTGCGCTCTTTTGCGTAAGCCTGGTCAACGGCGCAGAGAGTACAGAGAATCCTTCCACAAATCTTCTATAGTAACCTGCCAACCCTATGAAGCTCCTTATCTCCTTAGGAGATATAGGTCTCTTCCAATCCAAGACTGCGGTTATCTTCGTGGGATCCACTAAGATACCATCCTTACTTACAATGTGTCCTAGGAATGACACCTGAGATAACCAGAACTCGCACTTGCTAAGCTTCGCATACAGCTTGTGCTCCCTCAGAGTAGATAAGACCAAGCGCAAGTGCAAGGCGTGCTCATCTGCATTTCTAGAATATACTAGGACATCATCAATGAATACCACCACGAACTTATACAGAAAATCCTTGAACACCCTGTTCATCATGTCCATGAAAGCTGAAGGTGCATTTGTTAATCCAAACGACATTACCAGAAATTCAAAGTGACCGTAGCGAGAACGAAAAGCAGTTCGCGGAATGTCTGACTCCTGGATTCTTAACTGATGGTAACCTGAACGGAGGTCAATCTTCGAGAACATGGAGCTACCTCGCAACTGATCGAACAAGTCATCGATCCAAGCCAACGAATATCTGTTCTTAATGGTCACCTTGTTTAGCTCTTGATAATCAATGTATAGCCTCATCGTTCCATCCTTTTTCTTCACAAAGAGCACTGGTGCACCCCAGGGGGAAGAACTGGGTCTAATAAAACCGCACTGCAATATCTCATCTAGTTGAGTACGTAGCTCCTCTAACTCATGCGGCGCCATGCGGTACGGTGCCTTTGCAATAGGGCGAGTGCCTGGCTCGAGGTCTATAACAAACTCCACCTCTCTCTCAGGAGGAAGTCCAGGAAGACTAACAGGAAAGACATCCGGAAATTCACGCACCACAGAAACGTCCTCAACCCGAGGCTCAACAGGTGCAGCTCCCAGAACAGAAACGGTGACAAGAAAAGAATCACAGCCAGACTCTAGAAATTTGCGAGCACACACCGCAGAAATGATCGGAGATTCCTGACACGGCAAGCCATACACACTCATAGGCTGGCCATTGTCACCTTTAAAATCCAAGCGCTTGAGCTTGCACCGAATGACGGCATCATAGCTGGACATCCAGTCCATGCCCAAAATCACGTCAAAGTCTACCAAATCTAGAACCTTCAGATCCGCAAATGCTAGAAAACCACCTAGGGAGATGGGGCATTTTTGGATACCCTGACTTGACCTCACCAACTCTCCTGAAGGAAATTTGACATTTATGGAGGTGTCTAACTGGTCAAGAGCCCAGTTATGTCGGTCTACAAAACTCCTCGCCACAAAGGAGTGAGTAGCACCCGAATAGAACAAAACGCGCGCCCACTTATTCTTCACCTTAAATTCGCCTAAACACATAGCGCGCGCAACAAAAATGCGGAAACTATAAATCTACTAAAAGAGATTACTAGTCGAGTCAGAGACTAACCTGAGATCACTTGAGTCGAAGATTGGGCTTCCTCCTTGGCCAACACATTCAACTTTCCGTTTCCCTTATCCACGAGAGGTGGGGGCAGCGGTAGAGTCTGCAATGGAACTACATGCAGCGCAGGCTGGCTCTACGGGCAATTAGCCTTCATGTGCCCTTTCTGGCCACAGAGAAAACAGGCTCCAGCCTTCTTGCGACAACGGGCTACATCATGCCCACTCCTCTGGCAATAAGAACAGACAGGACCTCCCTTTGGAGTATCCTGGATCGCGTGTACCTGAGACAGCTTCTGCGCATCCAATCTCTTAAAGCACTTATCAAAAGGGTGTCCTGGCTTACCATAGAAGTTACACGCTTCCCTTCTATCCTTCTTCGCTACAGGGCTAGATGCCCTAGCACTTCCTCCATCGTCAGGTTTCCTCTTGTCCTTCTTTGCATGCAATCCCCAATTCTTCACAAATTCTATCGCCTCAATCTTTAAGGCAGCTTCGACTACTTCTACAAAGGTCTCAGACTTGTACGCGCTAGCCAACTGCTGGATTGAAAGATATGGTACCTAAACACCTAGAGGGGGGGGGGGTGAATAGGTGACCTAATCCTTTTTAAAACTTTAATGGCAGCAATCAGTTATATCACAGAATTCTAACTACTTTTGCACAGCAATTACACAAGCATTCACAATCACAGCACAATCACAGCACAGCAGACACAGAGTTTTATAGTGGTTCCCCAAGCATTGGGTACATCCACTTTCCCCCTTCGCCTATTTAGCAGTGTACTAGATTCGGCCAAACTCCTCCACTTTCTCAGAACCCAAATTAGTTCCTACACCTCATGCCCAAGGCCCTACAACTCAGCTTTATCCCAAAGCCTACACTCAGCCACAAAGGCCTACACTCAACCACAAAAGCCTACACTCAGCCACCCAGGCCTACACTCAGCCAATCAAGGCCTACACTCAGAGATAACAATCTCCTACACTCAGGCCCTCAATCCCTACCCTCAGCCTTTATAAATACAGGCTTATAATTCACTCAGATCCAATGGATCCTACAAGATAAAAATGTTTATAGAAATATTAACTCAACAACTTAGAAACAAGAGAGGGGAGTTGAGAGTTTCTTGATGAGTTCTTGGAAGAACTCAGCTGTATTCAATCTGACTTAGCTTTCTTCAAAGCTTCTTGAGTAGAACTGAATAAGATTGTCTCCTTCTGCAGTTGATCCTTGACCTCTGCCACTTAGAATTCAGAATAAATCTGAACCCTTCTTCTCAGCCTAGTTCCAACGGCTGATTTATTGGATGGAGCCCTCTCTCTCCAACTTCTTAGATCTGCACTTGGACTGCAAGATCTTCTTGTGTTGATACTCTATGTACCACTTTAACAACTTGTTTTTCAACAATCTGGACAACAGTTTTTGTAAACTGTCTAAGCCTATTTATAGGCCTTCTTCATGGTAACCGGCTGGTCCGGTTCATAACTGTCTTCTGACATCTCTGACAGGTGCTGTAGACCGGCTGGAACGACAGCTGTCAAGTCATCCAGTCAGTTCTTGAAAATCTCTAACTGTCTGAAAGTGTCGAGACTTTCTGTCTTTGAGTGTCGACACTTATAGACCAAGTGTCGACACCAGTTGTGTAAGTGTCGACACTAGTCTACAAGGTGTCGACACAACTCCTTGTATGTCTCGACACAGTTTCTTCTGCATGTGTCGACACTGAAATTGAGTGTCGACACAAGTACTTGATCTTCTGTAACTTGCTGAATTCTTCTAAGTGTCGACACATCTCCTTTGTGTCGACACATCTTATTGTGTTGAATCTGTTAAGTGTCGACACTGCTTCTTGGTGTCGACACATAGTCTTCTATGTTGATACTTGCTGAGTGTCGACACAGCTCCTTGTGTCGACACTTGATTCTTCTGTTGAGACTTCAGCTGAGTGTCGACACATTCCCTTAGTGTCGACACTTGTACTTAGAATAATTTGACGATCTTGCTGTTCTTTGCTAAGTGTCGACACTGCTCCATGTGTCGACACTTTCTTCAAGTGTAGAGTCTTCAGCTGAGTGTCGACACATTGTTCTGGGTGTCGACACTTACTTCATGTGCTGACTCTTCTGTTGAGTGTCGACACTTTGTTCTTGGTGTCGACACTTTCTTCAAGTGTTGACTCTTCTTGTTGTGTGTCGACACATTATTCTTGGTGTCGACACTTTAACTTAGTTTCTGCTGACTTTTGCTGAGTGTCGACACAGCTCCAAGTGTCGACACTTTCTGGTGTAGACACAGCTTCACTGGGTGTCGACACAGCTCCTTATGTCGACACTTTCTGTCTGCACTTTTCTTCACTGAGTGTCGACACAGCTCCTTGTGTCGACACTTTCTGTCTGGTGTCGACTCTGCATCCCAGGTGTCGACACAATGACTCCAAGTGTCGACACTGCTTGTCTGGGTGTCGACACAAGTCTTCTTAAGTGTCGACACTTTCTCTCTGGGTGTCGACACATGGACTTAGAAACTTTTTGCTTCAGTCCAGTAATTACTTAACCTGCACAAGTAAACTCAACATACATCAAATACAGTATGATGTATATCATTGAGTTGGGTGAGGCTTCTTCAAATCAGGTACATTTAACCAATGTACCCAACAATCTCCCCCTATTTGGAGAAGTCATAACCCTTAGTCAATGATATACACCATTCATAATTAAAAATTACAAAATGATGTAAAGCAGGATAATGTACAGCAGGGTAAACATAAACATGTATAAATCACACATGTATACACATACATTAACACAGAACAAATAAGAAATAGACATATTCACAGAACAATTATGAAATATATTGATCACATATTATTCTAACATTTGTCTTATACATTTTCAGTAGTTCACAAAAATGTTTTACATTCAAAAGATTACAAAATAATCTTCAAGTAAATTCTTAAACTATTTCTGTTGAGGTTCCTTGATAACTATTCCCTTGCCAGCTTGAACTTGAGTTTTGACAGGGGCATCAGCAGTTTCAGCATCAGCAGGCTCCTTGCATTTCAAATCTTTCTTTTTAAGCTCTTCAGCTTTGATCTTCTGTCTCTCAAAATAGTGATATGGCTTTGGAAAGTACTTGCTAGGCTCCTGAGCTGTAGGAGGTAGCTTTCCCATCTTTGCCTTCCTTCTGTATTGAACAATGGCCTCTTGTCTAGATTCATGATTTCTCCATTCAGCTTCAGAGAACCACTTGTTCCTGTCATGAGTGTTATCCTTGGCAGATTTCTAGGAAGTTAATATTATGTTTCTAGAGGTAGGGCTCCATTGTTCAAAGTCTGGCCTTTGTTCTGCTTGTTCCCTAAACCTCTTCTTAGACAACCTTGTCTCTTCCTCTTTCTGCAATGCCTCTTGCATGGCTTCTGAAATAGGTTGAACCACTTTCTCCAGAATAATATTAGACTTCCCTTCAGTTGGGCTATACATATGATGAATGTCAGCTTGCACCATTTCAATATCTGGTGGAGGATAGATCACTTGAGCTACCTCTGGTTGCTCACCTCCAAGATATGCAGGATGAATTCAAGATTCTGCAACATTGTCATCATCACAGAGTGGAGGATAGCCCAGTGTAGCTCTGATGGAATTAGATATCCATTTGGCATGATCAGAGCTAGCTTTGACTAAAAACTCTCTCCCCCTTTATGACTTCTCGAGCCATATGATCTCTGACATCATCCTTTTGAAATCTGATTTGACTATCCAAGTATCTGATTCCATCTTTAAAGAATGATTTAAGCTTTTGAAGTTGTTCTGATATGGCTTTCTGGGAGGCTTGGATAGCAGTCTTTACAGCAGTAAGTTCTTCTTGAAAGACTTTATCAAATTCAGATTTAGCAGCAGCAGTAGATGTAGAAGGTTCAGCAGCCTTGTTCTTTAACTCAGTGACAATAGCATTATGTGAAGCTGTAAGATTGTCATTCATTCTAAGTTGATTTTCAAGAACATATCCTTGTTTCAATGCTATGTCATCCACCTGTGCCTTGATCTTTTCCTGGTGGGTGGCCAAGTACACCACTGCATTGCCACCCTTGTGGAAACAGTCAGTCATTTCCTTCTTATTAAGGTTCATTTCAAACCTTATAGACTTGATGTCCTGGGCTAGATCAAATTGTAAGGATTTCTGCCCTTCATCCACATAAGCTTCTATGGCTTTTCTTTGTTCATCCAATTTAATCTGCATGGCAATCATCAAAGCACTATAATCAACAGTTGGAGCTTGCTGAACTATAGGCTGTGGGGCAATAGATTGCAGAGCTTTCTTATAACTTTGACTTCTTCTCTTGAAGACATACCGTTTCTTCTTCTTTGCCCTAGCACTCTCCTCATCTTCAGAGGCAGAAGTGCTGGCTATGTCAACCCTCTCCTTAGGGCTTGGAGGCTTCTCAGGTTGCACATCAAGTGCCTTCTCAGTTTCTTGCCTTATAGGCTCTTCCAGAACTTGCACTTGCTCCCCCTCAGCAGCAACATTATCTTTTTCATTATCAAAATCTGCTTGATCAAGATTTAGGAATAAATCTTCCATTGTGTATTCTGGTGGTGAAGGAGCTGGAGACAGTCGTTGCGCTTCAACCACTGGATCAGGAATCACTTGTACAGCAGATGTGTCATCTTCAACAACATCTGGTACTGGACTATCCAGCTGAGTTTGCTGAGGAACATCAGAGAAATCAGCATCTTCTATAAGATATTCTAAAGTATTTAGGTCAGTGAGTACCTCTTGTATGATGGTGGTGGCTTGCTCACTTTCCAGTGTAGATGGTTCTTCTACAACTGGAGGCTCCCCCTGGCTTTGATCCTTGTGGATGGGGCTAGCTTGAGGCAGCTCCCCCTGGATCTCAGCATCCTCATGAGGAGCAGGTGACTTCACTGCAGGCTCTTCCTCTAGGTCATCTGGAGTGAAAACAACTTGTTCTTCACTATCAGAACTACTGGTGGACTCTTGTGCCACTGGAGCAGTTTTTCTCTTTTCTTTGGAGGAATCTCCTTCTCAGTAACTGCCTTCTCTGGGGTTGGCATTTCCTTGGACAACACCCTGTCCCATCTAGAAAAGATCCTTAAATCCATCTTCTTCATATGATTTATCTTGCTGCCTGCAGCAGTACTCATTACCTCTGGTATCACACCAGCTAGGTAGAGACTTAAGATTCTGCCCAGATTGGGCTTCTTCAGACTTTCCTTAATCTTGTCAAACACTATAACTGACCAATCAGTTCTTATAGTGAAGATAATTCTTGTCATTATATTGAACATGGAGGCAGACACTCTGTCATGCCCTCCTGGCTTACTGAGTAAGACCTTTCCCACTATCTCAGAGAGGAATTTGCCTTGGCTATTCATCCCTTTCCTGTTAAAAACAGAACCTATCTTCATCTTGGAATCAAGACCACACCAGGTTAGAGCTTCCCTGGTCTTTGAAGCAGTAACCTCTTCATCATCTTGAGTTTTTGGAAGCTGTAGAATCTTCCGCAGACTCTTTGGTGATACCTTGACCTTAGTTCCATGAACTCTGGATTTGATTCTGTATCCAGACTCATCTACTGCAGCTCCATTTAGGAATTCAAGAACCTCTTTCTTCCAAATCTTTATAGGTTCAGAAACTAAGTATTCTAACCCAGAATCTGCAACTAGGGTTACGACCGCCTTGATTTCTGCATCAGCATCATTGAAAGCGCTGCGCACCAGCTCGTATCCTTCGTTGATGTTCTCCTCTAGCTTAGGCGCCATTAGGGTTTGTAGAATTGGTCTTGAGAGAAGAGAGGTGTCGACACAGAAGTTTGGTCTCGAAACTTTGAAAGCGTGTCGAAAAACAAAGACAGAACCCTATTTATACCTTTCTGATTTTGAAGATGAACAGGCGGGACAGCTAACTTACAATGTGTCGACACTGGCAATAAGTGTCGACACTGACTTATAATGTCTCGACACATATGTGTCGACACAAGTTTAGTCACAGATTTTATGTGTCGACACTTGGATATGTGTCGACACAACATAACTCGACACATTGTCGAGACTTTACTTAGAAAATTCTGAGTAAAACTTAAGTGTCGACACCACATTGGATGTGTCGACACCTACTTGACATGTGTCGACACTAACATTCTGAAGTGTCGACACCAACATCCTAGATGTGTCGACACCTTTTTCCTGAAGTGTCGACACCACTATTCTGTGTCGATATAGACTTGTCTATGTGTCGACACCTTTTTACTTAGCCAATTTCAATTACTGTAAACTTACTTTAAGTTTATCATTCCTAGTTCAATTTTGAATTTATTGAACTTAGCTTCTTCTAGGGGCTTAGTAAACATATCAGCTACTTGATTATCAGTTTTAACATATTCAAGTAAAATATCTTCTCTTTCTACATGCTCCCTAAGAAAATGATATTTAATTTCAATATGTTTAGTTTTACTATGAGATACAGGGTTATTAGCTATTGAAATAGCACTTGTAGAATCACAGAAAAGTGGAGTTCTACTTACCTGAAATCCATAGTCCTCTAGCTGATGTTGAATCCACAGAAGTTGAGCACAGCAACTTCCTGCAGCCACATACTCTGATTCTGCTGTGGAGATAGCCACACTGGTTTGCTTCTTGCTACTCCATGAAATTAGTCTCCCACCTAGGAATTGATAGGTTCCAGTAGTGCTCTTTCTATCTTCTTTGCATCCTGCAAAGTCTGCATCTGAATAACCTGTTAGATCAAAATCTCCATTCCTAGGGTACCAGAGGCCTAGATAGGGAGTGCCCTTTAGATATCTCAATATTCTCTTGACTGTAGTCAAATGAGACTCTTTAGGACAGGCTTGATACCTTGCACAAACACATGTAGCATACATGATGTCTGGTCTACTAGCAGTCAAGTATAATAGGGAGCCAACTATCCCTCTATACAAGGTTTCATCTACAGGTTTCCCTGCATCATCCTTGCTGAGAGACATACTTGACCCCATAGGAGTCTTCATGGTGCTGGATGAATCCATACCATACTTCCTTATGAGTTCTAGGGTGAACTTGGACTGACATATGGATAAACCACTCTCAGTCTGTTTAACTTGGAGACCCAAGAAAAACTTCAGCTCTCCCATACTACTCATCTCAAACTGACCTTGCATAAGTTTTGCAAACTTTTTGCAAAGGCTGCTTTCAGTAGACCCAAATATAATGTCATCTACATATATTTGGACTAGTATGACTTTGCCTCTAGATTCTCTAAGGAATAGAGTCTTATCTATTTTCCCCCTTGAGAACTTGTTCTCAATGAGGAAACTAGATAGGGTTTCATACCAAGCCCTAGGGGCTTGCTTTAACCCATATAAAGCTTTCCTAAGTCTATAGACATGATGAGGTAGAGTTGGATCAACAAAACCTGAAGGCTGCTCCACATAGACATCTTCCTTAAGATTATCATTTAGGAATGCTGACTTGACATCCATCTGGTAAACCTTTAATCCTTGATAGGTTGCATAGGACAAGAACATCCTTATGGCTTCCAGTATGGCTACTGGAGCAAAGGTTCGATCAAAATCAATACCTTCTTCTTGCCTGTATCCTTTAGCAACCAGTCTTGCTTTATTCTTAATGATGACCCCTTGTTCATCCATCTTATTCCTGTAGATCCACTTAGTTCCTATTAAATTGTGGTCTTTAGGTTTAGGAACAAGTTCCCAGACCTTGCACCTTTTGAACTGATTAAGCTCTTCTTGCATTGCTTCAGTCCATTGTGGATCTAGTATTGCTTCTTCAAATTTCTTAGGTTCAACTTGAGACAGGAAACTGGAGTAGATTGCTGCATTCATGTATCTGCTCCTGGTTTGTACTCCTTGTCTTGGATCTCCAATAATCTGCTCTACTGGATGATCTCTTAGATGCCTGTTGGCTGGAGGCATTCTTACTTCTGGTTGAACCTCTTCAGCATCTCCATCATGCTGTATTCCTTGTACTTCATCAGCAATTGGCACATGTAGTTCTCCCCCTGGACAACAGCTACTTTCATCTACTAGCTGTCTTGCAACAGGTACTTCTTCTATAGTAAGCTTGTCCATTTTCTTTGTTAAACCTGTGGGGCTGCATACAGTACTAGACAACTCATTGTTAATAAGTTTAGTCTCATCAAAAACTACATGCACAGATTCTTCTACAACTTGTGTAGTCAAGTTGTAGACTCTATAAGCCTTACTATTATTGTTGTACCCAACAAAAATTCCCTCTTGGGACTTGGCAGCAAACTTAGTTAAGTAAGACTTCCCATTGTTAAGTATGAAGCATTTGCAACCAAAGATCCTAAAGTAGGATAAGTTTGGTTTCCTGCCTTTCACAACTTCATAGGGTGTCTTGTTGAGCCCTTTAGTGATGGTAGCCCTATTTATAACATGGCATGCAGTGTTAACTACTTCAGCCCAGAAATACTCTGGCAGTGATGTATCACTTAGTAGGGTCCTACCAGCCTCTATCAAGGTCCTATTCTTCCTCTCAGCAATACTATTTTGCTGAGGTGTTCTTGGTGAAGAGAATTCTTGAAATATCCCAAAGTCTTCACATATTTTTGTCATGCTATCAGACTGAAATTTAGTACCATGGTCACTTCTAATCTTGACCACTGTACTGTTTAGTTCATTCTGAATTTGCTTGACAAAGTTATGGAAGACACTAGGTGTTTCAGATTTCTGTCTTAAGAAGAACACCCAGGAAAACCTTGAGTAGTCATCTACAACTACAAGGGTATAGACCTTCCTACCTAAGCTGTGAACTGGCATTTGACCAAAGAGATCCAAGTGCAAGAGGTATAAACACCTCACAGCATCTTTGTTTTTTATGCTTCTAAAGGTGGATTTAGTCTGCTTGCCCTTTTGACAAGCTGAGCAAATACCATCTTTAATACACTTAACTTGAGGACCATTCCTCACTAACTCTTTGCTAAAGAGTTTGCTAATAGTCTTGTAGTTAAGATGGGCTAATCTCTTGTGCCATTTGACACAATGAGAGACTGTCTCATCAGCTACAAGACAAACTGGAGAACCATTGTTCTCAACCATAATGTCTAAGCAGTAGACATTCCTCTTCCTATAACCTGTCAAAATGATCTCTTGATCACTTGACCTCTTGATATGACAACCATTTTTAACAAATGAGATGTCATACCCTACATCACTTAATTGACTTATACTTATTAGGTTGTGTTTCAACCCTTTAACATAAGCCACTTGAGTAATGGTAACCAAGTTGCTAGAAATGTTACCAAATCCTTTGATGATTCCTTTTTCAGCACGAAAGGTGACTTTTGGACCATCTTTTATTGGTATGTAGTCCTTTAGTAATCCTCTAGTTCCAGTCATATGTCTGGAACATCCACTGTCCAAGTACCATGTTGGGGTATGGTCACTTGGACTCACTTGCAAAACAGATTAATGAACCTTAGAACCCAAAGAATTCTTGGGTCCTTGGTACTTGTTAGTTTGCAATCTGACAAAGCTACCTACTGGCTTTCCAACAGGTAGTTTGGTACTCACTTTGGCACTAGCATTGTGCCAACAGTCCACTGCAAAATGGCCAACTTTGCCACAGCACCAGCATTCAAACTTATTGTACCTTTTCTTAGGTACTGTCTTTGCTGTCTTATCTACAGCAGACTTGTTGAATGTTGGGGATTTGCCCTTGGACTTGGGCTTGGACTGCTCAGTCCTTGAAGGTCTAATAAAGCCCAGTCCAGCCTTGCCTTTATGATGAACAAATTCATCAATTAAAGGTAGCACTGACTTAGGTTTAGAAAACCTAGCAACAAGCTCTCTCTCTTTCTGAAGATTGATCTCCAGACTCTTGATTTGATCATTTTTAAATGATATAGTACCCATTTGAATCACTGTTATGTGCTTCAACCTGGCTATCTCATTCAGTTTTTGATCAAAAGACTTCTCAAAATCTGTTGCTGCAGCTTTAAAATCAGCAATTTCCTTTGCCTGACTTTTGGCTAGGGACTTGCTTTTCTTGTAAGCTTGCAACAGCACTTTATATTCATCTATAAGCTGATGAATATCATCCTCAGACTCAGATACACTTCCATCACTTGATGAAGATGAATCTGATTCTGTACTAGAACAAGAAACTGAACTTAGAGTTGAACATTGTACCTTACTGGGTCCTGGCTGCTCCAGGATTTTGTCACTCTCAGTCAATGCCATCAGTCCTTGGCACTGGCAGTCTTCTTGTTCATAAATAGACTCCATTATGTGCATAAATTCTTCTTCTTCTTCAGCAAACAGCCCTATGTATGCCTCAGCATCAGACTCAGTTTCTGAATAAGATATATCTGATAGAGTCTTCTCCTTCTTGGCAACAAAAGACTTTTCTTTCTTGCCTTTGAAATAAGTCTTTTTCCTGTCACCAGATTCTTTCCTCTTTTCAGGACAGTCTGCAATAACATGGCCCTGTCTATTGCAGCAATAGCACACTATCTTAGAGCTAGTTGTCTTGCTAGATTTTGTCCTCTTCCTGTCCTTCTTTGAAGCCTTTTTATCCTGATAAGAATCTTCTTTTCCTTTTGAAGTAGAGGGCCTTGTCCTCCACTGTTTCTTCTTCAAGAATTTCTGAAAGTGTCTAGTGAAGGCAGCAAAGTCTTCATCACTTTCACTACTTTCAGACTTGGTGCTGACTGACTCATCTGTCTCTGATTCAACTACCTTTGGAGGTGGAGTTGGTGACTTATTCCTGCACTTCCTGGAGGCTTCTGTCTTGAAGGCTACTGTTCTTTCCTTGTGCTCAGTTCTTGTTGATTTCTCCTCCTCTTTCCTCACTGTCAACTGCATCTCATATGACAACAATTTGCCAAACAGTGTAGGTGGAGGAATTTCTCCCAACTTAGCCATTTCTCTAATGGCACAGATCTTTGTGTCCCAATCTTTGGTTAGGGACCTTAGGAACTTGTCATTTAGTTCATAGTTACTGAACTCTCTTCCATAAGACATGAGTTCATTTACTATTCTATAGAACTTCTTATAGCACTCTGTTATGCTATCACCTTTTCCTTGTCTAAAACTCTCATACTCCTGATTTAGCAAGGATTTTCTATCTTGTCTAACTTCTTCAGATCCTTCCATATATACTATAAGAGTGTCCCACATCTCTTTGGCTGTCTTATAGTGTATACGATTCTGAAATGTTGCATCATCTATGGAACTCACTATAATGTTTTGTGCCCTCTTGTCCATGGTAGCTAGGACAATCTCATCCTTAGTCATTTCAGAGAAATCCTTTGGGGTTCTCTGATTTGCATCGAGAACAGATATCTTCATGGGCACATATGGCCCCTCTTTTACTGTGATGTAGATCCTAGGGTCTGAGGCCTCCATAAACAGCCTTACCCTTTCCTTCCAGATCCCAAAGATCTCTTTTCTGCATATTGGGCAATTTCATGGAACCCAATTCCTTGTGATTGTCAGAGGAACCCATGTTTCTTGATTTTCTTGAATCTGTATTTTTCCTTAGACTGAATCTGCCAAACAGGATCTCCTCAGACTGTTAGTCCTTTTTGAGGAACCTCCCTCTGATACCACTTGAAAGATATGGTACCTAAACACCTAGAGGGTGGGGGGGTGAATAGGTGACCTAATCCTTTTTAAAACTTTAATGGCAGCAATCAGTTATATCACAGAATTCTAACTACTTTTGCACAGCAATTACACAAGCATTCACAATCACAGCACAATCTGTAACACCCCCACCCGTCACATGACATATAACAGTGGGTCCGGCCGGGGCCCCACACTATATGGCACAGACAAGCGAAGGAATTACGTGTGGAAATCAAAATCTATGCGTATCCTTAACTCATTCCATTCTAGCGCAGCATATTTTCTTGTTAACATGAACTCAAACTAGAATGTCCACAATATATAAAGATCACATTTATATATACCAACACCAGGAATGTATACAACTCACACACCCTGGCCTTATGGCCTTACAAGTTCCTCTTTCACATCAATGGTTTCGTACATCGGCACGCAGGCCGGCCACACATGAAATCCAACCATGATTCTGCACATAGCCTCCAAGGACTAAGAACACCAGGCTAGCCAATCCACTTATTCTTTCCCAACTGCAGCACCTGCAATTCATCATCCAAACCAACACAGAAAACAAAGTAACGGTCAGCATTGCTGACCCATTATAACGACCCTACCCCCTACCCGGGGTAGTGGTTCCTTCCCTGTATACAGTGCTTCCTTTCTCATCAAGCATCAGCAAACATCACCAAATCACATCATAGATAGATCATTCTCTTTATTCCACTAACTAACAAACACATCACATCACAAACGCTGGAGTCCACCAACGCTCCGTGCACTCAGGGCACCTTCTTGGCGTACCGGAATCCACCGTCGTACACCGCTGTCTCTCGAGGTGTTAACTTGTTGGTTGACCGGCCCTAGTCCACCAGCTCGCAGGCTAGCGACATCCCGCCCAAGCCACTCAGAGGTCCATCCTCACAGCATCATAAACAGAGCAGACCGACCCACACTATGTGGTGTAGCAAGCCGGGTTTATCTAAGCTCCCCAGGCATTGTCTACCCATCGATCCCCCTCCTAATCCGATCGACCCACACTATGTGGTGCAGCAACCCGAGTTTAACTCGGCTCCCCTAGCATTGCCACCCATCGATCCTACCTTAACTGGATCAACCCACCCTAGTGGTGTAACAAACCAGGCGTATCTCGCACTCACCAGGCGTGCTACCAATTGATCATCTCATATCCAGGAGCTTCACCAAAGCCTCCTCACAATCATCACATCCATACATTCAGCATAACAGAAATCTGTTTTGCACATCATCAAAGCCACGGAGTCTTCTCCGGTTTACCCATGAACATCACCAATCCAGACTACCGGTCCAGATGGGCTTCACACAGCATGCCTACGTCGTACTCTATATTTCCGGCTCTAAATGCAGACACAACAAAGGAATCACTTCCGCGATCCACCTCTTGGTGGAGGATTCCAAGCACATGTATAGAGAAAGGACTTCGATGTCCAAGAAGGAGATCGTTACCCTTGAAGATCGCTTCGGCGCCATGAAGTAGCCGGATGGAAATCACCGCCTCGGCTCTGCCTTCACGAATCCGCTCTCGGATCTTCGCTCCGCACTCTGCAGCTCCTACAGCAGCTGGAAGACTCCTCCCTTCTCTCTCCCTTAGGCCTTTCTTCCCCCTCTCTTGAAATGAAGATGAAGAAGAAGGAGAAGAGAAGATAAGAGAATTTATCTTCTAATTCTCGGCCTCCTAGACACCTGGACAAAGCCCAGCCCTTGGATCCAGGAAGAGGGAAACAAACGGCTCAGATCTGGCCAGAAAACCCTGAACACAGCCTGACACGCCCTGTGACACGCCCGTGTCACAGGCCGTGTCCCTCTAAGCGGCAGACAACCGACTCAATCCAGCCAGTACACGCCCGTGTGACATGCCCGTGTCACGGCCGTGTACCCGACACGCCCTCAGACATGCCCGTGTCTGAGGCCGTGTACCTCAACAGAAATAATCCCAAACTAACCCGAGACTTCACACGGCCTGGCACACGGCTTGGCACACGCCCGTGTTCCTGGCCCAGGACACACCCGTGTCCCGCAAACACGCCCTAACCCGAGACGTCGAGATGAATTCGACGCCCACTGACACGCCCTGTGACACGCCCGTGTCATAGGCCGTGTCCTCACTGGAAACTCGATACTCGACGATCGTCGCGTAACACTCGTCGAGCATATGACACGGCATCCGACACGGCCGTGTCCTGGGCCGTGTGCCCCTCTCGACGATGTCGAGCGAAAATCGTCGACACTAAGTCCGATCGTCGACACAACCTCGACACGGCCTGCGACACGCCCGTGTCGCAGGCCGTGTCAACTGACACGCCCTGGGACACGCCCGTGTCCCAGGCCGTGTCACCCAAAAATCCTGTTTTCAGAAAATTGGCCTGTTACAATCCTCCCCTCCTTCAAATAATTTCGTCCTCGAAATTTGACGTCAAGCAGCCAATCCGTCACAACATCACAAAATCATACAACCCAAGCCTCCGCACACACTAACAAACAGACAACACAACAAACATCCCTAACTTCCACTTGTGCACATTCAGCCACATAAAACCTCAAAACAAAACAACATGCTTGATTTATCTCCACACAATCACAAGTGCACCAAGCTCTTATAGAGATCACGATGGATGATTCACCAAGTTCCGATTCCCGATTTAGTCAAAAGTGATGCACATCAGCTATTATTCATCACACCTGATATCAAAACATAGTTTACATACACAACATTCAGAGCATCGACATGATTCACATCGCAGTTCACTTCCGCTCAGCCTCCCGATTTTGAAATTCGCGATTTAAAGATAAATGAAACGCTCGAGGCTGAATTTCACCAACTGAGCTTTGCGGCTCTTGCACTTCCATCGCATGAAATCGAGATTGCGTCCGGGGTGCAGATGATTCGGCTACTGCTTTTCCCTTTTCTTCATAGGACGCACCCATCTTTTTCTCACTCCCTGGAGGGACATTCCAACAGAATTTTGCGATGTGTCCTTGCTGCCCACATTTATAGCATATACGTGTATCCACACGTCCTGACCCATACGTCGGGGGCGACGAAACAGTCAACGGCGCTGATTCCACCGGTCTAAATCTTTTCTTCTCTTGTCGTCGAAACTCCGATTGATCCGATGGTGACATTTTAAACTCTGACTTCTCCCTTGCCAGTCTCTTATTCGCTTGTACTCGCTTCATATCCTTCTCCAAGGCACGAGCTGTATCGACCAACGCCTGAAAACCTTGGCTCACCGAACTCGGAAGTGCCAACCTCAATTCATCCCGCAATCCTTCATAAAACCGATTTGTCTTTCGTGCTTCCTCCGCAAAGGTAGATCTCGCATATCTCCCCAATCTTGTAAACTCATGCAGGTAGGTATCAATATCTCGCTCACCCTGAACCAAACGGAGAAACTCATTTTCCATCGCAATCCTCTGCGACACTGGCACATACTTGGCTAAAAATAGTTGGGCGAATTCCTCCATTGAAACCTCCATTAAACCTCGACCTGCCAAGTGATGCACTTCAATCTCATCCCACCACAATCTCGTATCTCCTTCCAACAGAAAAGTGGCCAACATCACTTTCTGCTCCTCGACCGTCCTGATTGCGGTTAGGATCCTTTTTACTCTTGCCAACGAATCTTCTGCCTGCGTTGGTGAAAGCGCTCCACCAAACGTCGGTGGGTGAAAGTGCATAAAACGTGACAAGGCATCGTCACTTGCTTGCACTTCCACCACCTCGGCAGCATGCTCTTGCCTTCCACCAGGTCTTGCCTGTCCAGTTGGTTGTGCTTGTAACACTGCAAGCACTGTCTCCGCTACCACCCGTATGGCCTTTGCCGAGGGAGGCATCGGCGCTCCAACGGGTGCTGCACTCTCATCAGACCGCTGGGGCTCAGACGGCCCAGCTCCATCCCTTGCCACCTATCAATGTACAGAACACCATTAAATTCTTCCAAATCATAACGGTACTGGTACATTGGCTACACACGCACGCACATCATGTGCATGACATACATTGCTAGTGGACATTCATGAGTTCAATTATGTTCTCTCCTCCCAAACAATCTCAACCTGGCTCTGATACCACTTTGTAACACCCCCACCCGTCACATGACATATAACAGTGGGTCCGGCCGGGGCCCCACGCTATATGGCACAGACAAGTGAAGGAATTACGTGTGGAAATCAAAATCTATGCGTATCCTTAACTCATTCCATTCTAGCGCAGCATATTTTCTTGTTAACATGAACTCAAACTAGAATGTCCACAATATATAAAGATCACATTTATATATACCAACACCAGGAATGTATACAACTCACACACCCTGGCCTTATGGCCTTACAAGTTCCTCTTTCACATCAATGGTTTCGTACATCGGCACGCAGGCCGGCCACACATGAAATCCAACCATGATTCTGCACATAGCCTCCAAGGACTAAGAACACCAGGCTAGCCAATCCACTTATTCTTTCCCAACTGCAGCACCTGCAATTCATCATCCAAACCAACACAGAAAACAAAGTAACGGTCAGCATTGCTGACCCATTATAACGACCCTACCCCCTACCCGGGGTAGTGGTTCCTTCCCTGTATACAGTGCTTCCTTTCTCATCAAGCATCAGCAAACATCACCAAATCACATCATAGATAGATCATTCTCTTTATTCCACTAACTAACAAACACATCACATCACAAACGCTGGAGTCCACCAACGCTCCGTGCACTCAGGGCACCTTCTTGGCGTACCGGAATCCACCGTCGTACACCGCTGTCTCTCGAGGTGTTAACTTGTTGGTTGACCGGCCCTAGTCCACCAGTTCGCAGGCTAGCGACATCCCGCCCAAGCCACTCAGAGGTCCATCCTCACAGCATCATAAACAGAGCAGACCGACCCACACTATGTGGTGTAGCAAGCCGGGTTTATCTAAGCTCCCCAGGCATTGTCTACCCATCGATCCCCCTCCTAATCCGATCGAACCACACTATGTGGTGCAGCAACCCGGGTTTAACTCGGCTCCCCTAGCATTGCCACCCATCGATCCTACCTTAACTGGATCAACCCACCCTAGTGGTGTAACAAACCAGGCGTATCTCGCACTAACCAGGCGTGCTACCAATTGATCATCTCATAGCTAGGAGCTTCACCAAAGCCTCCTCACAATCATCACATCCATACATTCAGCACAACAGAAATCCGTTTTGCACATCATCAAAGCCACGGAGTCTTCTCCGGTTTACCCATGAACATCACCAATCCAGACTACCGGTCCAGATGGGCTTCACACAGCATGCCTACGCCGTACTCTATATTTCCGGCTCTAAATGCAGACACAACAAAGGAATCACTTCCGCGATCCACCTCTTGGTGGAGGATTCCAAGCACATGTATAGAGAAAGGACTTCGATGTCCAAGAAGGAGATCGTTACCCTTGAAGATCGCTTCGGCGCCATGAAGTAGCCGGATGGAAATCACCGCCTCTGCTCTGCCTTCACGAATCCGCTCTCGGATCTTCGCTCCGCACTCTGCAGCTCCTACAGCAGCTGGAAGACTCCTCCCTTCTCTCTCCCTTAGGCCTTTCTTCCCCCTCTCTTGAAATGAAGATGAAGAAGAAGGAGAAGAGAAGATAAGAGAATTTATCTTCTAATTCTCGGCCTCCTAGACACCTGGACAAAGCCCAGCCCTTGGATCCAGGAAGAGGGAAACAAACGGCTCAGATCTGGCCATAAAACCCTGAACACGGCCTGACACGCCCTGTGACACGCCCGTGTCACAGGCCGTGTCCCTCTAAGCGGCAGACAACCGACTCAATCCAGCCAGTACACGCCCGTGTGACACGCCCGTGTCACGGCCGTGTACCCGACAC
This sequence comes from Platanthera guangdongensis, assembly GCA_039583875.1. Lineage (NCBI taxonomy): Eukaryota > Viridiplantae > Streptophyta > Magnoliopsida > Asparagales > Orchidaceae > Platanthera > Platanthera guangdongensis. Next base: position 160,595,621 of record CM077151.1, read on the forward strand.
GCCCTCAGACACGCCCGTGTCTGAGGCCGTGTACCTCAACAGAAATAATCCCAAACCAACCCGAGACTTCACACGGCCTGGCACACGGCTTGGCACACGCCCGTGTTCCTGGCCCAGGACACACCCGTGTCCCGCAAACACGCCCTAACCCGAGACGTCGAGCTGAATTCGACGCCCACTGACACGCCCTGTGACACGCCCGTGTTACAGGCCGTGTCCTTACTGGAAACTCGATACTCGACGATCGTCGCGTAACACTCGTCGAGCATACGACACGGCATCCGACACGGCCGTGTCCTGGGCTGTGTGCCCCTCTCGACGATGTCGAGCGAAAATCGTCGACACTAAGTCCGATCGTCGACACAACCTCGACACGCCCTGCGACACGCCCGTGTCGTAGGCCGTGTCAACTGACACGCCCTGGGACACGCCCGTGTCCCAGGCCGTGTCACCCAAAAATCCTGTTTTCAGAAAATTGGCCTGTTACACAATCACAGCACAGCAGACACAGAGTTTTATAGTGGTTCCCCAAGCATTGGGTACATCCACTTTCCCCCTTCGCCTATCTAGCAGTGTACTAGATTCGGCCAAACTCCTCCACTGTCTCAGAACCCAAATTGGTTCCTACACCTCAGGCCCAAGGCCCTACAACTCAGCTTTATCCCAAAGCCTACACTCAGCCACAAAGGCCTACACTCAGCCACAAAGGCCTACACTCAGCCACCCAGGCCTACACTCAGCCAATCAAGGCCTACACTCAGAGATAACAATCTCCTACACTCAGGCCCTCAAGCCCTACCCTCAGCCTTTATAAATACGGGCTTACAATTCACTCAGATCCAATGGATCCTACAAGATAAAAAAGTTTATAGAAATATTAACTCAACAACTTAGAAACAAGAGAAGGGAGTTGAGAGTTTCTTAATGAGTTCTTGGAAGAACTCAGCTGGATTCAATCTGACTTAGCTTTCTTCAAAGCTTCTTGAGTAGAACTGAATAAGATTGTCTCCTTCTGCAGTTGATCCTTGACCTCTGCCACTTAGAATTCAGAATAAATCTGAACCCTTCTTCTCAGTCTAGTTCCAATGGCTGATTTCTTGGATGGAGCCCTCTCTCTCCAACTTCTTAGATCTGCACTTGGACTGCAAGATCTTCTTGTGTTGATACTCTATGTACCACTTTAACAACTTGTTTTTCAACAATCTGAGCAACAGTTTCTGTAAACTGTCTAAGCCTATTTATAGGCCTTCTTCATGGTAACCGGCTGGTCCGGTTCATAACTGTCTTCTGACATCTCTGACAGGTGCTGTAGACCGGCTGGAACGGCAGCTGTCAAGTCATCCAGTCAGTTCTTGAAAATCTCTAACTGTCTGAAAGTGTCGAGACTTTCTGTCTTTGAGTGTCGACACTTATAGACCAAGTGTCGACACCAGTTGTGTAAGTGTCGACACTAGTCTACAAGGTGTCGACACAACTCCTTGTATGTCTCGACACAGTTTCTTCTGCATGTGTCGACACTGAAATTGAGTGTCGACACAAGTACTTGATCTTCTGTAACTTGCTGAATTCTTCTAAGTGTCGACACATCTCCTTTGTGTCGACACATCTTCTTGTGTTGAATCTGTTAAGTGTCGACACTGCTTCTTAGTGTCGACACATAGTCTTCTATGTTGATACTTGCTGAGTGTCGACACAGCTCCTTGTGTCGACACTTGATTCTTCTGCTGAGACTTCAGCTGAGTGTCGACACATTCCCTTAGTGTCGACACTTGTACTTAGAATAATTTGACGATCTTGCTGTTCTTTGCTAAGTGTCGACACTGCTCCATGTGTCGACACTTTCTTCAAGTGTAGAGTCTTCAGCTGAGTGTCGACACATTGTTCTGGGTGTCGACACTTACTTCATGTGCTGACTCTTCTGTTGAGTGTCGACACTTTGTTCTTGGTGTCGACACTTTCTTCAAGTGTTGACTCCTCTTGTTGTGTGTCGACACATTGTTCTTGGTGTCGACACTTTAACTTAGTTTCTGCTGACTTTTGCTGAGTGTCGACACAGCTCCAAGTGTCGACACTTTCTGGTGTAGACACATCTTCACTGGGTGTCGACACAGCTCCTTGTGTCGACACTTTCTGTCTGCACTTTTCTTCACTGAGTGTCGACACAGCTCCTTGTGTCGACACTTTCTGTCTGGTGTCGACTCTGCATCCCAGGTGTCGACATAATGACTCCAAATGTCGACACTGCTTGTCTGGGTGTCGACACAAGTCTTCTTAAGTGTCGACACTTTCCCTCTGGGTGTCGACACATGGACTTAGAAAATTTTTGCTTCAGTCCAGTAATTACTTAACCTGCACAAGTAAACTCAACATACATCAAATATATTATGATGTATATCATTGAGTTGGGTGAGGCTTCTTCAAATGAGGTACATTTAACCAATGTACCCAACATGGATGTCATACCTCAGACCACCCAGGAAACGCTTTACTCTGCCTTCTTCGGATGCTACCAGATCTGGGGCGAAACGATTGAGCTTGCTAAACTCGACCTCGTACTCACTAACAGTGAGTTGCCTATGCTTCAGGTGTAAAAAGTTGTTCATTAGACGGTCTCGCTCGGCCGATGGTAAAAACTTCTTCAGTAACATACCCTTGAATGATTCCCACGAGCACCCATCAGAAAGGTTCTCTTTTTCTCTGATCCACCAACTCTTCACAAGACCCTTAAGCTGATACGCCGCAATCATCACCTTCTGATCGGAGGATACACCAGAGTAGGAAAACATCTCTTCCATGGCAATGATCCTGTCATCCAATGCCACGAAGTCTGCTCTACCATCATCCGAAGGAGGTCCTAGTCGCTGGAAGTGAGAAATGAAGTTCATCTCAGGCGGCAGTGTGACTGGGGGAATTAGAGCAGCAGGGGGGGTAGGAACTGTTTGGTCCACAGTAGGGTCCTGCGCTCTAGTCTGCTGCCTGACGATGACCGCCAACAACGATTGTATCTGAGACTGCATGTCCACTATCTGCCTTGTTAGGGCCTCATTACTTTGCTGCAGTTCTTCGATCACTGCGTCGCTCTGGGCACCAGAAGACTCACCCTCTGATTGGGGAGTCGTTCTCGTCACAATGCGCTTAGGCAGCATTCTGTAGAATAAATGGATATCTAGTCAAACCTTGCCTAAAACAACTCAAACTGGGAAGATATTCCCTTAACAAACTGTTTCGGGTTCATATTTTACCGATACAAACAAATGACTTATCAAAGACCTAGCTTACGACACTAAAGCTAGAAAACTCGAATACACTGACTCGGATCAGATCAGGAACGAACAGACTCAGATCAGATCGGAAAAGAACAAATACTTGCTCTTATTGTTACCTTGCTCTGGGAAATCATAAAATGATGCTATGCTTCTAACTTGTGCCTATAATATGAATGCATGAATGTTTAAATTTCATCTCAAATCATGGGTGTACATATGTCATCATGTAGATCTTTAACTTGGCACGTGTGCTTATGCGATGATATGTTATGTATGTCGTGCTATGCATTTGAAAAAGGCCGTAGTGCATGCTATGAACGACGTACACATACAATGTTATGCATCTCATACTACATAATATTGTATGTAACGAAGAAAAGTAAACGTGCTAATGGACATTCATGTGATGATGGTTATGCATCCCATACTACATAACCGTCACATGTTGCCACCTATGGTGGATCCATATACAAACACATATTATGCATCCCATACTACATAATATGCCCCATATACTTCTTATCATGCTCTGAGTGTAGTGTTCGTGCTTCCATCAAGATCTACTGATGACATATCGGTGTGTGTATGAAATGAAATGATACCATTAGAGTTTTGATTAAGGGAAAGTTGTTCGACTAGCTTGCCAAACCAACCAACCCTCTTGCAGAACCTCCCTCTAATACCAACTATCACGACTCGCATTTTCTCCGTATTCAGAAATACGTCAGAATAGAGAAAATACGCGCCGTGATGCCACGCAGTGCAGGGGACAACTGCAGACGCTCAGGCAACCCGTCCTCACATTTACTTCATGTAAAAGATTTATGAAATTAAGTTTAAAAAATGCATATAAGTTATTAGAGTTAATGACCGTGTCCCTTGGTCAGGTGGACTACTAGTCCATAGGTGAGAAAATATATAAGTTTTACGCGGCGAAAAAAACTGAGTTAGTTCATTTGTTAACCTATATGAGAGTGAAAGTCTAGTATCTTAAAATGATGATATGACTTCTATATTTAATATATATAGAGGACTCTTAAAGCGCTTAAAAATAGTAGATTTCGCAGTAAAAAAAATCATGCGATGCCAATACACCAGAATGCAGTTTTGTATATTTTAAAATAACTAAATGCATCTTAACATAAATCCTTCCCAGAGAGCAAGTACAACAGGTAAAAAAGTAACAACAGTAAAAGCAGCAAGTAGTCCACCATGGAAAATTCAAAGACTATGGGCGTCAACAACTGACACGAACCCATAGTAAAAATCTGACAAGTCTAACAAAGTTAACTACCTCAAGCTCAGAGGTGGAAGCAAAAGGCCGCAGCAACCCGCAACACCAGAAGCACAACACGGTTAGCTAAATCTGCTAATGCTCTGATCCCGAGGCATTCAAGAGAAGAACACCTCAGAAGAAAGATACAAATGATGCAAAGAGCAAAGGCAAACTACACAAACCTCAAAGTGAAGGAAATTGTAAAGCAACTGCAACAAAAGGGTCAGCAGTAGAGTAAAAGTAAGCAACAGTAAAACTAGCCGAGCAAAAATGGCTAAACACATCATCAGGACAAAACAAAGCACCAACATCAGAAGTTCAAACTTTCATCTTTCATTATTATTCAAGTTATTCAACAATAAAAACGAGACTGATCAGCTCAACAATAAAGAGTACTGTGCTGGGGAAAAAGGTCCACAACGCGCACATACCCAGCCAATAGGTACCATGCCGAGGGAGAAACCCCAACGCGCACAGACCAAGCTAAGGTAATGTGTCGGGGATGAAAGTCCACAACGCGCACAGACTCAAGCATAAGGCACTATGCCGAGGGAGAAACCCCAACACGCACAGTCCATCTGTGTTTCTTTAGTTACATAATTATACAAGCAGAGTTCCTTTTTTATTCATCACAGACTCAAGATTAACCAACAAAGTGGACTGCAAAAGAGCATGTCAAGGTCGAGCAAGTGAAGTTTAATCAAAAATAACGGAACACACAATGTGTCACAAGGATAAAGATGGCTCGATGGTTAAAACGGCACGACATCCGATTCGTTTACCAATTCTACGGACTAAAATTTTGGGGTTATGGTTTTAGGAACAACAAGTCGCAATTCAAGGGAAAGAGGGAGAAAATTATAATTTCAGGACAAGTTTCTAAAAAATTGAAACATGATAACCTCAAACAATTGTAGCAAAAATGTAGAATATAGGAGCAAGAGGGAGAGCAAGAATACCACTTGCCTTGTTTTTTCCTGAAAACAAATTCTCCGAATCACCCCACGTCGCAGATCGGGGCAAAAGAAGACGTTAGGAGTCAAAATCTGAACGAAAATGGCCGAAATAGAGGTTAGGGCCGAAAAAACCCTAACGAGAAAACTCAAGAAACGGAAAAAAATACCACGATATCGTAGCTCACGACGAGAGCTTTCCAGATCTACGATTGGTTTGAAATTTCGAGCATCGGAGCTCCGCCGACGACCACCGGAAGATTCACAACTCTAAGTTCTGTCGTCACTTTCTCTGGTTCGGCCGATAGAAGAAGAAGAAGTCTTTCTGTTTATGTTTATAACTATCATAAGTATAAGATTATATATATATATATATATAAATAAATAAAAATATATACATATATATATAATTTATTGTCTAAAACGGACGATCTACGAGCGAGTGCGCAGAAGACGAAATAGAGTTTTAGGATGGTCTCAAATCGAAAAGTGCCCAACATGAAGGTTGTAGATCTCGTCGAGACGAATAAATTTCATGTTAATCATTTTTCGATACAACATCGTTTTGACTTTCAAAACGGCACTCAAACGTAAATTATAACGGGCTACTCGAGAACAAGATTACATGTACTCAAGAGGTAGAAAAAAAAGCTACTCGAGTAAGCAGAAACAGTCACTCGAGTATATAAAAAAACTACTCGAGTAAAAATTCCATGAACAGTGGACTTACACGAGAGGAAGTATATGACTCGAGTAGTATTATAACAGGACTCGAGTAATGCAAACAGATCACTCGAGTAGATAAAACATACCACTCGAGTATATAAAACATACCACTCGAGTAGTGCAAACATATCACGCGAGTATATAAAGCATACCACTCGAGTATATAAAACATACCACTCGAGTAGTGCAAACATAACACTCGTGTATGACAAAAAGTACTCGAGTATGAAGAAGAAAACCTATGCATAAATAACAAATTCTTTGCAAAAATGCCCTTTTGATCAAACGATACAAATGAATAGTACTTTTCATTTTTGAATAGTACTTTAATAATAAAATATTTATATGTATATATTTTTGAATAAGGACACTACGAGATCAAAACGGAGGCCTAAACGCGCGCCAAAATAAACGAAACTCACGCCGTATGCGAACACAGATGCAACGAACACGATGGCGAAGTCAAAACCAAAATCCGATGAGCCGTTCTTGAGATATAAATGTTCAAATTGTATGGCGAACATAAATTCTACAAAACTTCGGAAATTCGCCGAGACTCGAATATCGCTCGGATCGCGACGAAACTTGACGAGCATGCCAAAAATTAATCAATTTAATTTTCCAATGTGAAATTTTCCATTTTTGGCAAGGATTCATGAATTTGGCCGACTAGATCGAATAGACATGAAAACACACTAACAACGACGCGCCGTCAACTCCACGCTAACGTAATGCCCCTTATGTCATTATGACGTCAACAAGAGGATTAAATAAATGCCAGAAAATCGGGGGCGTTACACCCAAGTCCCCCACGACTAGGGCATATGACTTCTCTAAAACAACGGACTCCCCCTCAACATCAGCAAGCTCTTTCAGGGGTGAACTTGTACTAGCTTCATCAATATTTACTTGAATGCTAATGTTCTGAAGATTTTCTTCATCTCCACTGGAAGTTGACAAGTAGGGATTATGAATAGGTATACTAACATCCCTGTCTTAGCTTTATGGTTCAGAATCCGAGTCATCTTCCATGACCACTTTCTTTCCTTTCTTTTTGCTCTTGCCCTGCTTCTCAGCTTGATTTTTGGGAAACACCCGAGTATATCTCTTCAAGGTCTTTATATCCTTCCTCTTCATATAATGGATTCTTACTCCTTTCTTTTTGTTAAAGTGATAATAATAAGCATTTATGAGATATGAGGAGAGGATTCTGCCTAAGTTTGGAACTTAAAGGCAACCTAGAAGTTTTTGGAATACCATTAGGGTCCAGTTGGTCTTCTTTTAAAGAATTACTCTTGTAATTATTTCGAACATAGGCTTAGAGATCCTATCATGGGATCTTGTCTTGTCCAGGATGGCTTTCCCAATGATATCTGTAAGAAGTTTGCCTCTCTGGTTAAAGTGCTTCCTTTTTAAAGATCCATATCTCTCACCAGTAAACTCACACCAGTCTAAGTCCTCTACTATTTCTTATTGTGAAATCTCTTGGTACTCATCAATGTCAGTGTAGGGAAGGTGTAGAGCTTGGGCAATCCTGTTAGGGGGTTATCTTATTCTTTGCATCCCATACCTTGATTTTAATAGACTTTTTGGTAGATGAAACCTTAACACATGAGTTGAGTTTCAGAAACTCATCTTTCAGGATTGGACTAGGTTTAAATAGAAAGAATTCCAACCCTGCAGCTTCCAAACATTCTGTTAACTTCTTGAATATCTTCTAGAGCATGATGGAACCCAAATTTTAGTAACTCATATCCTTCAGGTAAGATCTTCACTACTTTTGGCGCCATTTGAGATAACTCATAGTTGTTGAGAATGTTGAGAATGACAGAGCAAAGTGGACGGCTTTCTAGGGTTTTAAGTTTTATATTCTCAACTAAACCTTATCTTTATATATCTATATATATATATACATTAATATGTCTACCCGATTTAAAAGGAAATGAAGTGCCACATATTTAGGTAGATCAAGCATAAACTATCCAATGGCTGAAAATGATTTTAAAATAAAGAAAGCAGCCCGTCTCAACAATATCGCTGAGACAAAGAGGGATCATTGAGCTTCGACTTAATGATCTCATGATACAGATAAGAATTTCTCAACTTAACTCCTCTGTCCTGCCAGGAAAAATTTTCTATCAAAATGATAGAAACTATTGAAAATGAGTCAATTGACTCATACAAATGAGAACTTTCAACTAAGGTTAACTACCTAACATGCTACCATACATTTGTCCTAGCAGCTAAATATAGCTCAAGAAAATTATGCAGATAACACTTGAAATATTGAAATGATACAACTGGAATACTATAAGAGATAAAATTATTCTAATTTAAGCACTCCTAACTCAATTTTGAAAGAATTAAACTTTGCCTCATCCAGTGACTTGGTCAAGATATCTGCCACTTGTTTATTTGTGGGAACAAACTCAAGGCATATATCTTTCTTCTCTGTATGTTCTCTAAAAAAATGATATCTTATATCTATATGCTTAGTTCTGTTATGTGACACAAGGTTCATAGCAATAGAGACAATGCTCGATGAGTTACAATACAAAGGACTTTTACTTACCTGGAGGTTATAGTCCTGTAATTGATGTTGCATCTAAAGAAGTTGAGCACATCAACTCCCTACTGATATGTACTTTAACTCAGCTATGGATATAAACACACTAGACTATTTCTTGCTACTCTAGGACACCAATCTCCTTCCTAGGAACAAGCATGTCCGACTTGCGCTTTTCCTATCTTCCTTGCACCCTGTAAAATATGCATCTAAATATCCAGTGAGTTCAAAATCATTGTTCATAGGTACCACATGCCAAGATGTTGGCTGTCCTTAAGGTATCTCAAAATCTATTTGCAGTTGAGTAATGAGATTCCTTATGGCATGCCTACTACTTAGCACAAACACATGTAACATACATTATGTCTAGTCTACTAGTAGTAGAATAAAACAGGGATCCAATGATATACCGATATATCAATTCATCAAAAGGTTTCACTTTCTCATCCCTGTCAAGGGATATATTTGATCCCAAAGGAGTTTTTATGGTGGAGGATGACTCAATCCCAAATTTTCTAATTAGCTCTCCATTCTTCTAAAGGTCTTCAGAAAGAACTAGCTTTCTTCACTAGTGCGCCATTTTTGGATTCTTGATTTTTCATTTTGAGGTACGGTAATGACACTAGCATAGGTTACATGTTACTATTTCAATGTCATAACATATTGTCATAACCCGCATTTTCTCCGCATTTAAAAGATGTATTAGAGTAAGGAGAAAACACGCGCCGTGATGCCACATCAAGCAGGAGATAACTGTAGACGCTCATGTAGACTCCAACTCTACCTTTCATAAGGAATTCATAAGTTATTATGAAAGAGATTCAGTTTTAAGTTAAGGTGGCTATATCTCTCGGCTCAGTAGATCAACTAGTTCAGTAGAAAAATATAGTTATACACTACAGAAATACTTTGATTATGTTGATTTAACATCCCACGCCAGCATAGACATCCCCGAAGGATGACCCGCGGTATGCAAGACTCTAGATTTATCATAAGTATAGAAAATAGTCTTTACGTTAGCTAGAAAATAGTATTTTAGTTTTAGAAAGATGGCATGTATGAAATACTAGTAGTAATACTTTTATAAGTTAAAATATCTAACATGCAACCTAACATGAAGCCTTCCCAAAGAGCAAGTAAAAATAAGCACAAAGAGGTAAAACTAGCATCTTAGCAAAATACTTAACATTTTAAAGAAAACCACCAGTGGGCGTCAAAAACATGACACAAACCCACTGAAGGAAAGTATGTCTGTACTAACAAGTAAACAACAAAGAACTACCTCACAAGGGTGAGAAAAACCTCTACTACAAGCAGTCCACTAGTAAACTCCCAAACCTTGCCGCTCAACTGGATACAGACTTGAATTTAAGGCATTCAAAAGAAGAACACCTCAGCAAAAAAATACAAGTGGCAAAAAGAATTAATTAGACAGCAATCAAGTAAAAACAAGAAGGGGTTTACCAAACCGTACTATAAGGAAAAGCTGACATCCTCAACCTCTAATCCAACAAAAAAGACAAGTAAGGAAAAAGTACTCATCAGTAAAGTAAGCCAAATACACCAAGTGCAATAAGTTACCATGCTTCGCTCAAACCAGCAGAAGCAAACAACCAACGAGGAACCAAACTATTGGAAGAAAAGGGGCTATACGGTCCTAAATATGTGAATCATAAACACTGGTAAAACCACTGATCTGAGTCAGCGACCAAAACATCCAATATCGAACTATCAGACCCAAATGTCGTAGAGGCACCACGGTGGAGGCCATAAGGCCCAACACACCTAAAACAACCTTTAAATAGAGAACCAAAACAAACTACCGCGTGCAATGATTCACGAAACGACGTCTAATTGGTGGTCCTTTATCCATTGCCGATCTAGCCGTTCAAACACAAACTAAAACACCAACAAAACCCAAATACCAAAGTCTAAACACTTCCCACGACAAACGGGACAAACATACCCAAAATAAACCTAAAGGACCAAACTCGACGAATCAGACAAAATCAGCAAAAAATACAAGTTCTAGCCAATTTGGCGAGTATACCCGACGATTTACGACGATACTCGACGAATTCCTATACTACTCGGCGAAAATGACTTGCGAAAATTGGTGATACTCGATGAACTGATTGGCAATACTCGACGAACTGACTTTAGCTAACTTATGATATTCGACGACTTCAAATGATACAAGCTGAGCTTTACTTGGTAACTTTATGATTGACGATACTCGGCGAATTACTATACCACTCGGCGATAATGACTCAAGCGATACTCAACAAATTCTAATGATACCCGGTGAAATGACCTACGATACTCGCCGTAAAAGACTTGGCGACAGCCGGCTTCACTCAGCGAATTCTCACCTTGACCATACACGACGAAATCTGATACTCGCAGAATCGTCCGCCAATACTCTACGAAAGTGCCTTATCAAAACCCGATGAATTTCCCTTAGGCTAGTCTACTATGCTTGGCAAATCTTGCCTCCTATACTCGACAAATTATCACCCGATACCCGCCGAGTTTCACTTAAACCTAAAACTAGTATGTGTTGGTTGGCCGAAACCCTACACTACCCTAGGGGATTATTTCTTGGTTTTATCTATACCCATCCTATTCTCTAAGGGAGTAAGAACTAAAGGAAAGTAAATTCTAGCAATGGACATGCAAGGGGGAGGAATCCACTTGCCTATAACCTTCGAAGAAATGCCACCCTCTCGCACCGCAACAAGGATCGTCCATAAAAAGGCCCTAGCAATGTTTCCTGAAACTTTTGGAGGGTAAAAGGGGTCAAAATTGCTAACCCTAACGTATAAAAATCGAGGAATCAGCGAAGACTTACCACGATCGTGTAGCTCTTGCCGAGATCTTTCTGATTCTCAGGTTTATTGATGAATCTAACCACCAGATCTCTGGAAATAGTCGGCCGAACGCACGCCCTGTCCATCGCCCGTTCTCTTTTACTAAAAGCTTCCGCCGCCCGATTTTGGAAGAAGGTGAATAGTAGCGGGTAGGATTTTTTATTTACGTGTATATATATAAAAATAATATAATAATAATTAATTAAATAATGTCAAATCGACCCAAATTCCAAATGACCTCGGAATTTAACGAAATTCGTTCTGTAGCTAAATACCGACGCTAAGAATCCAACGACGAAGTCAGAATTGAGATCCGACAAACCAAACTCAGGCAAACACCTCATGAAGCCAAAATACAAGCATTCCCAAAAAGGCTCCACCGAGTCATCAAAATGGACCCGGCTCGCAAGGGAATCTTGCAAAGAGGCTAAACCTAGCCACACTGAAAACCTAAAGAGCAAAAACCACGCTCTAACCACGACACATGGCAAACATGCGTTAACGTAATGACCAGACGTTATAAATATGCCAAAAAAGAGAATTACAGTAAACATCGAAAAATCGGGGGCGTTACAACAACTCCCCTTAAAAGAAAGTTTCATCTTGAAACTTTATGCACAAAACTTCTATTATAGAAGAAGGAGATAACCAAGGGTTATCAAAAAGGTTACATACCAAACAATTTAGGAGAACAGATGAGGATGAGTCTCCCTCATAGCTAACTCCCACTCCCAAGTCGCGCTCTCCACGTCTTGGTTCTGCCACAAATCTTTAACCATTGGTATTATCTTCTTTCATAATATCCGATCTTGAGTATCCAAAACACGAACTGGCACTTCCACATACGAAAGGTTGGGCTCCAACTGGGGCACAAAATCAAGAACTTGCCTGTCGCTTAGCATACACTTCCTCAATTGGGTCACATGAAAAACATCGTGCACACCGGGAAAACTTGCAGGAAAATTCAGCCTGTAAGCTGACACAGCAATCCTCTCAACAACTCCAAGCGGTCCCACATATATCGGGTCCAACTTGTGTATCTTACCAAACCTTTTAACACTAGACATCGGGGAAACTTTAAGAAACACCATTTCCCCAACAACAAACTCCAAATCGGTCCTACGCCAATTGACATTCTTCTCATAACACACTTTAGCTATCCGAAGCTTCTCTCGAATATGCTTTACAGAAACATCCATTTCTTCTAACGCTTCAGGAACCAACAATGGTCTTTCACCAACCTAGACCCAAAACAAAGGAGCCTCCCATACAAAGCCTCAAACGGGGCAATCTACAAACTCTCTTGGTAACTATTATTGTATGCAAATTCCATCAGTCTCAAACGCTCATCCCACGCTCCTCCGTGGTCCAAAATATAACATTTGATCATATCTTCCAAGATCTGATTTACTCTCTCTATTTGACCATTAGTCTACGAATGATAAGCGGTGGAATACCATAGATCGGTACCCAATCCTTTCTGTATTCTTTTCCAAAAGTGAGACGTAAACCTAGAGTCTCGTTTTGATATAATACTAACAGACACTCCATGTAACCTGATGACCTCATCAAAATATAATTCTGCTATTTTCTTCATGGAGTAGTCGATCTTGAATGACATGAAGTCGGCACACTTCGTCAATCTGGCCACTATAGCCCAAACAGAATCGTGTCCTCGGGGAGATCTCAGAAATCCAGTAATGAAATCCATCGAAATGCTCTCCCACTTCCAACTTGGAATTTCTAAGGGCGTCATCTTGCCTCCAGGCCTACCATGATCGGCCTTAACTCTCTTGCAAGTAAAACATTCTGATACGAACTTAGCTATATTGCCTTTCATACCATACCACCAAACAATCTGCTTCAGATCCTTCTACATTTTCGTAGAGCCGGGGTGCTAGGCAACACTAGAACCATGCGTCTCTGTGCACAACTTAACACAGATATCCTAAACTGCGGGAATGCAAAATCTGCGTGGTTCTTCAAAGTACCCGCTCCATCAATCAAAAAGTCTGGTAATTCCCCTTTTACAGTTCTGTTATAAAGGTGCATCAAATCAGGATCATCCCTTTGATGTAGCCTTGTAAGTGAAATCCATGAAGGATCTAATACTTCCAAACTGCTAGGCGAGTCGCTACTCCTCACTGATATATCCATCAAAAGAAATTCCTCCACCAACGAGTCCATGGAAAGGTTAAAATCTTCACTGACTTCCTACTCAGGGCGTTCGCTACCACATTAGCTTTGCCCGGATGGTATTAGATCTCAACATCATAATCTGCAACATATTCTAACCATCTCCGTTGGCGCAAATTCAATTCCTTTTGACTGAAGACGTACTTCAAACTCTTATGATTAGTATAAATCTTGCAGAGAGCGCCATATAACAAATGTCTCCATAACGTCAAGGCGTAGATCACAGCTGCGAAATTTAGATCATGCGTAGGGCAATTCCATTCATGAGTCTTTAACTGTCGCGACCCATACTCCATCACTTTGCCTCTTCCAACAACACACACCCAAGTCCAACGTGTGACGCGTCTACATACACAACAAACTCTATTCCTTCAGTAGGCAAGACCAAAATCGGAGCAGTGCATAATCTCCTCTTCAATTCCTGAAAAGCTTCTTCGCACTTATCGCTACAAACAAAAGCTGCGTTATTCTACGTAAGCTTAGTCAGCGACGCAGACAATGTAGAAAAACCTTCCACAAACCTCCTATAATATACTGCTAGCCCTAAGAAACTCCTTATCTCTTTGGGTGTGGAAGATCTGTTCCAATCCATAACAACAGCTATCTTCTCAGTGTACACAAAAATTCCATCCTTATTAACCACGTGACCCAGAAAAGCAACCTGAGGAAGCTAAAACCCACACTTACTTAGCTTAGCATACAACTTATGCTTCCTCAAAATAGACAAAACTAGACGTAAGTGCTGGGCATGCTCTTCAGCACTGTGGGAGTATACCAGAACATCATCTATGAAAACAACCATGAAACGATCCAAGAAATCCTTAAACACTCTGTTCATCATATCCATGAAAGCAGAGGGTGCATTGGTCAAACCAAAGGACATTACAAAAAACTGAAAATATCCGTGCCGTGAATGAAAAGTAGTCCGAGGAATATCCCCCTCACGAATCCTCAACTGGTGGCAACCTTAACGAAGATCAATCTTTGAAAACACAGCACAACCACGCAACTAATCAAACAAGTCGTCTATTCTCGACAGGGGATACCTATTCTTGATGGTTACTTTATTCAGCTCTCTATATTCAATGCACAGCCTCATCGATCCATCATTTTTCTACACAAACAGTACAGGAGCACTCCACGGTGAAGAACTTAGTCTAACAAAACCATTCTGCAGCAACTCATCTAATTGGGTATGCAGCTCCTCCAGCTCACGCGGGGCCATACGGTACGACGCCTTAGCAATAGGGCGGGTACTCGGCTCCAAATCTATGACGAACTTCATGTCTCTCTCAGGTGGAAGACTAGGAAGATTATCTGGAAATACATCAAGAAACTCGCGCACAACAACAATCTCCTCAACTCGCAGCAAACTACTATCAGTCGCCAACACCGAAACCAAACAGGCAAAACATCCAGAATTCTCAAGCTTCTAAGAACTTACCGTAGAAACAATTGGAGAAACTTGGTGCGGAAATCCATAAACATTCCTGTTGATGCTCGGAAACGGAAGGGGGCAGGTTGTCGCGGGCACCAGCAGCTAACGGGGGGTGTTCGATCTCATGGGCAAGGTGATTGAAGGAGGTTGCGGGGATAGAGGAGAGAAGGAAGCTTCTGAGTGCTCGAGAGTGAAGCAAATGCTTGTTCAAGGGTTACGGGGATAGAGGAGATAAGGGCATTGATCTGAGTGCAAAGATGGTTGAGAAGGTTGATCAGGAGCTGTCGAGCAGACGATTGAGCAGCGGAGAAGCTTGATGAGCAACGGAGAAGCTTGATGAGCAACAGAGAAGCTTGATGAGCAGCGGAGAAGCTTGCTGAGCAGAGGAGAAGCTTGCTGAGCAGAGGAGAAGCTTGCTGAGCAGAGGAGAAGCTTGCTGAGCAGAGGAGAAGCTTGCTGAGCAGAGGAGAAGAGAGGGGCCGCTAACAGCGGCAATAACAGACTTCGCCCGCCGCGGCTTAAATTCCACTCTTGCGACGGGCTTTCCTTTAATCAAGAAACAAGATTACAGCTTGCTAAAGTATCTTTACATGAGAAAGTAATAATGGGTACAATGGGAGAAGCTGGAGGCTAAGGAAGAAGTTGCCAGAGGCTAAGGAAAAGAGGCCGCTAGCAGGCCGCACAGCTTGATGGAAAGCTGTGGAGGACTGGAAAATTGAGTTCGCAGGTCTTGCTAGCAAGCTGTGGAGGACTGAAAAACTGAGTCCGCAGGACTTGCTGGCAAGCTGTGGAGGACTGGAAAAATGAGTCCGCAGGTCTTGCTGGCAAGCTGTGGAGGACTGGAAAACTGAGTCCGCAAGTCTTGCTGTCAAGCTGTCGAGGACTGGAAAACTGAGTCCGCAGACCTTGCTGGCAAGCTGTGGAGGACTGGAAAACTGAGTCCGCAAGTCTTGCTGGCAAGCGGTGGAGGACTAGAAAACTGAGTCTGCAGGTCTTGCTGGCAAGCTGTGGAGGATTGGAAAACTGAGTCCGCAGCTCTTGCTGGCAAGCTGTGGAGGACTGGAAAACTGAGTCCGCAGGTCTTGCTGGCAGCGACAGTTTTCCTCCTGCGCGTTCCCCCCCCCCTAATGAGATGTATCAGGGGCTATTTATAGGCCCGGGGAAGATCTTCTAGAAGAAGGGCCCAGTGACATCATCATGGAGACTTGTACGGACTCGACGAGCAAGCTGTCCAGCTGGGCGGACTGGGAGAAGGCAGGCTGCATCCTTTGGGCTGCTGAGGCATAGGGTGCGGCCTGAGGAGTAGGAGGCCGCCCCTGGTGGGCGGCCTGAGACTGGAGGCCGCCCCTGTTGGGCAGCCTGGGCCAGGAGGCCGCCCCTGGTGGGCGGCCTGGGCCAGGAGGCCGCCCCTGGTGGGCGGCCTGGAAGAGGAGGCCGCCCCTTGTGGGCGGCCTGGAACAGGAGGCCGCCCCTGGTGGGCGCCCTAGAACAGGATGCCGCCCCTAGTGGGCGGCCTGGTCCAGGAGGCTGCCCCTGGTGGGCGGCCTGGAATAGGAGGCCGCCCCTGTTGGGTGGCCTGGGCCAGGAGGCCGCCCTTAGTGGGCGGCCTGGGCCAGGAGGCTGCCCCTGGTGGGCGGCCTAGGCCAGGAGGCCGCCCCTGGTGGGCGGCCTGAGGCCGGAGGCCCCCCCTGGTGGGCGGCTTGAGCCTGGAGGCCACTCCTGGTGGGTGGCCTGAGCCTGAAGGCCGCCCCTGGTGGGCGGCTTGAGCCTGGAGGCCGCCACTAGTGGGCGGCCTGGGCTAGGAGGCCGCCCCTAGTGGGCGGCCTAGTTCAGGAGGCCGCCCCTGGTGGGCGATCAGAGACAGGAGGCCGACCCTGGTGCGTGGCTTGAGGCAGGAGGCCTCCCCTGGTGGGCGGCCTAAGGCTGGAGGCCACCCCTGGTGGGCGGCCTGAGGCAACAGGCCCTCCCTATAGGGGAGATGGAATCTCTCTTCTGGCGAGCCGGAGAATGAGTCCGCCGAGCCCGTGACAGTGTCGGTCTAGGGTTGACGTCGGCTGGGTGACCTGGCAGAATGAAGACATAGATCACGCAGATCACCTCCTGCTGCTTTAGATTGCCTCCTGCAAGGAAGTATGCTGCGCGGTTAGCATGCCTAACCACGCAGCTTGCGACGGTGAGCTATGGGAACAACCCGCCATCTCGCAGGGCATGCGGTTGCTACGCGATCTGGGCGGACAGAGGAATCTGTCTGCCTACACTTTGGACTTGTCGCGAACTCTAGGAAGAATCTGAAGGTCGCGACTAGCGAGCTGGCGACCTTAGGAAGGATCGCCAATTTCTGGGTTAACATAATCCACACACTTTTTTAAGTTCCAAAGGGAACTTCGAAAAAGTTGGAGACCCACGAAAAGCGTGATCCTCCCCAAAGGAAAAAGAGGAGATAAGGAGAGATAAATCCTGTAACGCCCCGAAACTCAAAGGAGCAAAGGGGGACGTTTTGGGCCAGTTTTGGTTTCTGGCTGAAGGCACACAGCCTGGGACACGGGCGTGTCCCAGGGCGTGTCAAGCGTGTGTCGGCACTTAGCCGCGAAGTCGTCGAGTTATACTCGACGATTCGTCGAGAGTGGGCACACGGCCTGCGACACGGGCGTGTCGCAGGGCGTGTCGACCCGTGTCGACACTTAGCCGTGAAACCATCGAGTTATTCTCGACGATTCGTCGAGAATGGGCACACGGCCTGCGACACGGGCGTGTCGCAGGGCGTGTCGACCCGTGTCGACGATCGTCCAGTTGAAATCGTCGAGATTCACTCGACGATCGTCGAGACAAGGCACACGGCCTAGGACACGGGCGTGTCCAAGGCCGTGTCATCCAGTCGTCGTTCTCCCCTCGACGAAATGTCCCGTGTACACGGCCTGGGGCCCAGGCGTGTTAATGTGACACGGGCAAGGACACGGGCGTGTCCTAGAACCCGTGCAGTGCTCGGGTTGAAAACGGGGGAAAATCATGGGGTACACGGCCGGCTACACGGCCGTGTCAGCTGGAACACGGGCATGTCAGCTCGAACACGGGCGTGTTCGATACCCGTGTGAGGGTTCAGAAGATTCAATTTTGACGGCGAATGCGGCACACGGCACTGGACACGGGCGTGTGCCAGGCCGTGTTCGGTCCAGTTTGGGCATTTCAGCCCCGAATCAAAGCCACTCGTTTTCTTAGGTTGAGATCCGACGGCTGGGGATGGTTCCTGAGAGGATATACCCGGGTTTGACTTAGAAAATCCATCACTTTTCTTCACTTATCCTCTTTCTAAACCCTTGGAGAAAGAAGAGCTAAGGCAAGAGGAAGAAGAGCTAGATCCGCCATTGGAGGAGCTTCGGAGCTCCGAATCGCAAGCCGACTCCGGATCCACGGAGGCAACGCAAGTGCGGTGATTTCTATCCGATTACTTTTCGATGGCGCCAAAGAGGAACGCAAGGGTAACGATCCTCATCTTGAGCATGAATCGCTCCTTTTCTTAGCATAGGAAGCCCGCTCTCGCGAGTTTGCGGAGAGTTGGAGGCGTTCCTTCGGGTAGATATGTAAAGTCCCCGTTGTTTAGAGTCCGTATGCGAGAACGGACATAGGCATTTTGGTTGAAGCCTACCCGGACATGTTAGTCCGGATCGGTGATGTTGCATTGCATAAGGCCGGAGAAGACTCCGTGCTATTGGGTGTTTTCGGGTTTTCTACGCGGTAGATTGCAGCAGGGAGCCTTGGGGACTAACCCAAAGGTGCACCCGGAAAACTGGGCGGATACGAGATCTTGCCAACTTGGTGGCCTGAGAGCCAACTTGAACATAACGTGGTTATGTGACTTGCGGTAGAATGGGACTCGGCGAAAGTTTGACCCGCGCAAATGGCTTAAATTGTCGTTGCGATGTGAGCACGGGTTAGATGGAACCATACCCGCTCTATGTCGTTCGGGTTAGAGAGACCTAAGGTTACGTGGCACTCGCCGTTGGCATAGATGTGAGTCTTCGGTGGTCAATGGCTTAAATTGACGTGACCAATGCCAGGAAGACGAATTCCTCATAGGAATGGCCGTCTAAGTGGCGGTGGTGAGTCCGGAATGTTAATGACTTTAATTGATGTGACATCGACCGGTTCACCAAGAATGTGCCCTGAGTGCACGGGACGTGTGGCCGTACGAGCCAACGTCTGTGATGAAATGGCTATGGTTATATGCATTGCTCGCTTGTGCTAATGAAATGCAGGGAAGGAGCATCGCCGCCCCGAGTTGGGGGCGGGATCGTTATAATTTGGTCAGCATTGCTGACCGTTGCCTTGTTTGCCACCGTGCGGTGGTTTGTTGCTTGCAGGTGCAGCTGGACCAAGCGGTCAATAGCGGGCTAAAGCCCTTTTTGCGAAGCTGGCCCTCGAAGGCCCAAGTGGATATGTTTTCTGTTTTATTCATGTATGACCGGCCTGCGTGCCGAGGTTTGTAAATCATGTATTATTCAAGTGAAACATTCTGTAAGGCCATAAGGCCGATTTTTGGGTATTTTGTATACATTCCTAACTTTGTACTAGTGGGCATTCGTACTCTATCGCTGGGTTCTTGTTTACAACTTATATAAACTACTTCCGCTAGAATGCTCTGTGTAGGACGTTGAGATTGGTTGGATGGTTTCCATACGTAACCACCCGGTCTGTCTGTGGTATATGGCGTCGGGCCCCGGCCGGACCTACTGCTATATACTATGCGACGGATAGGGGGTGTTACAATTTGGTATCAGACTACTGGTTTTGGTCGGGCTTAAAGTGAATTCGTGGACGAATTCTTTTTAAGGGGTGGTGAGCACATTGTGTGCGTCATCGTTATAATGGTAAAAGAACCCATGAATGTCCACTTAGGAATGAAAATACTCGTGTTTGAGGAACCTGCGTGTTCCTATAATTGCTGTTTGCACTGTTATGTGGTCGCTTAACGGTGTTTTGTACCACTATAGGTGACCAGAAGTGGTGTTGGGCCATCAGAACGCCGAGTTTCTGAGGCTAGCAGTGCACCGGATGTTGCTCCCGCAACACCTCTGTCGGCTGAGAATATACGTTTGGTGGCTGAAGCGGTGTTGGCCGTGATTAATGCGCAGCCTGGAAGGCAAGCGCAGCAGCCCGCTCCCGTGATGGAGCAAGAACCTCTGCGAGAGGCTGAGCCGAGGAGGGTGGAGCAAGTGGTTGCGGAACTGATAGTGCCAAGGAGGGCAACTGAGAGGCAGTTGAAGCATGTAATGAGCTTTAACCCTCCGTTATTCTCGGGGTTGGGAACCCCATCTCAGGCTGAAGACTGGCTCTCTAGGGTGAAGAGAGTCATGACGGCGACGGAGACGGAGGAGTGGCAAATGACCACCATCGCTACGTTCCTGCTGGACGGTGAAGCGAGGATGTGGTGGGAAGGATTGGAGCTGCATCATTTGAGAGGTAGACAACTGATAGACGTTCCGATGGAAGAGTTCTCGGGATTGTTCTTAGCAAGATACCTCCCTTCTACTCAGAGGATTTCAATGGAGAATGAGTTCCTGAAGTTGGTGCAGGGTGAGAGGAGCGTGGATGAATATCTCCACGAGTTTACGCGGTTGAGTCGTTATGCTAGCTCCACCATCATGGATGAGGAGCGCAAGACTAATCGTTTTTATGAAGGCTTGAGGGATGAGCTGAGACTATTACTGTCGGGGCCAATGACGCAGGGTTTCTTAACCTTGGTCAATACTGCCCGGTCCTTGGAGAAGGACATGAAGAGCGTGCAAGCGAAGAAAAGCTTGAGTGAAAAGAAATCTGAGTTCAGAGTGCCGACTACTTCAAAGTCCGGCTATCGGAGGGCTTTCAAGAAGCATAGGACTTCGGGTCCAGCTCCTTCTGGCGCTTCTGGGGCGACTACGGGTCGGACCCCGGGTGCATGCTTTACGTGTGGAAAGACGGGGCACTTTGCCCGTGATTGTTGGAGCGGACGTCCTAAGTCCGAGAGGAGGCCGGGAGCCACATATGAAGAGAAGGGAAAGGCGGTGGAGTCGACCGCATCCCATTATGCTCCGGCCCAACCAAGGGTCTACAATCTTGGCCAACAGGAGGCCATTAAACAAGCTGATGTGGTGACAGGTACGGTTTAATTTATAGCAAGTCAATTTCCTTTATATGCTTGTTATGCACATGTTACCTTACCACTACTTGTTTAGGATTTGTATTGATTTGTGAAAATCCGGCACGAGCACTCTTCGATACGGGAGCTTCACACTCCTTCTTGTCCGAAGGATTTATATTACGCATCGGGGTCCCTTCCTCGATGGCGAAGGATAAGTTGGATGTGTTGTTGCCCAATGGGTGTTCGATGCGAGCGGATAGGATCTGCGATGTTAAGATTCGTATTGGGGAGCAGGAGTTCGACCTGCGAGCGTCTTTACTTCCGTTAGTGGAGTTCGACGTCATATTTGGCATGGACTGGCTCTCGGAGCAGCAGGCCCATATAGATTGCGGTAGCAAGGAAGTTAAGCTGGGAGCGAGTCGTGAGACGACGTTTACGGGCTTAAAGGGGTCGAGCAAGACGTTGATGTCTGCTCTTCAGGTGGTGAAGGCGGTTCGTGCCGGAGCAGAACTGTTCTTTACACTAGTGGTGGTTGCAAAGCCGAAGCCCGCGTTGGATTGTATTTCAGTTGTATCGGAATACCCTGATGTGTTCCCCGCAGATCTTCCTGGAGCCCCGCCTCAACGGGAGATAGATTTTACGATCGAGCTAGTGCCAGGTGCAAAGCCTGTGTCACGATCTCCGTATCGGCTAGCGCCTAAGGAAATGGCGGAGCTGAAAGTTCAACTGCAAGAGTTGTTGGAGCAAGGGTATGTGCGCCCGAGTTCTTCGCCTTGGAGCGCACCGGTCCTCTTTGTTAAGAAGAAGGACGGAAGCTTGAGGCTATGTATTGATTATCGGGAGCTAAACAAGCTGACGGAGAAGAACAAGTACCCGATTCCCCGGATTGATGATCTCTTCGATCAGTTAGTCGGGTCGACGGTGTACTCGAAGTTGGATCTCAAGGCTGGGTACTATCAGCTGCGGATAAGGGAGAGTGATATCCTGAAGACAGCGTTTAGTACGAGGTACGGGCATTATGAGTTTACGGTCATGCCGTTTGGGCTGACTAATGCGCCGTCAGTATTCATGGATTTGATGAACAGGACGTTCAGGGAGTACTTGGACCATTTCGTGATCGTCTTCATCGACGATATTTTGGTGTACTCTCAAAGTGAGGAAGATCACTTCAAGCATCTTCATTTGGTGTTGGAGACGCTAAGGAGAAATCAGTTGTATGCCAAGTTCTCGAAGTGCGAGTTTTGGCTATCCTCAGTGGCGTTCCTCGGGCATATAGTGAGTGGAGAGGGTATTGCGGTGGATCCGGCGAAGATTGTTGCGATACGGGAGTGGCCTGAGCTTGCTACGGTAGCAGAAGTCCGGAGCTTTTTGGGGCTTGCCGGATATTATAGGCGCTTCGTAGAGAACTTCTCGCGGATAGCGCTACCTCTCACTATTTTGACGAGGAAGGAGCATAAGTTCGTTTGGACGCCGGAGTGCGCGCGAGCTTTTGAGGAACTGAAGTGTCGGTTGACCACGGCGCCTGTGCTGAGTTCGCCATGTGGAACCGAAGGCTATGAGATATATAGCGATGCTTCGGGCAGCGGTTTGGGTTGCGTGCTACTGCAGCACGGAAGCGTGATAGCTTATGGCTCGAGACAGCTAAAAGTGCACGAGAGGAATTATCCGGTCCATGACTTGGAGTTAGCGGCCGTGATTTTTGCCTTGAAGCTGTGGAGACACTATTTGTACGGTGTGAAGATTGATATCTACACCTATCACAAGAGCCTAAAGTACCTGATTGATCAGAAGGATCTGAATCTGCGGCAGCGTAGATGGATGGAGTTCCTGGGGGACTATACATTCAAGATCCACTACGTGCCTGACAAAGGGAATGCGGTTGCGGACGCGTTGAGTCGCCGAGCCCCAGCTCAAGCAAATTGGCTATCAGTGCATGATGAGCGGTTGGTGCAGGAGTTGGAGGCGTTGGAGATTGTTTGTGTGGACAGACAATCAAGTGCTGAAGCAGTTCTGAATTGGACTGAAGTCCAATATGACCTGGCTGATCGTATTCGGCAGGCTTTGGATATGGATGCTCATATGAAGCAGTTCATGATAGAGGCTCTGGATGGGTCAAATTCCCAATTCGTCGTGGAGGACGGATTGCTGTGGAAAGACGGTCGTCTGTGCGTCCCAAGCGTGGGCAATTTACGGGTGGAGTTGTTGTACGAGGCACACCATACCAAGTACTCGATTCACCCGGGGAGCACGAAGATGTACCGCGACGTCAAGAAACTATTTTGGTGGCCGGGTTTGAAAAAGGATGTGGCGCTATACGTAGCGAAGTGCCAAACCTGCGCCTTGGTAAAGGCGGAGTGCCAAAAGCCGGGAGGATTTCTTAAGTCCTTTCCTATTCCGGAGTGGAAATTTGACGACATCTCTATGGACTTTGTGCACGGTTTGCCAAGGTCGCAAAAGGGGAACGACGCCATTTGGGTGGTTGTTGATCGATTAACGAAGGTGTCGCATTTTATTCCGCATAGGAAGGATGATCCGGTGGAGAAGCTGGCAAAGCTATATGTGGATAACATAGTACGGCTTCATGGTGTGCCCCGCAGCATCGTGAGTGACCGTGATGGGCGGTTCACGTCCAATGATTGGAGGCTGGTGCAGCAAATGTTGGGAACAAAGCTGAAGTTTAGCACAGCCTTCCATCCGCAAACGGATGGGCAGACCGAGAGGGTCAATAGAACCATGGAAGACATGCTTCGCATGTGTGTCTTGGACTTTGGAAAGCAATGGGAAGACCACCTTTATTTGGTGGAGTTCGCATACAACAATAGCTACCAAGCAAGTATTCAGATGGAGCCCTTCGAGGCCCTTTATGGTAGGAAATGTCGCACGTCGTTGTCTTGGTTAGAAACGGGCGAGTCAAAGTTGTTTAAGCGATTGGAAGTGGAGGATGCTACTTCTTTGGTGAGAACCATTCGGGAGAGGTTGCTCATCGCTCAGGACCGGCAAGCAAAGTACTATAATGCCAAGCACAGGAACGTGGAGTTCGCTGTGGGCGATTATGTATACTTAAAGATCAAGCCGTTCAAGGGTGTCTCGCGAGTGCGACGATTGAAAAAGCTAAGCCCGAGGTACCTTGGACCGTTCGAGGTTCTGGAGCGAGTTGGAGAAGCGGCCTATAGACTGAAGCTTTCAGTGGAGCTAAGTGGTTTACACGATGTATTCCACATTTCGGTGCTTCGGAAGGCGGTGCAAGAGCCTACGCAAGTGATCGCGGTCGATCAAGTGCCGGTGGATAGTGGGCTAACGACAAAGGTCAAGCCCGTGCGGATTGAGGACTCGGAGGTCAAGAGGCTACGCAATAAAGAGATCAGGATGGTCAAGGTCCGGTGGGACAATTGCGGTCGTGAGGAGCTCTCCAGGGAGCAAGAGCAGACTATGCTTGACGAGTATCCGGAGTTGTTCCGCTCAGGTACAAATGTTGTTTTTATATATCTTTCCTTTATGTAATTTCGTGGGCGAAATTCTTTTAAGAGGGGGAGAGTTGTAACGCCCCGAAACTCAAAGGAGCAAAGGGGGACGTTTTGGGCCAGTTTTGGTTTCTGGCTGAAGGCACACGGCCTGGG
This sequence comes from Platanthera guangdongensis, assembly GCA_039583875.1. NCBI lineage: Eukaryota > Viridiplantae > Streptophyta > Magnoliopsida > Asparagales > Orchidaceae > Platanthera > Platanthera guangdongensis. The sequence goes on from CM077151.1 coordinate 160,620,644, forward strand.
ACACGGGCGTGTCCCAGGGCGTATCAAGCGTGTGTCGGCACTTAGCCGCGAAGTCGTCGAGTTATACTCGACGATTCGTCGAGAGTGGGCACACGGCCTGCGACACGGGCGTGTCGCGGGGCGTGTCGACCCGTGTCGACACTTAGCCGTGAAATCGTCGAGTTATTCTCGACGATTCGTCGAGAATGGGCACACGGCCTGCGATACGGGCGTGTCGCAGGGCGTGTCGACCCGTGTCGACGATCGTCCAGTTGAAATCGTCGAGATTCACTCGACGATCGTCGAGACAAGGCACACGGCCTAGGACACGGGCGTGTCCAAGGACGTGTCATCCAGTCGTCGTTCTCCCCTCGACGAAATGTCCCGTGTACACGGCCTGGGGCCCAGGCGTGTCAATGTGACACGGGCAAGGACACGGGCGTGTCCTAGAACCCGTGCAGTGCTCGGGTTGAAAACGGGGGAAAATCATGGGGTACACGGCCGGCTACACGGCCGTGTCAGCTGGAACACGGGCGTGTCAGCTCGAACACGGGCGTGTTCGATACCCGTGTGAGGGTTCAGAAGATTTGATTTTGACGGCGAATGCGGCACACGGCCCTGGACACGGGCGTGTGCCAGGCCGTGTTCGGTCCAGTTTGGGCATTTCAGCCCCGAATCAAAGCCGCTCGTTTTCTTAGGTTGAGATCCGACGGCTGGGGATGGTTCCTGAGAGGATATACCCGGGTTTGACTTAGAAAATCCATCACTTTTCTTCACTTATCCTCTTTCTAAACCCTTGGAGAAAGAAGAGCTAAGGCAAGAGGAAGAAGAGCTAGATCCGCCATTGGAGGAGCTTCGGAGCTCCGAATCGCAAGCCGACTCCGGATCCACAGAGGCAACGCAAGTGCGGTGATTTCTATCAGATTACTTTTCGATGGCGCCAAAGAGGAACGCAAGGGTAACGATCCTCATCTTGAGCATGAATCGCTCCTTTTCTTAGCATAGGAAGCCCGCTCTCGCGAGTTTGCGGAGAGTTGGAGGCGTTCCTTCGGGTAGATATGTAAAGTCCCCGTTGTTTAGAGTCCGTATGCGAGAACGGACATAGGCATTTTGGTTGAAGCCTACCCGGACATGTTAGTCCGGATCGGTGATGTTGCATTGCATAAGGCCGGAGAAGACTCCGTGCTATTGGGTGTTTTCGGGTTTTCTACGCGGTAGATTGCAGCAGGGAGCCTTGGGGACTAACCCAAAGGTGCACCCGGAAAACTGGGCGGATACGAGATCTTGCCAACTTGGTGGCCTGAGAGCCAACTTGAACATAACGTGGTTATGTGACTTGCGGTAGAATGGGACTCGGCGAAAGTTTGACCCGCGCAAATGGCTTAAATTGTCGTTGCGATGTGAGCACGGGTTAGATGGAACCGTACCCGCTCTATGTCGTTCGGGTTAGAGAGACCTAAGGTTACGTGGCACTCGCCGTTGGCATAGATGTGAGTCTTCGGCGGTCAATGGCTTAAATTGACGTGACCAATGCCAGGAAGACGAATTGCTCATAGGAATGGCCGTCTAAGTGGCGGTGGTGAGTCCGGAATGTTAATGGCTTTAATTGACGTGACATCGACCGGTTCATCGAGAATGTGCCCTGAGTGCACGGGACGTGTGGCCGTACGAGCCAACGTCTGTGATGAAATGGCTATGGTTATATGCATTGCTCGCTTGTGCTAATGAAATGCAGGGAAGGAGCATCGCCGCCCCGAGTTGGGGGCGGGATCGTTATAATTTGGTCAGCATTGCTGACCGTTGCCTTGTTTGCCACCGTGCGGTGGTTTGTTACTTGCAGGTGCAGCTGGACCAAGCGGTCAATAGCGGGCTAAAGCCCTTTTTGCGAAGCTGGCCCTCGAAGGCCCAAGTGGATATGTTTTCTGTTTTATTCATGTATGACCGGCCTGCGTGCCGAGGTTTGTAAATCATGTATTATTCAAGTGAAACATTCTGTAAGGCCATAAGGCCGATTTTTGGGTATTTTGTATACATTCCTAACTTTGTACTAGTGGGCATTCGTACTCTATCGCTGGGTTCTTGTTTACAACTTATATAAACTACTTCCGCTAGAATGCTCTGTGTAGGACGTTGAGATTGGTTGGATGGTTTCCATACGTAACCACCCGGTCTGTCTGTGGTATATGGCGTCGGGCCCCGGCCGGACCTACTGCTATATACTATGCGACGGATAGGGGGTGTTACAAATCCTGAGGTCTCCCCTTAGGGGTTTGATAATTCCTATCTTTTTCCTGCAAAGGTAAAGTTAATGAAGGCATAAATGGATGGTATATATTGCATGTACCAGAGTTTGCCTTTACAGAATAAAGAAGACGTGAATGCCTTTCACTGAGCTCTGCAACTTAAAGATGAGAGGAAAACATAGGAGCATAATAACTTGCAAGTACATGGTGGAGGCTTGCAAGCACCTGTTACACTTTACAAAAGGAAGAGTGAGGAGTATACAAGAAAGAAAAACGAGGTGCAAGTACCTGAAAGGAACTTGCAAGTGTTCGCTAGTTTCTACAAAAGAGAAGTTAGAAGTAAATACGGGATATAAAAGTAGCTTGCAAGTGTCTGCTGATCTCTGCAAGAAAAGAGTTAGGAGCAGGCAAAACATGTGAAAGTAGCTTGCAAGTACCTGTGAAGAAGCTTGCAAGTGTCTGTTGATCCCTGCAAGAAAAGAGTTAGGAGCAGACAAAATATGTGAAAGTAGCTTGCAAGTACCTGTGAAGAAACTTGCAAGCATCTGTTGATCTCTGTGAAGAGACTTGCAAGCATCTGCTGATCTCTGCAAGAGGGGAGTTGGAGGAAGATGTGGTATATGAAGGAGGGTTGCAAGTACCTGTGAGGAAACTTGAAAGTTTCTGCTGATCTCTGCAAGAGGAGAGTTAGAAGCAGATGTGGTATATGAAGGAGGGTTGCAAGTACCTGTGAGGAAACTTGCAAGCATATGATGATCTCTGCAAGAGGAGAGTTAGAAGCAGATATGATGAAAATACTAAGCTGTAATTACCTGGATAAGGCTTGCAGGTGCCTGCTAATCACTGCAAAGAGAAGAGTGAGCAGCAGACATAATATAATGAGCTAAGCTGCAAGTACCTGGAGAAGGCTTGCAGAAGCTAACTGTTGATAAGATAAGGTTGATATGATCATATAGCAGACGAAATGTCTGATGCACTCTGCCGATAATTGAATGACGATCAAACAAGAGTAGTGATCTTCTTGCTATATTAGAGATATCTTTAACATGAAGTCCAAATCAATGAGACGAGTGTTGACTGTTGATATGATAGGACAGGTATGATCAGATTAGCAGATAAGAAGCTTGAAGAATTCTGCCAATCTTAACTAGATTCCAATAAAAAGTCTTGATGATTAAGGAGTCGCAGATTCATTGATCAATGCTTGATGCCATTAACATTTTATAAGAGTAGTGAAGCTTTTATAAGTAGAGAGTTTGTAAGTCATCATCTGATAGAGATTATGCAGGCAACACATATAAGATGAGCATAATCAAAAATGATCGTTGCAAATCCTTTTGGTAGGTCGGATTTAACCTGTTCACATGTGAAAGAGGCAGTTAATAAAAAGAGGTCTATACTCGGAAGTGACCAAAGAAGGCTGGATGCTGCCACAGGTGTTCCCCGTGGGCCTTATGCATCGCTTGCCTGAGAATGGTCATCACAAGTATAGTACTACTAAGAGCAGGCTAACCGCGCATCCTTTAGAAGGGAACAAAAGGGAAAAGCACGGGAAATCCTGAGAAGGATCGGTAGATACACTACTCTCATGCCTCGGGTTACAACATCTCTGATCAATGAGACTAGTTGCGCCAAGCGGCCTAAAGCATTGCTTGTCTGTGGAAAGATCAGTGGAGTTGTGGGCCTCGCGAAAGAACGGATTGAGAGTACCATAGAGTGTTCGGCCATCATAGTTGTGAGATGATCGAAGAGACAAGGCTACGCTTGGTCGCCATTACTTGTCAAGCAAAGATCATCGTAATTGTAATGTATCCATAATGGAGCACAGCAGAGCTAACACATGGGGCCTCCCTGGCGCACACTCTGTGTTAGATACCGGCTAGGATCCGAAGTCCCGTATTCCACCGCATGAGAGTTTGATAGCTCCCACTACACATATGCGAACACTCCCCGCGATATGTGGTTGTTGTGGCCTTACGCCGGAATCCAATCTCGAGGGGGCCTATAGCAAGAATCGGCGATATCTCAGTGGTTCAGTGATCTCTTTGGCAAAGAGAAAAAGTAGAGGAGGAAACACTCCATAAAGGGAAATGTGTCAGTACATGATCTCTGAAGAAAACTTTATTGAAAGGCATGAATACTTAGAAGCGTTTTGAAGAGAAAAATGTTTAAAAGAGTAGGAGTAGAGATAACCCATCATGGTTGTGAAAAAATTTGGAGAACTATAAAGTTCTTTGCCGGCTTAGAATAGTCTTCCAAGCACGCCCTCGTCATCGGCATTGAAGCATTCAACAGGATTGTTGACAACGAGGAGAGGGGGTTCTTCAACTAGGCTCACTCCTCTTGAGCAACAAGGAATGTTTGCAACTTCTTTGCCCTTTGAGGTTGTTGGATCAGGGCGATCGTCTTTGGGAAATAGGTCACACATCTTACCCTGTCGCAGCATCTTTTGCACTAGTTGGCGGAGTGCTCGACAGTTCTCAGTCAGGTGGTCTGGGTCTTTGTGGAATTCACAATATGGATCTGGGTCTTTTGATCTTTGATCAGCTGGTCGATAAGGCTTCTTGTAGTTAGACCTATCCTTTATGATTTGGCTTACTTCTTGCATGGCTTCTTCTAGCTCAAAATCATGCAAGTCATCGTCTTGCTGCTGATGAACTGCAGCTGTTTGAGAAGTTGGAGCTGGTGGTAGCAGCAATGGATCCCGAGGACGATCTTGATCCCGGAAGGAGTATCGACGATGCTGAAATCTCCTTTCCCTCCTTGAGTTAGTTTGGAAATCTTTCCAAGGAGATCTCGGTGGTTGCTTGTGAGAAGGAGGATCCTTCTCTGATATAAGCCTAGAGACGAAGCCGGGGTTGCTCTTTTCACCTCGTATGTATGAGTTGGCTAAGGCAATCAACTCTTGGTATGTTCTCGGTGCACGAACATTGGCTTCAAACTTGAGAGTCCCTTCACGGAGACCGTGGATAAGAGCCACTCGATACATTTCTTGACCCACAATTTCGATGTCCAAGATTTCTCCCTGGAATCGATCAACAAATTGAGACCAAGTTTCATTCTCTCGCTGCTTGATCTCAAAGAGGGCTTGTGGACCGCCTTTTCTCTTAGTTGAAGTAGAGAATCTGAGCAAGAACTCCCTTCGCAGATCAGCAAAGGAAGTGATGAAGTGAGGGCGAAGACCGTAGAACCAATCCCTCACTTGTCCATCAAAGGTAGTTACAAGGAACTTGCACTTGGTTGCATCTGAGAGAGTTTTGAGAGCAATGGCGGATTCGAAAGCTTGAAGGTACTTCACTGGATTAGCCTCTCCAGTGTATATTGGTAATCATGGATCTCTGAAGTTTGCTGGAGTAGGTTCATGACGAACATTCTCTGAAAATGGCGAAGTCTCTTCCTGCTCTCCTACAACATAAGGATAGAAGGGAGCAAAGGTTGTGGCTGTAAAAGAAGCAGGAGGAGGATAGAAGGGAGCAGCAGCTGCAGGAGGAGCAAAGGCATGAGCTGATGGGTAAGGATGACTTCCCTGAAAGTTGAGAAATCTTGCAGGACTTCCCCGGGCTGCTTCCCGGAAGAAGTTTTGACGAGCTGCAAACTCTTCATCATGAGGTCGCAAAGGGGCTGCAGGCCCTTGCGGAAAGGTTGGAGTGTAAGGAGGATAGAACGGTGGGCAAGCCGGAGGATAAGCTTGAGGAGTCTTGGATGCTGGATTAATTGGAGTAGCTGGATCAACTGGAGCTGCTGCAGGATGAGTGTTTAATCACTATGTGATTGCAACAAGAATTTGGTTGATTGCTTGGAACTGCTGAGCATTTTCACGGCGCGATTGCTCGAAGGCCTCCCAGAGAGGATCTTCACTGGGACTTGGAGCAAGGTTCTCGGCTGATTGATGGTCTGACATGGCTAACTGTCAGTTTTCACCGTCTGTTCGGATCTGAAGGTCGCGTGTTAACTGTTGATGCTCAAAAACAGAAGGGGGCAGGTTGTTGCGGGCACCAGCAGCTAACGGGGGGTGTTTGATCTCACGGGCAAGGTGATTGAAGGACGTTGCGGGGATAGAGGAGAGAAGGAAGCTTCTGAGTGCTCGATAGTGGAGCAAACGCTTGTTCAAGGGTTACGGGGATAGAGGAGAGAAGGGCGTTGATCTGAGTGCAGAAATGGTTGGGAAGGTTGATCAGGAGCTGTCGAGCAGATGGTTGAGCAGCGGAGAAGCTTGATGAGCAGCGGAGAAGCTTGATGAGCAGCGGAGAAGCTTGCTGAGCAGAGGAGAAGCTTGCTGAGCAGAGGAGAAGCTTGCTGAGTAGAGGAGAATCTTGCTGAGCAGAGAAGAAGAGAGGGGCCGCTAGAAGCGACAACAACAGACTTCGCCCGCCGCGGCTTAAATGCCACTCTTACGACGGGCTTTCCTTTAATCAAGAAACAAGATTACAGCTTGCTAAAGTATCTTTACATGAGAAAGTAATAAAGGGTACAATGGGAGAAGCTGGCAGCTAAGGAAGAAGTTGCCAGCGGCTAAGGAAAAGAGGCTGCTAGCAGGCTGCACAGCTTGATGGCAAGCTGTGGAGGACTGGAAAACAGAGTCTGCAGGTCTTGCTGGCAAGCTGCGGAGGACTGGAAAACTGAGTCCACAGGTCTTGTTGGTAAGCTGTGGAGGACTGGAAAACTGAGTTCGCAGGTCTTGTTGTCAAGCTGTGGAGGACTGGAAAATTGGGTCCGCAGGTCTTGCTGGCAAGCTGTGGAGGACTGGAAAACTGAGTTCGCAAGTCTTGCTGGCAAGCTGTGGAGGACTGGAAAACTGTGTCCGCAGGTTTTGTTGGCAAGCTGTGGAGGACTGGAAAACTGAGTCCGCAGGTCTTGCTGGCAAGCTGTGTGGAAAACTGAGTCCGCAGGTCTTGCTGGCAAGCTGTGGAGGACTGGAAAACTGATTCCGCAGGTATTGCTGACAAGCTGTGGAGGACTGGAAAACTGAGTCTGCGGGTCTTGCTGGCAAGCTATGGAGGACTGGAAAACTGAGTCCGCAGGTCTTGCTGGCAGCGACAGTTTTCCTCCTGCGCGTCCCCCCCTAATGAGAGGTATCAGGGGCTATTTATAGGCCCGGGGAAGATCTTCTAGAAGCAGGGCCTAGTGAAGTCATCATGGGGACTTGTGCGGATTCGGCGAGCAAGCTGTCTGGCTGGGCGGACTGGGAGAAGGCAGGCCGCCTCCTTTGGGTTGCTGAGGCATAGGGGGCAGCCTGAGGAGCAGGAGGCCGCCCCTGGTGGGCGGCCTGAGACTGGAGGCCGCCCTTGGTGGGCAGCCTGGGCCAGGAGGCCGCCCCTGGTGGGCGGCCTGGGACAGGAGCCTAGTGGGTGGCCTAGGCCAGGAGGCCGCCCCTAGTGGGCTGCCTGGAACAGGAGGCCGCCACTGGTGGGTGGCCTGGAACAGGAGGCCGCCCCTGGTGGGCGGCCTGAAATAGGAGGCCGCCCCTGGTGGGCTACCTGGGCCAGGAGGCCGCACCTGGTGGGTGGCCTGGAACAGGAGGCCTCCCCTGGTGGGCGGCCTGGAACAGGAGACCTCCCCTGGTGGGTGGCCTGGAACAGGACGCCGCCCCTAGTGGGCGGCCTGGGCTAGGAGGTCGCCCCTGGTGGGCGGCCTGGAACAGGAGGCTGCCCCTAGTGGGCGGCCTGAGGCTGGAGGCCGCCCCTGGTGGGCGGCCTGAGGCTGGAGGCCGCCCCTAGTGGGCGGCCTGGGCTAGGAGGCCACCCCTAGTGGGCGGCCTAGGCCAGGAGGCTGCCCTTGGTGGGCGGCCAGAGACAGGAGGCCGTCCCTGGTGGGCGGCTTGAGGCAGGAGGCCGCCCCTGGTGGGCGGCCTGAGGCAGGAGGCTGCCACTGGGGGGCAGCCTGAGGCTAGAGGCCGCCCCTAGTGGGCGACCTGAGGCAATAGGCCCTCCCTATAGGGGAGATGGAATATCTCTTCCGGCAAGCCGGAGAATGAGTCCGTCGATCCCGCGACGGTGTCGGTCTAGGGTTGACGACGGCCGGGCTACCTGGCAGACTGAAGACATAGATCGCGTAGATCACCTCTTGCTGCTTTAGATTGCCTAATGCAAGGAAGTATGCTGCGCGGTTAGCATGCCTAACCGCACAACCTACGAGGGTGAGCTATGGGAACAGCCCGCCGTCTCGCAGAGCACGCGGTTGCTACGCGACCTGGGCGGACAGAGGAATCTGTCTGCCTACACTTTGGACTTGTCGCGAACTCCAGGAAGAATCTGAAGGTCGCAACTAGCGAGCTGGCGACCTTGGGAAGGATCGCCGATTTCTAGGTTAACAATTCCTGGGTTGACCGTTGTCCATCTTGAAGTCTAAGCGCTTGACCTTGCACAGGATGGCTGCATCATACTTGGACAACCAATCCATGCCCAATATCACGTCAAAATCTTCCAAGTCTATCACCTTCAAATCGACAAAGGTTAGAAAAACTCCTAACTGAATCAGACAACTCTGAATGCCTTGGTCCGATACCACAGAATTGCCAGAGGGAAACTTGACACAAAACGGGTTGGCAACAAGATCAAGGGTCAAACCGTGACGCTCTACGAAGGTCCTAGCCATTAACGAGTGGGTAGCACCGAAATCGAAAAGAATTCGTGCCCATCGGTTCTTGACCTTAAACTTTCCTATAAAATCATATACGCAACTAAGGAAACAAAGTACAGCCTGAAGTGGAACTGGCTGCAACAGGGGCTGAGCCTGCGAGCACTTTGAACTGAAATGTCATACTTGCTCGCATAGAAAGCATCCTCTTTTCCTTCCCCAATAATGGGCAGTGTCGTGCCCCTTTTTATTACACGCAGAACAGACTAAATCTCCCTTAGGAGCACTCTGAATCGCATGAACTTGCTCCTGCGTCTGGGGTCCTATCCTCTTGAAGCGTCTTTCGAACGGATGGCCTGGCCGGCCATAGAAACTGTATATCTCCTTACTTCTTTTCCTCAATGCAATACCCGATTCTTGGGAACTCTTACCCTCACCGGTCTTCCTCTTATCCTTTCTCATTTGTCGACCTCAATTCTTGGCATTGTCAATCGCATCATCCTTCAGAGCAGCCTCCACAACTTCAGCATAGCTTTCAGATCCATAAGCACTAGCTAGCTGCTGGATATAATTCTTAAGACCACCCAGAAATTGATTAATTATGTTAGACTCTGAAGACACCATGTCCGGGGAAAATCGGCTCAGTTTGTTGAACTCTACCTCGTACTCGGTAACAGTAAGTTGCCTTTGCTTAAGCTGTAGGAAATCATTCATCAAACAGTCTCGCTCGACCCATGGAAGAAACTTTTTCAGCAACAACTCCTTAAAAGATTCCCATGAATACCCATCCTTAAGGTTCTCCTTCTCTCTCAGCCACCAACTCTTGATAAGTTCCTTGATTTGATACGCAACGACCATCACCCTCTTGTCCGCTGAAACTCCTGAATAAGGAAACATCTCCTCGATGGCTATTATCCAATCATCCAATGATATGAAATCTACTCTATCATCATAGATAGTGGTCTTAGTCTCTGGAAATGTGAAATAATCGTCATCTCTGGTGGCAACAACACCGGGAACACCAGAGGAGCAGGGGGGACAGGAACAGAAACAGTCTGATCCACCGCAGGGTCCTGCACTCTCAGCAGCTATCCTAACACAACTGATAAAAATGCTTGGATCTGCGACTGCATCTCCACCATTTGTCTGGACAAAGTATCAATACTCTACCGCAGACTTTCAATCACCGCTTCACACTGCACACCTGAAGACTCGCCCTTCGACTGGGAGTCGACCTAGTCGCCACACTCTTAGGTGCCATTCTAATAAAACAACGAACACTAATCAAAACCTAGCTCAACCGCTAGTAACAAACAACATAGTCCAGACAAAACATACTTAAGTACTTTCTCATGCTGCTAACTTGTTCTGGGATTTTCAATTATGATGTCATGCCTAGACTTAGGATGATATACCGTCATCCTATTGACTCATGTGCCTAAACCATGAATGCATGAATTTCTTATTCCCTTTGACTCAACCATGTGTGTACATATGTCATCATGTAAATCTTTAGCTTGGCACGCGTGCTCATCATGTAAATCTTTAGCTTGGCACGTGTGTTGATGCAATGTTATGTCATGCATGTTGTGTTGTGCAATCTAAAAAGGCCTTAATGTATGTTATGAGAGACGTACACATGAAATGTTATGCATCCCATACTACATAACATCGCATGCAACGAAAAAAGAAAACGTGCTAATGGGTACCCATGTGATGGTGGTTATGCATCCCATACTACATAACCGTCACATGTTGCCACCTATGGTGGATCCACATACAAACACATATTATGCATCCTATACTACATAATATGCCTCTTATACTTCTTATCATGCTTATGAGTATAGTGTTCATTCTTTAACCAAGACGTACTAATGACACATCGATGTGTGTATGAAATGACGCTAGACGACTAACACAAATATGAGATAGCTGTTCGACCAATTGCCAAACAAACCATCCCTCTGATACTAACTGTCATAACCCGCATTTTCTCCACATTTAAAAGATGTATTAGAGTAAGGATAAAACACGCGTCATGATGCCACGTCATGCAGGGGATAGCTGCGGACGCTCAGCAGACTCCAACTCTAGTTTTCATAAGGAATTCTTAAGTTATTATGAAAGAGATTCAGTTTTAAGTTAAGGTGGTCGTATCCCTCGGCTCAGTGGATCAACTAGTCCACTAGAAAAATATAGTTATACGCTGTGAAAATACTTTGATTATGTTGATTTAACATCCTACGTGAGCATAAACATCCACGAAGGACCACCCGCGGCATGCAAGACTCTAGATTTATCATAAGTATAAAAATAGTTTTTACGTTAGCTAGAAATAGTATTTTAATTTTAGAAAGATGTCATGTATGAAATACTAGTATTGATACTTTTATAAGTTAAAATATCTAATATGCAACCTAACATAAAGACTTCCCAGAGAGCAAGTAAAAACAACCACAAATAGGTAAAACTAGCAGCTTAGCAAAATACTTAACATTTAAAAGAAGACAACTAGTGGGCGTCAACAACCTGACATGAACCCACTGAAAGAATATATGTCTGTACTAACAAGTAAACAACCAAGAACTACCTCACAAGGGTGAGGAAAACCTCTGCTACAAGTAGTCCACTAGTAAACTCCCAAACCTAGCCGCTCAACCGACTACAGACCTGAACCTGAGGCATTCAAAATAAGAACACCTCAGCAAGAAAATACAAGTGGCAAAAATAATCAATTAGACAGCAATCAAGTAAAAACAAGAAGGGGATTACCAAACCCTACTATAAGGAAAAACTGACATCCTCAGCCACTAATCCAACAAAATAGACAAGTAAGGAAAAAGTACTCATCAGTAAAGTAAGCCAAATGCACCGAGTGCGATAAGTTACCATGCTTCGCTCAAACTTGTAGAAGCAAACAGCCAACGTGGAACCAAACTATAGGAAGAAAATGGGCTACACGGTCCTAAACATGTGAATCATAAACACTTGTAAAACCACAGATCTGATTCGGCAACCAAAATGTCCAATAGCGAACTATCAGACCCAAATGTCTCAGAGGCACCACAGTGGCGGCCATAAGTCCCAACAAACCTAAAACAACCTGTAAACAGAGACCCAAAACAAACTACCACATGCAATGATTCACGAAACGGCGTCCAATTGGCGGTCCTTTATCCACTGCCGATCTAGCCGTTAAACTCAACCTAAAAACCCAACAAAACCCAAATACCAAAGTCTAAACACTTCCCATGACAAACAGGACAAACATACCCAAAATAAACCCTAAGGACTAAACTCGATGAATCAGACAAATTCAGCAAAATATCCATGTCCTGGACAATTTGACGAGTATACCCGACGATTTACGGCGATACTCGACGAATTCCTATACTACTCGGCGGAAATGACTTGCGACAATCGGCGATACTCAACGAACAGACTGGAGATACTCGACGAACTGACTTTAGCTAACCTATGATATTCGATGACTTCAAATGATTCACGCTGAACTTTGCTTGGAAACTTTACGATTGATGATACTCTGCGAATTCCTATACTACTCGGAAAAAATGACTCAAGCGATACTCAACGAATTCTAATGATACTCGACAAAATGACCTATGATACTCGTCGAAAAAGACATGGCGACAATCGGTTTCACTCAGCGAATTCTCACCTTGATCATACACGACGAATTCTGATACTCGCTGAATCATCCACAAATACTCAATGAAAATCCCTTATCCAAACCCAACAAATTTCCCTTAGGCTAGTCCACTATACTTGCCGAATCCCGCCACCTATACTCGACGAATTATCACCCGATACCCGCCGAGTTTCACTTAAATCGAAAACCAGTATGTATCAGTTGGCCGAAACCCGACACTACCCTAGGGGATTATTTCTTGGTTTTATCTACAACCATTCTATTCTCTAAGGGAGTAAGAACTGAAGGAAAGTAAATACTAGCAATGGACATGCAAGGGGGAGGAATCCACTTGCCTTTAACCTTCTAAGAAACGCCGCTCGTTCGCACCGTAACAAGGATCGGCCGTAAAAAGGCCCTAGCAATGTTTCTTGAAACTTTTGGAGGGGAAATGGGTCAAAATCGCTAATGCTAACGTATAAAAATCGAGGAATCGGGGAACTTACCAAGATCGCGTAGCTCTCGTCAAGAGCTTTCCGAATCTCAGGTTTATTGATGAATCCGACCACCGGATCTCTGGAAATCGCTGGCCGAACGCATGCGCTGTCCGCCGCCCGTCCTCTTTCGCAAAAAGCTTCCACCGTCTGGTTCAGGAAGAAGGTGAATAGTAGTGGGTAGGGTTTTCGATTTATGCGTAAATATTTATAAATAATATAATAATAATAATAATAATAATAATTAAATAAAGCCAAATCGACCCGAAATCCAAACAACCTCGGAATTTAACGAAATTCGCACCGTTGCTAAATACTGACGCTACGAATCCAATAGAGAAGTCAGAATCGAGATGCGATAAACCAAACTAGGGCAAACACCTCCCAAAGCCAAAACAGAAGCATTCCCAAAAAGACTCCACCGAGTCAACAATATAGACCCAGCTCGCAAGGGAATCTTGTAAACAGGCTAAACCCAGCCACACTAAAAACCTAAAGAGCAAAAACCACGCTCTAACCATGACACATGCCAAACTTGTGTTAACATAACGCGCTGACGTTAAAAATACGCTAAAAAAGAATTACACTAAGCATCAAAAAATCGGGGGCGTTACATATATCCTTTTATACCCTTGACTATTATCAATAGGCTCAAGAAATGTCTTGTCAATGGTATGGACGAGAATAAAATACTCTATCTATTCTTCATGCACTAGCGCCAAGTTTGAATCGCATCAAACTATACGGTCTCAATGATAGCTTTTAATCTTGTCGGATATCATTAAGCAGAATCTTATTTCTCAACAGTATCGACCTTGGCACTAAGAACTGCACCTTTTTGCATCTTGATTCTGAGTGTTCTCCATGATCATGCCAATAACGTAGAGACTCATATACTGATCTCAATGATATCTTCTCTTTTTTGCTCTAAACATGTTTTATATTCAACATTATATAACATGCATAATCATGAAATAGATATGTCATCAAATACAATATGGACTTAACATTGTAAGTGTTGCTTCTTCAAATCTTTGAATATTGAGGGCAATATTCCCAATAGAATTCTACTCTCATATCAAGGTATCAACATCTAGAAAGTCCATTAAAAGCAAGATAGGGGACGTAAAGGTTAAGATTAGTCCTTAAATTATTGCATAGACATTCCACGTTTCATCGACCAAGATAGAGGAGGAATAGGAGATTTCTCCTCAAGAAATAATTGATGCCTTGGACTGGTGTGAGTTTTGTGGAGAGAGATATGGATCTCTAGAAAGGAAACATTTCAACCAGAGAGGAAAACTGCTAGCAGATATTATTGGGAAGGTCATTCTCTACAAGATTGGATCCTATGATAGAATCTCCAAGCCCATATTTGAATTAGTTACAAGAGTCATTTTATAGAAGAAAACCAACTGGACATTGGTGATATTACAAAAACTCTTGAGCAATCTTCAAGTACCTAACTTAGGTAGAATTCTTTCATTGTACCTTATCAATGCATATCCTATATATTTCAGCAAAAAAAGGAATGAGAATTCATTATATGAAAAGAATGGATATCAAGACATTGGAAAGATATACCAGGGTACTGCCTAAAGGTCAAACTGAGTAGAAGGGGAAGAGAAAAAAGAAAGAAAAGAAGGTGGTTGTGTAAGAGGACTCTGAATCTAAATCAGAAAGCAAGAGTGCTAATGACCAAGTAGATAGTGATCCAATTCATAATCCATACTTGTCACCTTCTAATGAGGATAAAGAAAATCTTCAAGACATAAGCATTCAAGTGCATCTTGATGTAGCCATTACAAGTTCACCTCTGAAAGTGGTTGGTGCTGTTGAGGGGGAGTCAGTTGTTCAGTAGAAGTCCAGTGCCCCATTTGAGGGGGAGTTTGCTGGAGAAGAGAGGATTGATTCATTGGAAGATTTCTTAAGTGGGAATGATGATGTTGAGGGGGTGCATCAACCTGAGCTCCCTACTCGGGTAGGTAATGTGCCTTTTCCCATAGAGACTAATACAATAACTCATACTGAGTTGGTTGATCAAGAGTACCTGGGGATAAGTTTAAAACAAGCTACTGCTATATTTCAACCACAAATGTCACACAATTAACCATCCTCAAGCACTATTGATAGTTCAATTCTCTCAACGCTAAAAGCTCTACTGGATGAGCAAGCAACATATTTGAAACTATACATTGATGAGAAAGTAAAAGTAATAAAAGATGAGATCTTTTATGAAGTCTAAAAAGGAAAAGATGAAATCATGGATGATCTAGATTTTCTAAAAGGTGATATTGCATATATTAATGCTCAAATCACACAATGGTTTAATAAAGCAGCTAGCACAGTGTACCAATATGTTAAGATCTTAACTTCAACAGATGAAATCCTAAGGCTATATACACAGGATATTACTAGTATGAAGCAGTATTTAAACCAAATAGATGAGACCATCAGACAAGTTGTAGATCATATTGAATGATATGTGTATTCCACTAAAGTTCAGGCTATGCAGCTAACTAAATAATCAAGAGATGCTATTCTGGGAGACAATGAAAACATATTTAAGACTTTATCAAGTATATTTGAGTCCAACACTTCTCATCTGTATACCAAAATTTTTGAAGAAGCCAAAAAAGGGGAGAATATCAATGCAGAGCAAGATCTATGGGTTCTGTAAGGAATCAAGATTGCTCTCCACTTACCTCTACTAGATGCTAATTGGCCCTCTGTCTTTGATTTAAGAGCACATGAGAGGGTAGCTCAGGATGTTCAACTATCCATGAGAAGGAAGAGAGAAGGGCTCATGCTACATGAGGAGTTCATGGTCATGAAGAGATATGAGCATGCATAATACCCAAACTTTGAATATTTGAGTGATAATTCCAAATTAATCATCATTAATGCCTGGATACATCATGGTCAAATCTTAAGTGTATTAACAGCATCTATCTTGTAGAGGAATGGATCAACCACTTGGAAAGACAATGTCTGAGGGAAAGCATTTATAAGGAAAATCTGGTTAGGAAGAACAGCCCAAAGAGGATGCCATCCAAATATCTTCCTAAACCCTTCCTATATCAAGAGAAGAAATCAAGGCCAACAATGCTGAAAGGATAAAAACGGAAATAGGTGAAGGATCACAAACATCTACATAAAAGAGAAAGAGTCCAGACTCTGTTGATGTGATCAACTAGCCAATTGACAAACATTCTGTACTTTAAAGTCAAAGAACATATGTGTGGATAAAATTTATAATGATTGTTAATGGACATATGTTCCATAACTAAACCCTCTAGCTGAACACACACACACACACACACACACACACACATATATATATACATACATACATTTATATATATATCTGTGATTGGTTGTGCCTAATGCTTGTTATGTTTATTCAAATTTTTCATCTCCTATATTTATGATAATATGATTTTGTTGTTGATGCATCTTATCATTGATTAAGTGTTATGCCTTCTTCAAATAGGGGGAGAGTTTTGGGAATGTTGCCCTCAATATTCTAGGATTTAAAGAACCATCACTTGCAACATCTAATGCATACTGTATTTGATGGAATAACTATTTTATATCTGTGCAAGAGTTATCTCTAAAATAGTTTAGAGAAGAGTTAGTGCATATGGAACACTATCATTTAGATACATGAAGGACCTGATGGTATCATCTTGACGTGGAGTGAATCAAGATGGCATCATCTCAAAGTAACTATAAAAGCACCTTCAAGCTTTAAGGAGAATACCATTGATATCGGTATATGGTTTTCTACGGTATCGGCATGATCGTGGAATTCTTCAAGATGATATTGTGGAGAAGTCGTATAAAGAGGCAGAATTCAGCGCTATGGTTGATACCGTTCAGAAATAAGAATTTTCTCAATGATTTCGCGCTGATATAGTTTTTATTACCATTGAGCACACATAGTGGTGTGATTTCAAAATTGGCAGTGACACATAAAGATCCGTCAATTCTTTCTATTCCTCTCCATACTTTGACATGACATTTTCTAATCAAAGGACCATTAGAAATGTCAAAGGTATTTAAAGAAAAGTTAGGGTAATAGAATAGAAACTTCTCACCTTTGCTCAATCCTACTGAATTGTGAGAAACAAGCAGCAATGAAATTTCACTAAGTAAGCTCTATGTGAAGAAGTTCTGAAAGAGCAAGGAGGAGTCAAGCTTCACAACTCCAGATGGGTATTCTTGCTACTATAAAAGAAGATCAAGTAGAAGAGTCCTGGGTCTATTCTGACTGAAGTCATCTCATCATTTAGGGGCTGCTTCAAGGAGTTTGCTTCCACAACAAAAGCAGTTAAAGACTCAAAAGTTTAAGGTTTATTTTTTTGATAGATCTGAGTGGTAGGGTTGTTGTCTAAGTTGTACGTGCTTTGATCCTGAGGTAGAGCTATTACTTGAGGTAGGGTTATTGTGCCTGAGGTAGGATCATTATGTGGATCTAAGGTAGGAGACTAAATGGGCATCTGAGCTATAGGAGTTAAAGTACTCAAAGTTGTAGGGCAATTGTCTGAGGTAGTGCTAGTGAGCCTGAGGTAGGGTTATAGAGCCTGATGTATGGTCTTAGAGTGGACTTGAGTGATTCCGAGGAATCTGAGTTGTAAGCACCTGGAGCTGATGTCACAACTCACATTTTCTCCAAATTTAAATGTTTATCAGAGTAAGAGAAAACACTCCCCATGATGCCATGCCGTGCAGGGAATAACTGTAGACGTTTAGGCAAACTCCAATCCTAATGCAGTTTATGAAAGTACCAAGTCATGATGTGAGAAAAATATGTTTCAAGTTAAGTTTTGATGGCCGTATCCCTCGGCTCAGTGGATCAACTAGTCCATGACTAAAAATATAAGTATACACTGTGAAAATAGTTTGTTTACAATGGTTAACATCCTTCATGAGCATAAACGTCCCCATAGGATAGCTCATGTTATGAATGGCTGTAGATTTAATATATGTATAGAAATTAGTTTGTACGTTTAATAAGATACAGTGACAATAGCTTCAAAAGATGTCGTGCATGAGGTAATAAAGATAATACTTTTATACTTTAAAATATCTAACATGCAACCTAGCATAAAACCTTCCCAAAGAGCACCTAAATCCACACAATCATATAGAAAAAAAGCATAGAAACTAACAAGTACTTAACAATAAACAAAAATCCAGTGAGAGTCAATAACCTGACACGAACCCACTAAAAGATGTGTATGTTTGAACTAAAAGAAAACAAACAACAACTACCTCACAGTCGTTGAGGAAACGACAACTGCTAATTACCAGCCAAAAACCAACCCTAGTCGCTCAACCAGCTACTTCTCCAAATATGGGGAATTCAAAGAAAGAACACCTCAGCAAGAATAAAAATACAAGTGGAGATCAAAGATCAAAAGGTTAGCAATAAACCAAAAAAAGATAAAGGGTTATCAACCCAAACAAAAGAAAGTTGTCAAATCTCAGCAATTAATCATATGACATTGGTAAAAGATTTACTTATTGAGTTCAAAAGTAAGAAAGTTGCACCAAGAACGAAACAAAGCCATGCTTCGAGAATATTTGCAAAAGTAACCAGAATAACATATATTTATACAATACGAGGAAGGAGACTTAATAACTCTACTCATATGAAGCATTAGCAATGGTAAAAAATGGTCTTGAGTCTGTGGACACATTGTCCAACCCGAACTTACCAACCCAACATATTCCAAGAAGGTACCATGGTGGTGGCAAAATTGTCCAACACAACCTGACAGTCCAATTGTCTCAACAAGACACTAGGGTCATAACAACTTTGTCCAACTCAACCCAACAATCAAAATATTTAAAAACTAGGTGCTGTGGTGGTGAAAACATTGTCCAACTCAAAACACAGATCAAAAACAAGCCTGATAGTGTAATCATTCACAATTTGGCACCAGGTTGGGGGTCCTTTATCCACTACCAACCAAAGACCATACATAACATACATAAACACCTATAACCTCAACCAGAATACAAAAACTCTCTTTGACATAAATGAAGAAAATTCCCAAGTGATACCCATTCTAAGTCATACTCGATGAATTCAACTTAATCTGGCAAAAAAAATTCTAAGTCAACACTGATTCATTCAGTATACTCGACAAATCAGTAGACACACGATGAATTTCACTCAACAACAATCATCAACTTGATACATGATGAATCGGCGAACAAATTACAAGTTACGAGAAAAGTTGCGAGTGAACTCAACACCTGGCCTACACTCAACGCCGCATTGAGTGCATTCAACGCCCTCAGCGCCAAATAGTTTTACTCAGCGAAATAACCTTCACTCAACGTCGCGTTGAGTCCACTTAATGCCGCGTTGAGTCCACTCAACACTTTTGACTTAGTCTGAATTGTACTCAATGCTGTTTCACTCAACACCATGTTGAGTGCATTCAGTGCACTCAACGCTTTTGGGTAAGCCTCACAAACAACTCAATGCTAAGTGAACTTCACTCAACACCATGTTGAGTGCATTTAGCGTACTCAACGCTTTTGCCTTATCCTCACAGATCACTTAATGCCAAGTGAACTTCACTCAATGTCGTGTTGAGTGCATTCAACGCACTCAATGCTTTTGCCTTAGCCTCACAGACCACTCAGCACCAAGTGAACTTCACTCAATGCCACATTGAGTGTATTCAATACACTCAATGCTTTTGCCTTTGTAACACCCCCTATCCGTCGCATAACATATAGCAGTAGGTCAGGCCGTGGCCCGACGCCTTATACCACAGACAGACCGGGTAGTTACTAAATGGAATACCATCCAACTAATAACCAACGTCCTACACAACGTCATTCTAGCATAAACAATTATTAAAAGTTGCAAATTAAAGAACCCAGCGATAGGCATGAATGTCCACTACAAAACCCAATAGGAATGAAGTTTAATACACAAGTACAATGGCCTTAAGGCCTTACAATTGTTTACTTAAATAAAATGTATCTTCCATACCACGGCACGCAGGCAGGTCACACATGAATAAACAAGTAAACATTCAAAATTTGGCCTTCGAGGGCCGGCTCAGCAACTTGGGCTTTAGCCCGCTATTTATCGCTCGGCTCCGCAGCACCTGCAAGCAACAATCCACCGCACAGTGGAAAACAAAGGCAACGAACAGCTATGCTGACCAAATTATAACGATCCCGCCCCCAAACTCTGGGCGGCGATGCTCTTTTCCCTGCAATTTGTTAGCATAACCAAGCAGTATAGATTAACACTTCAACACAGGCGTGGGCATGCACAGCCACACACCTCGTGATCTCAGGGCACATTCTTGGTGAACCGGTCAACGTCACGTCAATTCAAGCCATAGATGTCTCGGTCTCACCACCGCTACTAGGATGGCCAATCTTACGAGCATTTTGTCTTTCCGGCATTGGTCACGTCATTTTAAGCCATAGACTGCCTAAGACCCTCCATCTATGCCAACGGCTCCTACCGAACGACATAGAGCGGGTACAGTTCCGCCTAACCCATTGCTCGCATAGCAACGATAATTTAAGCCATATGCGCCGGTCAAACTTTCCCTAGTCCCAATCCGATACACACTTTACATAACCCAGTTATGTACAAGTTGGCTCCCAGGCCACCATCCTGGCAGAATCACGCATCTGCCGAGTTTTTCGGGTGCGCCTTGGAGTTAATCCCCAAGGCTCCCTGTTGCAATCTACCACATAGAAACCCGAAAAACAAACATTCGCACAGAGTCTTCTCCGGTCACTTATGCAATACAACATCACCGATCCAGACAAACTTGTCCGGGTAGGCTTCACACATCATGCCTATATCCATTCTCGATTACGGACTCTACATGTACACAATGGGGACTATTCATGTCTACCCGAAGGAACGCCTCAACTCACCGCAAACTCGTGAGAGCGGGCTTCCTATGCAAAGGAAAAGAGGACTTCACATATCCTAGGATGTGAATCATTAACCTAGAATTTTTCCTCAGCGCCATGGAAATGTATGCGGATGAAAAGCACCGCAATCTCCTCGCCTCCGTAGATCCGAAGTCGGCTTGCAATTTGGAGCCCCGTAGCTCCGCCGTTGACCGGATCTAGCCCCCCTTTCTTCTTCCTTGCTCTCCCCTCTCTCTAAACTTTAAAAAGAGTTTGGTAGGATGAAATGAAGGATTTCCAACCCTAAACCCGGGTATGTCCCAGTAGGATGAAATGAAGGATTTCCAACCCTAAACTCGGGTATATCCCAGCAGGAACAAACCCGGGTACACAACGGTGACGTTACCAAAAGCCGTTACCTCCTCGGGCCTATAAATAGCCTCCCATAACTCTCATTTGGGGGACACGGACACACACACGAGGACAACCATCGACAAGGTCAAGGCATCAGATCATGCAGACTCAACTTCTTAGTCCGTGCGACCTTTGCATTCCTCACTGCCTGATCGGGCAGTCCGCTCGACTTAGTCAAGAGTGCTGCGGAATTAGCTATCTGCGTGGTCTGCCGACCTCTCTGCTCAGTCCGTGCGACCTTTTTGACAACTTCTTCCCTTAGCCGCCAGCTTCCCCCTTTGTACCCTTTATTTGCTTTCCATGTAAAGGTGCAACTCAAGCTGTCATACTGAATATTAATCAAAGGAAAGCCCGTCACAAGAGTGGCATTTAAGCCGCGATAGGTGAAGTATGTTGTTGCCGCTGCTAGCTCCCCACTCCTCTTCTCATCACACCTCTCTCGGCTTCAACCTGCAAAGCCAACCATCAAAGTAACCATCTTCTCGACAGTTCCTAATAAACCTCCCAACCATCTCCGAACTCGGATCAACATCCACCTTTCCTCTATCCCCACATCCCGGATCGATCGTGCTCCGCTCTCGAGCAAGCCAGCGGAAACTCGTTGTTGGGTACATTGGTTAAATGTACCTGATTTGAAGAAGCCTCACCTAACTCAATGATATACATCATAATGTATTTGATGTATGTTGAGTTTACTTGTGCAGGTTAAGTAATTACTGGACTGAAGCAAAAGGTTTCTAAGTCCATGTGTCGACACCCAGAGGGAAAGTGTCGACATTTAAGAAGACTTGTGTCGATACCCAGACAAGCAGTGTCGACACTTGGAGTCATTGTGTCGACACCTGGGATGCAGAGTCGACACCAAACAGAAAGTGTCGACACAAGGAGCTGTGTCGACACTCAGTGAAGAGAAGTGCAGACAGAAAGTGTCGACACAAGGAGCTGTGTCGACACCCAGTGAAGCTGTATCTACACCAGAAAGTGTCGACACTTGGAGATGTGTCGACACTCAGCAAAAGTCAGCAGAAACTAAGTTAAAGTGTCGACACCAAGAACAAAGTGTCGACACTCAACAGAAGAGTCAGCACATGAAGTAAGTGTCGACACCTAGAACAATGTGTCGACACTCAGCTGAAGACTCTACACTTGAAGAAAGTGTCGACACATGGAGCTGTGTCGACACTTAGCAAAGAACAGAAATATCAACAAAATATTCTAAGTACAAGTGTCGACACTAAGGGAATGTGTCGACACTCAGCTGAAGTCTCAACAGAAGAATCAAGTGTCGACACAAGGAGCTGTGTCGACACTCAGCAAGTATCAACATAGAAGACTATGTGTCGACACCAAGAAGCAGTGTCGACACTTAACAGATTCAACACAAGAAGTTGTGTCGACACAAAGGAGATGTGTCGACACTTAGAAGAATTCAGCAAGTTACAGAAGATCAAGTACTTGTGTCGACACTCAATTTCAGTGTCGACACATGCAGAAGAATCTGTGTCGAGACGTAGTATCTACAACACAAGGAGTTGTGTCGACACCTTGTAGACTTGTGTCGACACTTACACAACTGGTGTCGACACTTGGTCTATAAGTGTCGACACTTAAAGACAGAAAGTCTCGACACTTTCAGACAGTTAGAGATTTTCAAGAATTGACTGGATGACTTGACAGCTGCCGTTCCAGCCGGTCTACAGCACCTGTCAGAGATGTCAGAATTCAGTTATGGACCGGACCAGCCGGTTACCATGAAGAAGGCCTATAAATAGGCTCATACAGTTTACAGAAACAGTTGTTGTTGAGAAGCTGGACAGATTGTTGTTGAACAAGTTATAAAAGTGGTTCACAGAGTTATTGATCAAGTATCAAATCAAGAAGATCTAGCTGTGCAGATCTAAGAAGTTGGAGAGAGATGGCTCCATCCAAGAAATCAGCTGTTGGAACTAGGCTGAGAAGAAGGGTTCAGATTTATTCTGGATCTTAAGAAGCAGAGATCAAGGATCAACTGCAGGAGGATTCATTCTTATTCAGTTCTACTTTCAAGAAGCTTTGAAGAAAGCTAAGTCAGATTGAATCCAGCTGAGTTCTTCCAAGAACTCATCAAGAAACTCTTAACTCCCCTCTCTTGTTTCTGAGTTGTTGAGTTAATATTTGTAAAATCATTTTAACTTGTAGGATCCTTTGGATCTGAGTGAATTGTAAGCCTGTAATTATAAAGGCTGAGGGTAGGGCTTGAGAGCCTGAGTGTAGGAGATTGACATCTCTGAGTGTAGGCCTTGTTAGCTGAGTGTAGGCCTTGATTGGCTGAGTGTAGGCCTTTGTGTCTGAGTGTAGGCTTTGGGAAAAGCTGAGTTGTAGGGCCTTGGGCCTGAGGTGTAGGAACCAATTTGGGTTCTGAGCTAGTGGAGAAGTTTGGCCGAATCTAGTACACTGCTAGATAGGCGAAGGGGGAAAGTGGATGTACCCAAAGCTTGGGGAACCACTATAAAACACTGTGTTTGCTGTGCTGTGATTGTGTTTTGCTGTGTGATTGCTGTGATAAAGTAGAGTAGATTCTGTGATATAACTGTTTGCTGCCATTAAAGTTTAAAAAGGATTAGGTCACCTATTCACCCCCCCCCCTCTAGGTGTTTAGGTACCATATCTTTCAAGTGGTATCAGAGGGAGGTTCCTCAAAAAGGACTAACAGTCCGAGGAGATCCTGAGTGGCAGATTCAGTCTAAGTCCAAATACAGATTTAAGAAAATCAAGAACCATGGGTTCCTCTGAAAATCACAAGGAATTGGGTTCCATGAAATTGCCCATATGCAGGAAAGAGATCTTTGGGATCTGGAAGGAAAGGGTAAGGCTGTTTATGGAGGCCTCAGACCCTAGGATCTACATCACAGTAAAGGAAGGGCCTTATGTGCCCATGAAGATATCTGTTCTAGATGCAAATCAGAGAACTCCAAAGGATTTCTCTGAAATGACTAAGGATGAGATTGTCCTAGCCACCATGGACAAGAGGGCACAAAACATTATAGTGAGTGTCATAGATGATGCAACATTTCAGAATCTTATACACTGTAAGACAGCCAAAGAGATGTGGGACACTCTTATTGTGTATATGGAAGGATCTGAAGAAGTTAGACAAGATAGAAAATCCTTGCTAAATCAGGAGTATGAAAGTTTTAGATAAGGAAAGGGTGATAGCATAACTGAATGCTATAAGAAGTTCTACATAATAGTGAATGAACTCATGTCTTATGGAAGAGAGTTCAGTAACTATGAACTAAATGACAAGTTTCTAAGCTCCCTAACCAAAGATTGGGACACCAAGATATGTATCATTAGAGAAATGGCTAAGTTGGGAGAAATTCCTCCACCTACACTGTTTGGCAAATTGTTGTCATATGAGATGCAGTTGACAGTGAGAAAAGAGGAGGAGAAATCAATAAGAACTGAGCACAAGGAAAGAACAGTAGCCTTCAAGACAGAAGCCTCTAGAAAGTGCAGAAATAAGTCACCAACTCCACCTCCAAAGGTAGTTGAATCAGAGACAGATGAGTCAGTCAGCACAAAGTCTGAAAGCAGTGAAAGTGATGAAGACTTTGCTGCCTTCACTAGACACTTTCAGAAATTCTTGAAGAAGAAACAGTGGAGGTCAAGACCTTCTACTTCAAAAGGAAAAGAAGATTTTTATCAGGATAAAAAGGCTTCAAAGAAGGACAGGAAGAGGACAAAATCTAGCAAGGCAACTGGTTCAAAGATAGTATGCTATTGCTGTAATAGACAAGGCCATGTTATTGCAGATTGTCCTGAAAAGAGAAAAGAGTCTAGTGACAAGAAGAAGACTCATTTTAAAGGCAAGAAAGAGAAGTCTTTTGTTGCCAAGAAGGAGAAGACTCTATCAGATATCTCTTCTTCAGAAACTGAGTCTGATGCTGAGGCATACATAGGGTTGTTTGCTGAAGAAGAAGAAGAAGAAGAATTCATGCAGATAATGGAGTCTATTTATGAACAAGAAGACTGTCAGTGCCAAGGACTGATGGCATTGACTGAGAGTGACAAAATCCTGGAGCAGCCAGGACCCAGTAAGGTACAAAGTTCAACTCTAAGTTCAGTTTCTTGTTCAAGTACAGAGTCAGATTCTTCATCATCAAGTGATGAGAATGTATCTGAGTCTGAGGATGGTATTCATCAGCTTATAGATGAATATAAAGTACTGTTGCAAGCTTACAAGAAAAGCAAGTCCCTAGCCAAAAGTCAGGCAAAGGAAATTGCTGATCTTAAAGCTGCTGCAACAGATTCTGAGAAGCAATTTGATCAAAAGCTTAATGAGATAGCCAGGCTGAAACACATAACAGTGATTCAGATGGGGACTATCACCTATAAGAATGATCAAATCAAGAGTCTGGAGATCAATCTTCAGAAAGAGAGAGAGCTTGTTGCTAGGTTTTCTAAACCTAAGTCAGTGCTACCTTTAATTGATGAATTTGTTCATCATAAAGGTAAGGCTGGACTGGGTTTTATTAGACCTGCAAGGACTGAGCAGTCCAAGCCCAAGTCCAAGGGCAAAGCTCCAACATTCAACAAGTCTGCTGTAGATAAGACAGCAAAGACAGTACCTAAGCAAAGGTACAATAAGTTTGAATGCTGGTGCTGTGGCAAAGTTGGCCATTTTGCAGTGGACTGTTGGCACAATGCTAGTGCCAAAGTGAGTACCAAACTACCTGTTGGAAAGCCAGTAGGTAGCTTTGTCAGATTGCAAACTAACAAGTACCAAGGACCCAAGAATTCTTTGGGTTCTAAGGTTCATTAATCTGTTTTGCAGGTGAGTCCAAGTGGCCATACCCCAACATGGTACTTGGACAGTGGATGTTCCAGACATATGACTGGAACTAGAGGATTACTAAAGGACTACATACCAATAAAAGATGGTCCAAAAGTCACCTTTGGTGGTTCTGAAAAAGGAATCATCAAAGGATTTGGTAACATTTCTAGCAACTTGGTTACCATTACTCAAGTGGCTTATGTTAAAGGGTTGAAACACAACCTAATAAGTATAAGTCAATTAAGTGATGTAGGGTATGACATCTCATTTGTTAAAAATGGTTGTCATATCAAGAAGTCAAGTGATCAAGAGATCATTTTGACAGGTTATAGGAAGAGGAATGTCTACTGCTTAGACATTATGGTTGAGAACAATGGTTCTCCAGTTTGTCTTGTAGCTGATGAGACAGTCACTCATTGTGTCAAATGGCACAAGAGGCTAGCCCATCTTAACTACAAGACTATTAGCAAACTCTTTAGCAAAAAGTTAGTGAGAAATGGTCCTCAAGTTAAGTGTGTTAAAGATTGTATTTGCTCAGCTTGTCAAAAGGGCAAGCAGACTAAATCCACCTTTAGAAGCATAGAAAACAAAGATGCTGTGAGGTGTTTATACCTCTTGCACTTGGATCTCTTTGGTCCAATGGCAGTTCACAGCTTAGGTAGGAAGGTCTATACCCTTGTAGTTGTAGATGATTACTCAAGGTTTTCCTGGGTGTTCTTCTTAAGACAGAAATCTGAAACACCTAGTGTCTTCCATAGCTTTGTCAAGCAAATTCAGAATGAACTAGACAGTACAGTGGTCAAGATTAGAAGTGACCATGGTACTGAGTTTCAGTCTGATAGCATGACAAAACTTTGTGAAGACTTTGGGATATTTCAAGAATTCTCTTCACCTAGAACACCTCAGCAAAATGGCATTGCTGAGAGGAAGAATAGGACCTTGATAGAGGCTGGTAGGACCATACTAAGTGATACAACACTGCCAGAATATTTCTGAGCTGAAGCAGTAACACTGCATGCCATGTTATAAATAGGGCTACCATCACTAAAGGCCTCAACAAGACCCCCTATGAAGTTGTGAAAGGCAGGAAACCAAACCTATCCTACTTCAGGATCTTTGGTTGCAAATGCTTCATACTTAACAATGGGAAGTTTTACTTAACTAAGTTTGCTTCCAAGTCCCAAGAGGGAATTTTTGTTGGGTACAGCAATAATAGTAAGGCTTATAGAGTCTACAACTTGTCTACACAAGTTGTAGAAGAATCTGTGCATGTAGTTTTTGATGAGACTAAACTTATTAACAATGAGTTGTCTAGTACTGTATGCAGCCCCACAGGTTTAACAAAGAAAATGGACAAGCTTACTATAGAAGAAGTACCTGCTGCAAGACAGCAAGGAGAGGAGAGTAGCTGTTGTCCAGGGGGAGAACTACATGTGCCAATTGCTGATGAAGTACAAGGAATACAGCATGATGGAGATGCTGAAGAGGTTCAACCAGAAGTTAGGATGCCTCCAGCCAATAGGCATCTTAGAGATCATCCAGTAGAGCAGATTATTGGAGATCCAAGACAAGGAGTACAAACCAGGAGCAGATACATGAATGCAGCAATCTACTCCAGTTTTCTATCACAAGTTGAACCTAAGAAGTTTGAAGAAGCAATACTGGATCCACAATGGACTGAAGCAATGCAAGAAGAGCTTAATCAGTTCAAAAGGTGCAAGGTCTGGGAACTTGTTCCTAGACCTAGAGACCACAATATAATAGGAACCAAGTGGATCTACAGGAATAAGATGGATGAACAAGGGGTTATCATTAAGAATAAAGCAAGACTGGTTGTTAAAGGATATAGGCAAGAAGAAGGTATTGACTTTGATCAAACCTTTGCTCCAGTAGCCAGACTGGAAGCCATAAGGATGTTCTTGGCCTATGCAACCTTCAAGGATTCAAGGTTTACCAAATGGATGTCAAGTCAGCATTCCTAAATGGTAATCTTAAGGAAGAAGTCTATGTGGAACAGCCTTCAGGTTTTGTTGATCCAACTCTACCTCATCATGTTTATAGACTTAGGAAAGCTTTATATGGGTTAAAGCAAGCCCCTAGGGCTTGGTATGAAACCCTATCTAGTTTCCTCATTGAGAACAAGTTCTCAAGGGGGAAAATAGATAAGACTCTATTCCTTAGGGAATCTAGAGGCAAAGTTATACTAGTCCAAATATATGTAGATGACATTATATTTGGGTCTACTGAAAGCAGCCTTTGCAAAAAGTTTGCAAAACTTATGCAAGGTCAGTTTGAGATGAGTAGTATGGGAGAGCTGAAGTTTTTCTTGGGTCTCCAAGTTAAACAGACTGAGAGTGTTTTATCCATATGTCAGTCTAAGTTCACCCTAGAACTCATAAGGAAGTATGGTATGGATTCATCCAGCACCATGAAGACTCCTATGGGGTCAAGTATGTCTCTTAGCAAGGATGATGCAGGGAAACCTGTAGATGAAACCTTGTATAGAGGGATAGTTGGCTCCCTATTATACTAGACTGCTAGTAGACCAGATATCATGTATGCTACATGTGTCTGTGCAAGGTATCAAGCCTGCCCTAAAGAGTCTCATTTGACAGCAGTCAAAAGAATATTGAGATATCTAAAGGGCACTCCCTATCTAGGCCTCTGGTACCCTAGGAATGGAGATTTTGAGCTAACAGGTTATTCAGATGCAGACTTTGCAGGATGCAAAGAAGATAGAAAAAGCACTACTGGAACCTGTCAATTCCTAGGTGGGAGACTAATTTCATGGAGTAGCAAGAAGCAAACCAGTGTGGCTATCTCCACAGCAGAGTCAGAGTATGTGGCTGCAGGAAGTTGATGTGCTCAACTTCTGTGGATAAAACATCAGCTAGAGGACTATGGATTTCAGGTAAGTAAAACTCCACTTTTCTGTGATTCTACTAGTGCTATTTCAATAGCTAATAACCCTGTATGTCATAGTAGGCCAAAACATATTGAAATTAAATATCATTTTCTTAGGGAGCATGTAGAAAGAGAAGATATTTCATTAGAATATGTTAAAACTGATAATCAAGTAGCTGATATGTATACTAAGCCACTAGAAGAAGCTAAGTTCAATAGATTCAAAATTGAACTAGGAATGATAAACTTAGAGTAAGTTTACAAAATTGAAAATGCCTAAGTAAAAAGGTGTCGACACATAGACAAGTCTATGTCGACACAGAATAGTGGTGTCGACACTTCAGGAAAAAGGTGTCGACACATCTAGGAAGTTGGTGTCGACACTTCAGAATATTAGTGTCGACACATGTCAAGTAGGTGTCAACACATCCAATGTGGTGTCGACACTTAAGTTTTACTCAGAATTTTCTAAGTAAAGTCTCGACAATGTGTCGAGTTATGTTGTGTCGACACATAAACAAGTGTCGACACATAAAATCTGTTGACTAAACTTGTGTCGACACATATGTGTCGAGACATTATAAGTCAGTGTCGAGACATTATAAGTCAGTGTCGACACATTTTCAGTTAGCTGTCCCGCCTGTTCATCTTCAAAATCAGAAAGGTATAAATAGGGTTTTGTCTTAGTTTGTCGACACGCTTTCAAAGTTTCGAGACCAAAGTTCTGTGTCGACACCTCTCTTCTCTCAAGACAAATTCTATAAACCCTAATGGCGCCTAAGCTTGAGGAGAACGTCAACGAAGGATATGAGCTGGTGCGCGGCGCTTTCAGTGATGCAGATCAAGAAATCAAGTCTGTCGTAACCCTAGTCGCAGATTCAGGGTTAGAGTATTTAGTTTCTAAACCTACAAAGATATGGAAGAAAGAGGTTCTTGAATTCCTAAATGGAGCTGAAGTGGATGAATCTGGATACAGAATCAAATCCAGAGTTCATGGAACTAAGGTTAAGATTTCACCAAAGAGCTTGAGGAAGGTGCTTCAATTGCCAAGAACTCAAGAGGAAGATGAAGTTACTGCTACAAAGACCAGGGAAGCTCTTACCTGGTGTGGCCTTGATTCTGCAATGAAGATAGGATCTGTGTTTAGCAGGAAGGGAATGAACAATCAAGGAAAGTTTCTTTCTGAGATAGTTGGTAAAGTATTACTCAGTAAGCCAGGAGGGCAAGACAGAGTGTCTGCCTATATGTTTGGAATAATGACAAGGATAATCTTCACTCTAAGCACTGATTGGTCAGTAATTGTATTTGAGAAAATTAAGGAAGGTCTGAAGAAGCCCAACCTGGGCAGAATCATTAGTCTATACCTAGCTGGTGTGATTCCAGAGGTAATGAGTACTGCTGCTGGAAGTAAAATAAACCACATGAGGAAAATGGACATGAGGTTGTTTTCAAGATGGGACAGGGTGTTGACTAAGGAGCTGCCAACCCCTGAAAAGATTGTTTTTGAGAAAGAGATTCCTCCCAAAAAGAAAAGGAAGACAGTTCCAGTAGCACAAGAGTCTACTAGCAGTTCTGGTAGTGAAGAACAGGTTGTCTTCACTCCAGATGACAATGAGGAAGAGCCTGCTGAAAAGACTCCTGCTCCTCAAGTTGGTGCTGAGATCCAGGGGGAGCTACCACAAGCTAGCCCCATCCACAGGGATCAAAGCAAGGGGGAGCTTCCAGTTGTAGAAGAATCCTCTACACTGGAAAGTGAACAAGCCACCACCATCATACTAGAGTTACTCACTGATCTAAATACTTTAGAATTTCTTATAGAAGATGCTGATTTGTCTGATGTTCATCAGCAAACTCAGCTGAATACTCAAGAACCAGATGCAGTTAGAGAAGACACATCTGCTGTACTAGAAGTGGTTCCTGATCCAGTGGTTAAAGAGCAAAGAATATCTCCAGCTCCTTCCCCACCAGAATACACCATGGAAGATTTATTCCTAAATCTAGACCAACAAGATTTTGACATGGACAATGATGCTGCTGAGGAAAAGAATGCTGCTGCTAAGGGGGAGCAAGTGCACATTATGGAAGAGCCAGTAAGGCAGGAAACTGAAAAGGCACCTGAAGTGCAGAAAGAGAAGCCTTCAAGCCCTAAGGAGAGGGTTAACATAGCCAGCTCCTCAGAGTCTGAAGATGAGGAGACTGCATGGGCTAAGCAAAAGAAACTCTATGTCTTCAAGAGAAGGAGTCAAAGTTATAAAAAGGCTTTACAATCTATTGCACCACAGCCTATAGTTCAGCAAGTTCCAACTGTTGATTATAGTGCTTTAATGGTTGCACTGCAGATAAAATTGGATGAGCAAAGGCAGGCCATTGAGAAGTATGTAGATGAAGGGCAGAAAACATTGCAATTTGATCTGGCCCAAGATATCAAGTCTATAAGGTTTGAAATGAACCTTAAAAAGAAAGAGATGACAGATTGTTTCCACAAGGGTGGCAATGCAGTGGTGTACTTGGCAACCCACCAGGAAAAGATAAAGGCCCAAGTGGATGACATAGCATTGAAGCAAGGATATGTTCTTGAAAATCAGCTAAGAATGAATGACAATTTGACTGCTTCCCATAATGCTATTGTCACTGAGTTAAAGAACAAGGCTGCTGAACCTTCTACTTCCAATGCTACTATTAAAGCTGAATTTGACAAAGCCTTTCAAGAAGAAATTTCTGCTGTTAAGACTGCTATTCAAGCCTCCCAGAAAGCCATATCTGAACAACTTCAAAAGCTCAAACCATTCTTTAAAGATGGAATCAGATACTTGGATAGTCAAATCAGATTTCAGAAGGATGATGTCAGAGATCATATGGCTAGAGAAGTCATAAAGGGGGAGAGAGTTTTAGTCAAAGCTAGCTCTGATCATGCCAAATGGATATCTAATTCCATCAGAGCTACACTGGGCTATCCTCCACTTTGTGATGATGACAATGTTGCTGAATCTGGAATTCAACCTGCATATCTTGGAGGTGAGCAACCAGAGGTAGCTCAAGTGATCTATCCTCCACCAGATTTTGAAATGGTGCAAGCTGATATTCATCACATGTATAGCCCACCTGAAGGGAAGTCTAATGTTATTCTGGAGAAAGTGGTTCAGCCTATATCAGAAGTCATGCAAGAGGCATTGCAGAAAGAGGAAGAGACAAGGTTGTCTAAGAAGAGGTTTAGGGAACAAGCAGAACAAAGGCCAGACTTTGAACAGTGGAGCCCTACCTCTATAAACATAATATTAACTTCCTGGAAAGCTGCCAAGGATAACACTCATGACAGGAACAAGTGGTTCTCTGAAGCTGAATGGAGAAAGCATGAATCTAGACAAGAGGTCATTGTTCAATACAGAAGGAAGGCAAAGATGGGAAAGCTACCTCCTACAGCTCAGGAGCCTAGCAAGTACTTTCCAAAGCCATATCATTATTTTGAGAGGCAGAAGATCAAAGCTGAAGAGCTTAAAAAGAAAGATCTGAAAGGCAAGAAGCCTGCTGATGCTGAAACTGCTGATGCTGCTGTCCAAGCTAAAGTCCAAGCTGGCAAAGGAATAGTTATCAAGGAACCAGAACAGAAATAGATTAAGAATTTACTTGAAGATTATTTTGTAATCTTTTGTATGTAAAACATTTTTGTGAACTACTGAAAATGTATAAGACAAATGTTAGAACAATATATGATCAATATATTTCATGTTTGTTCTGTGAATGTATCTATGTCTATTTCTTATTTGTTCTAAAATGATGAATTTGTATACATGTGAAATTAATACATGTTTATGTTTACCCTACTGAATATAATCCTGCTTTACATCATTTTGTAATTTTAATTATAAATGGTGTATATCATTGACTAAGGGTTATGACTTCTCCAAATAGGGGGAGATTGTTGGGTACATTGGTTAAATGTACCTGATTTGAAGAAGCCTCACCCAACTCAATGATATACATCATAATGTATTTGATGTATGTTGAGTTTACTTGTGCAGGTTAAGTAATTACTGGACTGAAGCAAAAAGTTTCTAAGTCCATATGTCGACACCCAGAGGGAAAGTGTCGACACTTAAGAAGACTTGTGTCGACACCCAGACAAGCAGTGTCGACACTTGGAGTCATTGTGTCGACACCTGGGATGCAGAGTCGACACCAAACAGAAAGTGTCGACACAAGGAGCTGTGTCGACACTCAGTGAAGAAAAGTGCAGACAGAAAGTGTCGACACAAGGAGCTGTGTCGACACCCAGTGAAGCTGTATCTACACCAGAAAGTGTCGACACTTGGAGCTGTGTCGACACTCGGCAAAAGTCAGCAGAAACTAAGTTAAAGTGTCGACACCAAGAACAAAGTGTCGACACTCAACAGAAGAGTCAGCACATGAAGTAAGTATCGACACCTAGAACAATGTGTCGACACTCAGCTGAAGACTCTACACTTGGAGAAAGTGTCGACACATGGAGCTGTGTCGACACTTAGCAAAGAACAGAAATATCAACAAAATATTCTAAGTACAAGTGTCGAGACTAAGGGAATATGTCGACACTCAGCTGAAGTCTCAACAGAAGAATCAAGTGTCGACACAAGGAGCTGTGTCGACACTCAGCAAGTATCAACATAGAAGACTATGTGTCGACACCAAGAAGCAGTGTCGACACTTAACAGATTCAACACAAGAAGTTGTGTCGACACAAAGGAGATGTGTCGACAATTAGAAGAATTCAGCAAGTTACAGAAGATCAAGTACTTGTGTCGACACTCAATTTCAGTGTCGACACATGCATAAGAATTTGTGTCGAGACGTAGTATCTACAACACAAGGAGTTGTGTCGACACCTTGTAGACTTGTGTCGACACTTACACAACTGGTGTCGACACTTGGTCTATAAGTGTCGACACTTAAAGACAGAAAGTCTCGACACTTTCAGACAGTTAGAGATTTTCAAGAATTGACTGGATGACTTGACAGCTGCCGTTCCAGCCGGTCTACAGCACCTGTCAGAGATGTCAGAATTCAGTTATGGACCGGACCAACCGGTTACCATGAAGAAGGCCTATAAATAGGCTCATACAGTTTACAGAAACAGTTGTTGTTGAGAAGGTGGATCAGATTGTTGTTGAACAAGTTATAAAAGTGGTTCATAGAGTTATTGATCAAGTATCAAATCAAGAAGATCTAGCTGTGCAGATCTAAGAAGTTGGAGAGAGAGGGCTCCATCCAAGAAATCAGCCGTTGGAACTAGGCTGAGAAGAAGGGTTCAGATTTATTCTGGATCTTAAGAAGCAGAGATCAAGGATCTGTTGGAGTTACCATGATGATCTGGAAGTGGTCAAACATGTAATCTCACTGCCAACGCAATATGAGCCTGCAGGGTCGCACATAAGAGATGTGGAGAAATTGGATGATTGACTGTGTTGGTAAAGGTTACCAATCACCGACCTGAATAGGGTTATGGGCAAAGTGTTGCCTTATAGGATCATCGGGTTGGGCAAATGTTGCCTTAAAGGGCTGGTTAGGTTTGTCGTCCGAGGGTCAATGACATTAGTCGAAAATCGTCTTCTGATTCCCGCCGATCGGCGAGAATCGTCTCCCTGATTCTCGCCGATCGACGAGAATCGTCGAGAATCAATGATTGATTCTCGACGATCGACTACCTTGACAATTGTCGTCGACCGCGGCTCGACGATCGTCGAGTATCATTGTGAATCGTAGAGCGCAGCTCGACGATCGGCGAGAATCGTCGAGTATTGTACTCTGATTCTCGCCGATCCAATGTGATACTCGTCGAGTGATTCTCGCCGAACCTGCTCAGTGATTCTCGCCGATTGTCGCTGATTCTCACCGATTGATACTCGCCGATTCTGAACCCTAGTTCTGGGTGGTCTGCGGATAGCGATTTTCCTGGGTTTATTTATACCTCTAGTATAAATAGAACACTTAGGTTTTATCGGGTGACATCTTTTTGGCTACTGTGCGAATCGACCCCGACGGAAACGTTCCGCTCGTTCGCTCCGCCGATCCCGATCCCGCCGCCGGAAGAGTTCCGCCGCCATGTTCGCTCCGCTGCCACCTTTTCTCCGGCGACTGTCGCTGGTGCTGCTCTTCCTGGCGCGGACCTAGCAGTCCGTGGAATAGCCGAGGTGCGGTCTTCTCCATCCCGATCTTCCGTGCGACGGAAAGCTCGGCGTTCTCCCGCTCGTGTGGACTTCTGCAGAAACGTGGATACTATTCCACGTAGAACTCGCCACCAGCAAGCAGATAAAGTTTGGAGCATCTCCGTTGAGTTGTGACTCAACGCCACCGAGGTAATTTTTGCCTAGTTTTGTTAACTTCTTGATTCAACTGTTCATGGCCCGATCCACATCTCTTTGGGTTTTTCTTGATGTTTATTTTTCCGCTGCGTGCACAAGCGTTGTGCCAACCCCATAGAGAAATCCCATCAGTGGTATCAGAGCGAGGTTCGGCCATGACTGTTGTTTTGGAAGTTTGGTCATTCCAGTGCGTGTAAACCTAGAGATTTAGAAGCGTTCTAAATGTCTAGATTTAGTCTTGGCACTTCGCCAAGAACGACTGGAATTTCGGTGGAATTTCTAAGTGTTAGAAATTGCTGTCTCCTTAGCAGTAACCATCCCTCAAGTATGTTTTGGATTTAGAATCCAACGTAGAGAGATGAGCTTGTCTACTGCTTAAGTTGAGTTGTCTTTGCCTTCTGTCCAATGCATGTAAATCTGAGGATTTGGAAATTTCCGGATGTTCAGATTTAGCCCTTCCTTCTATCAAATTGTTGATGGTGTAAGGATGTGCACATAAGGGATGCATGTGGTGTAGAATTGTTTTTCTTTGGATGTGCACATAGATCAAATGTTGATCATGGTTAACTGTTAACCTAAAATTGAAATCCCTTCTTTTAATATTAAGTGTTCGGATGCCTTCCGATGGATGACACTCTTCCTGCCTCGATCGATGAAATGTGGGCTTGCCAAAGCAAGGTGCATTAATCTATCTTGGTAAGGGTGCGAGCGGATAATTGTGATATCCCACTGTCGACATCGGGTCCAGCTTAACTAGGTGACCTCAAAGGTTGAGTGCCTAGAGGCATAGGGTTGGCATGCACCATATGATGAATGCGAATAAGGAGTTGTTCACCAACCATACAAGAATTGCATGAGGATGCAATTGGCAAGCGTTGCCTACCTAAATAACCACATCGTGAGAGGAACGCCAAAGCGGACTCATTGTGTTGGTGAAATACGGATCTTGTCCACTAAGAGAGTAGCTCGCATGAACTCTCCGAATTGTTAGTGAGGGCTATCATTTCGAATAAAATAGTGGGAGTATTTTAATTGAAGTCCTAATTAGAATAAATTGTAGTTGAAATTTAGGTACTGATTTTATTCTGCATAAATTCTTGTAGAATTCCATGGCAAGCGTTTCACACTCCACGCTGTCTCTGAGAGCCATCCTTGAGAAGGATAAGCTCAGTGGGACAAATTATATGGACTGGTATCGGAACCTGAGAATTGTTCTCAGGCAAGAGCGAAAGCTCTATGTCTTAGAAGAAGAAGCCCCCGAGGTGCCGACCGGGAACTCTTCCCGTGCTGAGAAGGATACTTATAAGAAGTATACTGACGATGCTTTGGATGTCGAGTGCCTTATGCTTGCCACCATGAACTCTGAGCTTCAGAAGCAACATGAGAACATGGGGTGCAAGGAGATTGACGAGCATCTCAAGAAAATGTTTCAAGGGCAGGCTCGTCAAGAGAGGTTCGACATCACGAAAGCGTTGTTTCAGTGCAAGATGGGAGTTCGAGACTCAGTAGGGACTCATGTACTCAAGATGATTGGGTATATCGAGAACCTTGAAAGGCTGGGTTTTCCTCTTGGTCAAGAGTTGGCCACGGATCTGATCCTGCAATCGTTGCCGGATAGTTATGAGCAGTTTGTCTTGAACTACAACATGAATGAGATAGACAAGACACTGCCCGAACTCCTAGGCATGTTGAGAACTGCCGAAATCAACATGAAGAAGGCCAAGCTTGCCAGCCCCATACTGATGGTGCATAAGGGCAAGGGCAAAGCCAAGGGCTCCAAGAAGACGAAGGTAGGACCTAAGTCACATCTTGATCCCAAGTATTCAGCACTGATGAAAAAGAAGAGCACGGTGAAGGAAGGGAAATGCCACCACTGTGGCAAGGCTGGTCATTGGCGGAGGAACTGTCCTTCGTACATTGAGAGTCTGCAGAAATTGAGGGGAGGTATGACTTCCGCTTCTAATGTTTACGTTATAGAGATAAACCTTTCTGCTCCTTCATCTTGGGTATTGGATACCGGATGTGGTTCTCACATTTGTACAAATGTGCAGGAACTGGGAAGGAGAAGATTGCTGAGTAAAGGGGAGGTGGACCTCCGCGTCGGCAATGGAGCAAGAGTTGCTGCTGTAGCCGTAGGAGTTTACCGTCTTTCTTTGCCCAGTGGGCTTGTAATAGAACTAGATAACTGTTATTTTGTTCCGGCGATAACTAGAAACATTATATCTATTTCATGTTTGGACATGATTGGATTTTCTTTTATAATTAAGAACAATTGTTGTTCTATATTTAAGAATGATGTTTGTTATGTTGTAGCCCAATTGTTTAATGGTCTTTACGTTTTGAACTTGGACCATCTGATCTATAATGTAGAAAATAATAAAAGACTAAGAACAAATGACTCGAACCCTACGTTTCTCTGGCATTGTCGTTTGGGCCATATCAACGAGAAGCGCATATCCAAACTCCATAGAGATGGACTTTTGGACTCATTTGATTATGAATCATTTGAGCGATGCGAATCTTGTTTGTTAGACAAGATAACTAAAGCTCCTTTCACTGGTTATACTGAGAGGGCTGAGG
Organism: Platanthera guangdongensis; assembly: GCA_039583875.1. Lineage (NCBI taxonomy): Eukaryota > Viridiplantae > Streptophyta > Magnoliopsida > Asparagales > Orchidaceae > Platanthera > Platanthera guangdongensis. Next base: position 160,658,545 of record CM077151.1, read on the forward strand.
ATCTCTTGGGTGTTGTACATAGTGATGTATGCGGACCCATGAGTTCCATGGCTAGAGGAGGGTATTTCTACTTTGTTACATTTACTGATGATTTCAGTAGATACGGATATGTGTATCTTATGAAGTGCAAATCCGAGACCTTTGAAAAGTTCAAAGAGTTCAAGAATGAAGTAGAAAACCAGTTGGGTAAAAGGGTGAAAGCACTCCGATCTGATCGAGGTGGCGAATACCTGAGTCATGAGTTCCGTGATCATCTGAAAGAGTGTGGTATTGTATCACAGCTCACTCCACCTAGAACACCACAACATAATGGTGTGTCTGAGAGGAGAAATCGTACTCTGTTAGACATGGTACGTTCGATGATGAGTCATGCAGACTTGTCTGTTTCCTTTTGGGGTTTTGCTTTAGAGACTGCTGCAATGATATTGAATCGCGCTCCAACGAAAACGGTTCTGAAGACACCATATGAGATATGGACTGGGAAGCGTCCTAGTATGTCATTCATTAAAATTTGGGGCTGTGAGGCATACGTGAGACGTCAAATGCCTGACAAGCTGGAACCCAAATCGGATAAATGTTATCTGGTGGGATATCCTAAGGAAATGAAAGGGTATTACTTTTACCTACCGTCTGAGGGCAAAGTGTTTGTCGCAAGGACTGGTGTCTTCTTGGAGAAAGAGTTCTTATCAAGAAAGACTGAAAAGGTAGAGCTTGAAGAAGTTCAAGAACCACATGTAGTGAATGAACCGGAATTGGATTCTGAGTCAGGACTACAAGATGTTGTAGCTAGAGAACCTGCTCAGGGAACACAAGTCCTACGTAGATCTGGTAGACCGAGGTTTGAGCCTGAGAGATATGGATTTCTCGTGTCTCAAATAGGTAATGTGTTGCTTATGGATCATGATGATGAACCAGCAACCTACCAAGAGGATATGAATGGACCGGACTCCGACAAATGGCTTGAGGCTATGAAATCCGAAATGGACTCCATGTATGCAAACCAAGTTTGGAACTTGGTGGAACCACCTGAAGGGGTACGACCCATAGGGTGCAAGTGGGTCTTCAAGAAGAAGACCGACATGGATGGGAATGTACAGACATTCAAAGGGCGACTCGTGGCTAAGGGTTTCAAGCAAATTCATGGTATTGACTATGATGAGACCTTTTCCCCTGTTGTCATGGTAAAGTCCATTAGGATATTGCTTGCTATTGCTGCGTATTATGACTACGAGATCTGCCAGATGGATGTCAAAACGGCTTTCCTTAATGGAAACCTCCTTGAGGAAGTGTATATGACACAACCCGAGGGTTTTGTATCCCCAGATGAAGCCACTAAAATATGCAAGCTGAATAAGTCCATTTATGGACTAAAACAGGCCTCTCGAAGTTGGAATCTTCGTTTTGATGAGAAAATCAAAGAGTTTGGTTTCATCAAGAATGAAGATGAGCCTTGTGTTTACAAGCGAATCAGTGGGAGCATTGTTGTCTTCCTGATATTGTATGTAGATGACATACTGTTGATCGGGAATGACATTCCTACCCTAAAAGTTGTTAAGAACAACCCAGGGAACTGCTTTTCAATGAAGGATTTGGGTGAAGCGACTTATATACTCGGTATTAAGATCTATAGAGATAGATCGAAGAAGTTGCTGGGTTTGACCCAGAGTACGTACATCGAAAAGGTGTTGAAGCGGTTTAGCATGCTTGAGTCCAAGAAAGGATTTTTGCCCATGTCTCATGGTGTGAATCTCTCTAAGGACCAGTGTCCAAAGTCTTGTGAAGACAAGGACCGCATGAAGTTGATTCCATATGCTTCGGCAATTGGATCAATCATGTACGCAATGTTATGTACTCGACCCGATGTCTCCTTTGCTTTGAGCATGACTAGCAGGTATCAGTCAGACCCCGGTGAGTGTCACTGGATTGCAGTCAAGAATGTCCTGAAGTACTTGAGAAGGACTAAGGACTTGTTCTTGGTGTATGGTGGAGAGGAAGAGCTCGTTGTAAGTGGTTACACGGATGCTAGCTTCCAAACTGATAGAGACGACTCCAAGTCTCAGTCAGGTTTTGTGTTTTGCCTGAATGGAGGAGCTGTAAGCTGGAAGAGTTCCAAGCAAGAGACAGTTGCTGATTCTACAACAGAGGCCGAGTATATCGCAGCAGCTAATGCAGCGAAGGAGGCTGTATGGATTAGGAAATTCATCGGCGAGCTTGATGTAGTTCCTAGCATTGTTGGTCTCGTAGTTCTCTACTGTGATAACAATGGTGCAATTGCACAATCTAAGGAACCTAGATCTCATCAGCGCTCCAAGCACATACTCCGGCGGTTTCATCTTATTCGTGAGATTGTCGAACGAGGAGATGTAAACATTTGCAGAGTGCCGACTGAGGAAAATATTGCGGATCCGCTGACAAAGCCTCTCGCGCAGAGAAAGCATGATGGTCATACTAGATCGATGGGTATACGATACCTAAATGATCAACTCTAGCGAGGATCTTGTGGATTGCATGTAAATATGTATTTTGTTGGCTGCTTGTTCATATGATGAACTGTGTACCTAGTTTTTCTTTTATAATTAATGGCAAGTTCTTTTATTATGTCTTTTTCTATATGATAGTTTAATGTTAATATAATAGATACCCTTAGAATGTTCGCTTCCATGGGACATCAAGTACGTGACTTGAATGTGAGAGCCCATGATTTATTTGAAGCTTCATTCTTAAAGGTCCCTGGTCGAGTATCATCATAGAAGCTAAGGGTGATGATGATACATGAAGGCTAGCACGTGTATTGACTGATGACTGGTTCTCACAGGTCATGATATTGTGATATCAAGTCATCACGTGGGTACTTGTTAATGAACAAGTTGTACTGGACAGACCCAACCTGAGACTACTCTGTGGATTGTCATCCAATCGTGTCACGAGTAGGTCTCAATTGACACTGGTGTTGTGGTCCTTTGACCTGAAGTCACAGCATTCATCAAGTGAGGAAGAGCGTGCTTTGATGCCATCTAAAGTCTTCCTTGAGAAAGGTTGATCATAAGGGTGGTTGTTGGGCATGTTACGAATCATTTGGGTGTTTGTGTGTGAGCAGATATGGAATTTGTCCTCCTGTATGACAGGAGTTACATCCATGGGCCCCTTGATGGATCTGGACTGAGAAATGCATGGCCATGCTTGGTTGAGTCAATATGTGATATTGGACTCACCATTCTCTGGAAGTCCGTCCTGGATCAAGAAACTTGGATTGAGCTATTACGAGGGTGACACGGTCCATGCCTCTAGTTCTATCCGGATGTAAGGGACAAAGGGACAAAGACAACGCTGATACATTGGTCATAAAGGCTTATGAGTTATAAACTCTTATTGCTTGGGGAGCAATGATGCATTGCTAGATGCCGCTCATTGTTTGTGAGGTTTTTGGTTTGATACTTTCGAGATCAAGTGGGAGTCTGTTGGAGTTACCATGATGATCTGGAAGTGGTCAAACATGTAATCTCACTGCCAACGCAATATGAGCCTGCAGGGTCGCACATAAGAGATGTGGAGAAATTGGATGATTGACTGTGTTGGTAAAGGTTACCAATCACCGACCTGAATAGGGTTATGGGCAAAGTGTTGCCTTATAGGATCATCGGGTTGGGCAAATGTTGCCTTAAAGGGCTGGTTAGGTTTGTCGTCCGAGGGTCAATGACATTAGTCGAAAATCGTCTTCTGATTCCCGCCGATCGGCGAGAATCGTCTCCCTGATTCTCGCCGATCGACGAGAATCATCGAGAATCAATGATTGATTCTCGACGATCGACTACCTTGACAATTGTCGTCGACCGCGGCTCGACGATCGTCGAGTATCATTGTGAATCGTCGAGCGCAGCTCGACGATCGGCGAGAATCGTCGAGTATTGTACTCTGATTCTCGCCGATCCAATGTGATACTAGTCGAGTGATTCTCGCCGAACCTGCTCAGTGATTCTCGCCGATTGTCGCCGATTCTCACCGATTGATACTCGCCGATTCTGAACCCTAGTTCTGGGTGGTCTGCGGATAGCGATTTTCCTGGGTTTATCTATACCTCTAGTATAAATAGAACACTTAGGTTTTATCGGGTGACATCTTTTTGGCTACTGTGCGAATCGACCCCGACGGAAACGTTCCGCTCGTTCGCTCCGCCGATCCCGATCCCGCCGCCGGAAGAGTTCCGCCGCCATGTTCGCTCCGCTGCCACCTTTTCTCCGGCGACTGTCGCTGGTGCTGCTCTTCCTGGCGCGGACCTAGCAGTCCGTGGAATAGCCGAGGTGCGGTCTTCTCCATCCCGATCTTCCGTGCGACGGAAAGCTCGGCGTTCTCCCGCTCGTGTGGACTTCTGCAGAAACGTGGATACTATTCCACGTAGAACTCGCCACCAGCAAGCAGATAAAGTTTGGAGCATCTCCGTTGAGTTGTGACTCAACGCCACCGAGGTAATTTTTGCCTAGTTTTGTTAACTTCTTGATTCAACTGTTCATGGCCCGATCCACATCTCTTTGGGTTTTTCTTGATGTTTATTTTTCCGCTGCGTGCACAAGCGTTGTGCCAACCCCATAGAGAAATCCCAACAGGATCAACTGCAGGAGGATTCATTCTTATTCAGTTCTACTTTCAAGAAGCTTTGAAGAAAGCTAAGTCAGATTGAATCCAGCTGAGTTCTTCCAAGAACTCATCAAGAAACTCTCAACTCCCCTCTCTTGTTTCTGAGTTGTTGAGTTAATATTTGTAAAATCATTTTAACTTGTAGGATCCTTTGGATCTGAGTGAATTGTAAGCCTGTAATTATAAAGGCTGAGGGTAGGGCTTGAGAGCCTGAGTGTAGGAGATTGACATCTCTGAGTGTAGGCCTTGTTGGCTGAGTGTAGGCCTTGATTGGATGAGTGTAGGCCTTTGTGGCTGAGTGTAGGCTTTGGGAAAAGCTGAGTTGTAGGGCCTTGGGCCTGAGGTGTAGGAACCAATTTGGGTTCTGAGCTGGTGGAGAAGTTTGGCCGAATCTAGTACACTGCTAGATTGGCGAAGGGGGAAAGTGGATGTACCCAAAGCTTGGGGAACCACTATAAAACACTGTGTCTGCTGTGCTGTGATTGTGTTTTGCTGTGTGATTGCTGTGATAAAGTAGAGTAGATTCTGTGATATAACTGTTTGCTGCCATTAAAGTTTAAAAAGGATTAGGTCACCTATTCACCCCCCCTCTAGGTGTTTAGGTACCATATCTTTCACTCGCATTTTCTATATCAACATTAACACACGACCTTTAGATCTCGAACAGACGGTGAAAACCGACAATTAGCCATGTCAGAACATCAATCATCCAAGAACTTTGCTCTAAGTCCTGGTGAAGACTCACTTTGGGAAGCCTTGGAGCAATCGCGCCGTGAAACTGCCCAACACTTTCAGGCAATCAACCGAACTCTAGCTGCAATCATGCAGCGATTAGAGATGCAATCTACAATAACACCAGTTCCCCCAGTGAATCCAACACCAATATTTGAGAATCAGCAAGCCCATCCTGCAGCTTATCTGCCGGTCTATCCTCTTGCTTACACACAAACCATTCCGCAAGGGCCTGCAGCCCCTTTGCGGTCTCAAAATGATGAGTTTGCGGCTCGTCAAAACTTCTTCTGCGAAGCTGCCCGGGGAAGTTATCACGACCCGCATTTTCACCGCATATAATAACTTATCAGAGCAAGGGAAAATGGACGTCATGATGCCACGTCAGCAGTGGATAACTGTGGACGCTCAGACAGACACCTACTTAATCATGAAGAAATATTCTTTAAGTTATTTTAAGGAAAAATCAGTTTAAGTGCAGTAGTTAGCCGTACCCCTCGGCTTAGTGGCTTATCTAGTCCACGAACCAAAATATAATTATACGCTGCGGAAAAATACTTATTTAGATTAACTCCAACATCCTATATGAGTATAAACGTCCCCAAAGGACAACTCATGCTATGCAAGACTCTAAATTTATAACAGTAGTAAGGATAGCTTTTACGGTCGCTAAATATAACAAGTTAGAGTTTTTAAATTATGCGGTGCATGAAGTAATAGTAGTATATTTTATTCTTAAAAATACCTAACATGCATTCCTAGCATAAATCCTCTCAGAGAGCAAGTAATCCATATCCACATATAGAGAAATAAGCAGCTAGCAAGTTTCTAAAAATAATAATTCTGTGGGCGTCAACAAACTGACACGAACCCACTTATAGAATAGTAAGTCTGAACCAGTAACTAAATAAACAACAATCAACTTCGCTGAGACGAGGTAACAACCACGACCAACACTGCCGCCCAGAAACTCCAAAACTAGCTCTGCTATCTGCTACTGCTCTGAACCTGAGACATTCCAAAGATAGAACACCTCATCAAGAAGGTACAATTGGTAGCAAAAATAATAATAAGCCAAAGTAAACAAAGGTCAAAAGGGGGACCAACCCAAAACCAAAAGCACTAAAGTAAAGTACAAAAGGAACAAGGCATTCACAGGAAAAGAACTCTGACGTGATTCATCACGTACAACAAGAGTACACCAGACGTACAAGGTTATAAGGTGACGACATGAATAAATCATAAGGAAAATGTACAGAACCTTTATTAGGCACCTGTGGTCGTCTCTACCCAAAAACACGGGCGAGGTGGTCACTCAACTGGACACACCCTCACGAATATAACATCCGTCTAACTGCGAAGGAGTCTCATACTCTCCACCATACACCGCAGACGCCCAAAAACCTGGAGACTTCCACAAGATACTAATAAAGGCATTAAACATTGCGGAGGTGGTTTCGTCCACTAACTCTCGTAATCAAGGAAAAACCACAAAGAAAACACCACATATCTCGAGACTTGGCATGTCAGATTCTACTCAACACTCTAGATTAAAGACGCGGTTGATCAACCTCTAGGAGCGATTTACAATCCTAGATAAACTCTAATGCGTTCTTTAACAACGGTAAACAAGGCGATTAAAGCCAATACTAAAAATATTTTATCAAACCTCTATGAAGTTACCAGATTCAGTTAACAAGACAAGATTTAGAAATTTTAAGTGATCGGAAGATTAGACATAACTATGTAAGACCCCCCTTTTTTTTTCTTTTTCGACACCGGGGTCTTAGGCCCAGAACCGCCGTTTTGCGGTGACTCCTTCACGCCCTGAAGGGTCATCACCACAAAGCGCCGATTCTGCCGGCCAATTCGATCACAGAAAAGTAGCATAATGAAGTAAAATGGAAACTATCTGTCCACAGAGAATCACATGACATAATAAATATAACTCCACGAAGGGAGTGTCCACAGAAAATAACATCAAAGTAGCAAAACGGGCTTATGCCCGGTACATCAAATCCTCACTACAAGATCTCTCATGCAGAAACAAAAGTAGAAAACTACTCAGGGTCGAGACTCACGGTCCCGGCTGTGTGAACTCCGGAGCTAGACTGCCCCACCTCCAAGCGCACCGGTCTCTGGGGCTGCTCCTCCATGCTGGTCTCCGCGATCCCCTAAATGATGCGGTTCGAAAACCGTTAGTCTAAAAGACTAAGTCCTATCATCCCCCACCCCTTCCCCCACGGCTCCTAGGCACCGAGCGGAGAGGAAGAAAGGGGAGGACTTGAAGGTGGAGAATATCAAAAGCAGATGGCAGCGGTCCTATTCTAGCAAGTTCTATAGCATATAAAGACAATAAGCTGTAATATGAAATGTAACCTTCACTTATGTGAAAAACACATAAGCCAAGGGGTCTTTTGCAAGGCTCCCATCGTATAAAAAGTCTCATACCGATTTATACGTTGGGGTGTCGGTGGTCAAACAGCAGTAACTAAATATATCAAAATTAACCTTAATTTATAAACTTGCCCACACAAGCTTATAGACTAAGGGGTCGTTTTGTAGGTCCTAAGGTATAAGCGTCCCATTCCACTTATACTTTAGGTGTCAAGGTTTAAGGTAACGATTATGCTATGATATGCAAGTGGGTATGATGGACATGCAAGTGCAACACACACACCCGACTCTGTGCACAGACCTTTAGTTCCCCCTTTCTGGAGCCGTAACCTCCCAGGATACCTCTGTAGTGGCAGATGGAAGCGGTGGGTTGGGCCTCGCCCACCTCTAAACCAGTAAAGCACTACCGGTCAGACCTATCGTACGCCTCAACGCTTGGTGCACGAAGCGGACTCCTGCGTACTCTTGCCGGCTGGCGCACCGGACTTCTATTGGCGAAGTGCTAACCACACTTGCCGAGTCAACGTATTGGCATCGGTGCATCGACCCTCCAATACCGAAGACCCACCACCTTAATTTCCTTTCCTGTTATGCACATGCAAATTAGCGTAATCAAGAATCGAGCCGAAGCTCCCCGGACCAACACGTCCGACTCAAGCAATCGAGTCGAAGCTCCCCGGACCCAAAGTCCGCCTTTTAACCATCCGAGCCGAAGCTCCTAACCAACCTCTGGTGCCATCAGTGTTGTGGAGTGTGCAACCCTAATTACTAGTTACTCTTTTCAGCTTGTTAAACAGTTTACGTTAACCCAGGACTGCCCCCGGTATTCCCTGTGAAGGGCTCTCAAGGGGCACTAGGAACTGTGTTGGGATTACGCCCAGCGTTCCCTTTCGCAAGGTACTTATTTATTATTGGTTTATTCTCTTACCCATTATTTTCTCATGTTCCGATAAGCTAATCCTAGGGTGATTTGACTCCACTCACCTCAGGGAGGACGATCTTTCGTCGGACCCGAGCGCCTCTAAACCCCTGACAAAATAACACCCTACTCACTTATCTTCCAAGATGCACCTAAATCTATTTATCCTTCCAGCAAACCAATCAAGACCCATCACATGTGCCCTAATTCATGTCCCAACTGCTTTTCTGCAGTATTACTAAATGCAGCCCACTTAAGCTATATGACCCGTAAAAAGGGAAGTATGTCATATGATCATCCAATGCTCATATAAAAATTATTAGAAGTCCATATGGGCATATGCAGACTGAATCTACAATTTCCTAATTTTTATGATTTAAATACTAATTTATTTATTTATTTTAAAGCCAAAAGTTCCAAGGTTGAACGGGAAGTACAAGATTTAAGCAATATAAAGCTCCACTAAAATTATGATAAATGCAAGATGGGTAATCATCTAAAAATCCAGAAGCTCCAAATTTTCCAGCAAGATTTTAGCCCTTAAATAGTATTTCCAATTTATTCCAAAATAATTCATAAAAAGGGGATGTACAATGAAAATACTTCCAACAATTCAGAGAAAATTCCAAGATGATGGTAAGGGCATATAAAACCTTTATGTAAACTTTCATAATTTGTTTGAAAGAATTATTGCCCAAATTAATTAATTATCCTATTCTCAAAAATATGGCCTTGTAAAGAAAGTTCTGAAAACAGACCTCTAAAAATTATAAATAAATTTATACAAGTACTTTTTGGCCTAAATACCTCAAAACCTAAGCCTCATGATTTTTAAACAGATATATCAACCATAATGAATTTTCCTTACCAAAGCCCCTTTCTGAAATTAATGAAGGAAGTACCAAATAAAGTTAATTGAAAATTGTGATAAAATTCAGAGATGATCAACTAAAACTATAATAACCTCTGACCAAGTTTCATCATATTTTAAAGCACATAACATCCATAATAAAATCAAACGTCATTTTGGGCCTTTTGGTAATTAACAAATGAAGTACTACAAGTATTGATCAAAATTCCTCAAGTAAATTATCAGAGATTTCAAATACCCTAATCCCCTCACTACCCAAATTTGGTTAAGTTTCAAGATGTTTAGCTAACCTAACCCTACACTACAAGTTTTAGGACCTAAGCTAGGGTTAGGGTTTTGGGGGCCCTACCATTTTCACAATTTGCTAATATTTTTACCAGAGGGTTTTATATATCCTAGGAACCTCCTTGCAAAATTTGGTGTTCATCCAAGGTGTTTAGGACTCATGCCCTTCACAAGGCCAAAGGGTCCCTCCTTAGGGTTTGACCTAGGAACTTAGGGCAAATCTATTCCTCTCTATCCCATATTCCATGGGGAGGTGATAAGTGCCATAGCAAGTCAGTGGCCCAAATTTCAGCCTCTGTTGAGGTGATTTGGTCACTCAAAATCAAAAGTGCACCTTTTGACCAAAATGGCCTTTTTAAGGTATAGTTAGAGTTGAGTCAAAACCTATTCAAAACACATCCAAATCAACTGAAATTTTATACAGATACCTAAAATGAACCCAGGGACCACTCCCCAAAATTTGGGAGGGTTTGGAGATGTTTAGGACACCTATTTAATTTATTTATGGATTATTAAATTTTTATAAAAACTATAGAAATAGTTTCTCCAAAAATTCCCATTTTTGGACAGGCCTAGGTATAGATAAGAATGATCCTCTGTACAAATTTCAGCCAATTTGGACAAGGGATGAAGGGTGGGCATCCATTTGAATCTCAGGTCAGCCCTAGGTACAGGTCCCACCAAAATGGGTGCCCTGGTCCAACCACATGGCCAAATTGGTCCAAATCACTTTTGTATTACAGTAGACCCATAGGGCTACAACTTTCATATTGACCGTTTTCCCACCAGGTGGGCCTAAGTATTTGTAATAATTAATGCAAAACAGCCCAGAAAACAGGACAGAAAATTCAGAAATCAAAATTAAATAAAAGAAATGATGCTGCACGAATCTTAAAGCAAATCGTGGGGCTCCTGGTCATCTTCTTCCTCCAGCGAAGGGCCATGATTGGCCGAACCTGGAGCTTATTCCAAGTGCATTTCCCGGCCACACGGCCACCTCCCTGGCCGGCCACCACCGCCACCACCTTCGTTGAGGTGGGGGCTATCGCCGGGCGGCGGCACGGCCGCCGGAGGGGTGGTTTCCGGCGAACCCGACCACCATTTTTTTTTGGAAAAACCATGAAAATGAAAACTTGGATCGGCTCAATTGAGTCCGATTCTTGTCCTAAACGATTCCTAAGATCTACCCACGGAAGAAGGAGTAGAGGAGGACCTTTAACCGAGCTTGTCGTCGAGTGTGGTGGCGGTGCGCCATGGCCGGTGATGGAGCTTTCCGAAGCTTGCAACTTCACTACCAAACCGCCCGGTTTCTTTAGGTGAAGGGTGGAAACGATACCTCTTGGCCCAGGGAAGCTTTTAAAAGCATCAAATGGGTTGGAGGAGAGGGAGGGTCATGGCTTCAAATCCATTAATGGTCATGAATTGGAATTTCGGTTTTGGAGAAAACCCATGGAAATTCACCTCCCCTTTGTCCCAATTCATTTGGAAACTCCTCAAAACTGATAGGGGAGATGAATACTAATTAATTGGTGAAGAATGGAGGGGTGATTCACCTTCCCCACCATGAATGGCCTTCTCTTTCTTCTTTCTCTCTCTTCCCTATTGGAGGAATTGATTTCAGCCACCTTGAATGGCTGGCCATGGCTATTAAACTCCTTAAAACTGATGAGGGGGAATGTATTCAGCCTTTGGAATCAATTGGAGAGGCCCTTGATCTCCCTTGGCCATGAATGGCCTCTTTTCTCACTTTCTCTCTCCTCCATTAAAGAGAAAAATGGAGCTTTCTCTCTCCTACTCACCATGGCCGAATTTTAATCTCTCCTCCAGCCTATTGGCAGCCCACTAACTCATATTAATAATAAAATGAGGTTAGCCCAAGTGGGGGAAATGGGTTTGAGCTTGGGTTAGCCCATTTAGGCTAATTTGACCTAACACTAGAATAGAGTTGACCTTGGTCAACATGACCATTTGAGTTAACCCAAATGGGTCCTTGGTGACCCATTGGACTCCCTTGAGGTCTAGTAAGACTTGCGTAGGGTTGGTTGGGCATCTTGGGGGTCACATGTCCCTTGGTAAGGGCACTTTGACCATTTTAGGGCTAGAGTTGACTTGGGTCAACATGATCAATTGGGTTGACCACTATGGGTCCTGGGTGACCCATTGGCTTCCCCTAGGGTCTAGGTAGGGTTATGTAGGGTTACCCTGTACTTTGGAGGTCACATACCCTTAGTAAGGGTACTTTGACCAGGTTAGGGCTTGAGTTGACTTGGGTCAACCTGGCCTCTAGGGCTGACCCCAATGTGTCCTTAGTGACCATTTGACCTCACTTTAGGGTTAGGAGGGCATAGGAGGGGTCCTTTAGGCTAGGAGTAGGTCAGTTGGCCCTAAGTAGGCTAGTTTGACCTATTTAGGGCTAGGGTTGACCTTGGTCAGCTGGGCCTCTTGGGTTGACCCTAATGGGTCCTTTTGGCTCTAATGGGGCTCCCAAAATGTTTGGGAGTGTTGTGGTAGGGTCTTGGGGCCATGGTGAAGCCCCATTGTCATTCTAAACCATTGTTCAAAAATTCTACTATTTGCAGACCATGGTGATCCTCACCTTGGCCTCCTATCTCTTGGCCCATTTCTGGCTTTCTAGGGTTTTGGCATGACCTAGTCATGGCCAAAACCACTCTTAGGGGTCTAGTTGGAAATGTGATGTTACATAACTATAACTTGGAAGGACATAAAAAAAGCAAGGAGATAAGGAACAAAACTCATTCGTTACCATCAAATCAGATAAGAAGAAACGAGGGTAAACCACCACTTGCCTTGGTTTAACCGAAAAAGTCCTCTAAATCACTTCACGTCGTAGATCAGGGCAAAAGGATGCGGGAGGAGTTGAAATCTGAACAAGAACGACTGAAAAAGAGGTTAGGGCCGAAAAACCCTAACGAGAAATCTCAAGAAACAGAGAAGATATTATCACGATGGCGTAACTCTCGACAAGAGCTTTCCGGATCTATGTTCGGATGAAGATTTCGAGCACCGGAGCACCGTCGGAGGCCGCAGGAAGGTTCACGAAATTTTTTCTCTCTCACGTTCACGCCGCTCTGATTCAGGAGGAAAAGATCGGAGAAAATGAAGGAATTTCTTTCTTAATATAACTATCAGAGTATATATATATATATATATATATATATATATATATATATATATATATATATATATATATATATATATATATATATATATATATATATATATATATATATATATATATATATATATATATATATATACTAGCATCTTCGAACGGGCTCCGCCCGTTCTCGATGCGTCGCTGCGGGCTTCGCCCGCAATCAAGCGGGCTTCGCCCGCTTGACCCCCGGCGGGCTTCGCCCGCCCCCCGGAGGGCTTCGCCCGCTTGACCCCCGGCGGGCTTCGCCCGCCCCCCGGAGGGCTTCGCCCGCCCCCCGGCGGGCTTCGCCCGCCCCCGGCGGGCCTCGGCGAACTGGAATTAAAATATTATTTATTTTATTTAATAAAGAATTATTATAATTAAATTATAATTTATTATTTTATAATAATAATAAAGAATTATTATTTTATAGTAATTATTATTTTATAATTAAATTATTATTTATTATAATTTAATAAAGAATTATAAAAAAATGAAAAAAACCCCCCAAATCCCCCCGCTTCTCCCAGAAATCCCGATACCCGGAGTCCGAATCCCGTGCGTTCACGGTGTCGCCCCGCAGCCGGCGGCGGAGCCGCCGGCGGCCTGCCCGGCCCCCACCGGCGGGTTCGCCGCCGGCCCCCACCGGCGGGTTCGCCGGCCTGCCCGGCCCCCCCCGGCGGAGGCGGCGGCGAACCCGCCGGTGGGGGCCGGGCAGGCCGCCGGCGGCTCCGCCGCCGGCTGCGGGGCGACACCGTGAACGCACGGGATTCGGACTCCGGGTATCGGGATTTCTGGGAGAAGCGGGGGGATTTGGGGGGTTTTTTTCATTTTTTTATAATTCTTTATTAAATTATAATAAATAATAATTTAATTATAAAATAATAATTACTATAAAATAATAATTCTTTATTATTATTATAAAATAATAAATTATAATTTAATTATAATAATTCTTTATTAAATAAAATAAATAATATTTTAATTCCAGTTCGCCGAGGCCCGCCGGGGGCGGGCGAAGCCCGCCGGGGGGCGGGCGAAGCCCTCCGGGGGGCGGGCGAAGCCCGCCGGGGGTCAGCCCGCTTGAGCGGGCGAAGCCCGCAGCGACGCATCGAGAACGGGCGGAGCCCGTTCGAAGATGCTAGTATATATATATATATATATATATATATATATATATATATATATATATATATATATATATATATATATATATATATATATATATATATATATATATATATATATATATATATATATATATATATACTCTGATAGTTATATTAAGAAAGAAATTCCTTCATTTTCTCCGATCTTTTCCTCCTGAATCAGAGCGGCGTGAACGTGAGAGAGAAAAAATTTCGTGAACCTTCCTGCGGCCTCCGACGGTGCTCCGGTGCTCGAAATCTTCATCCGAACATAGATCCAGAAAGCTCTTGTCGAGAGCTACGCCATCGTGATAATATCTTCTCTGTTTCTTGAGATTTCTCGTTAGGGTTTTTCGGCCCTAACCTCTTTTTCGGTCGTTCTTGTTCAGATTTCAACTCCTCCCGCATCCTTTTGCCCCGATCTACGACGTGAAGTGATTTAGAGGACTTTTTCGGTTAAACCAAGGCAAGTGGTGGTTTACCCTCGTTTCTTCTTATCTGATTTGATGGTAACGAATGAGTTTTGTTCCTTATCTCCTTGCTTTTTTTATGTCCTTCCAAGTTATAGTTATGTAACATCCCATTTCCAACTAGACCCCTAAGAGTGGTTTTGGCCATGACTAGGTCATGACAAAACCCTAGAAAGCCAGAAATGGGCCAAGAGATAGGAGGCCAAGGTGAGGATCACCATGTTCTGCAAATAGTAGAATTTTTGAACAATGGTTTAGAATGACAATGGGGCTTCACCATGGCCCCAAGACCCTACCACAACACTCCCAAACATTTTGGGAGCCCCATTAGAGCCAAAAGGACCCATTAGGGTCAACCCAAGAGGCCCAGCTGACCAAGGTCAACCCTAGCCCTAAATAGGTCAAACTAGCCTACTTAGGGCCAACTGACCTACTCCTAGCCTAAAGGACCCCTCCTATGCCCTCCTAACCCTAAAGTGAGGTCAAATGGTCACTAAGGACACATTGGGGTCAGCCCTAGAGGCCAGGTTGACCCAAGTCAACTCAAGCCCTAACCTGGTCAAAGTACCCTTACTAAGGGTATGTGACCTCCAAAGTACAGGGTAACCCTACATAACCCTACCTAGACCCTAGGGGAAGCCAATGGGTCACCCAGGACCCATAGTGGTCAACCCAATTGATCATGTTGACCCAAGTCAACTCTAGCCCTAAAATGGTCAAAGTGCCCTTACCAAGGGACATGTGACCCCCAAGATGCCCAACCAACCCTACGCAAGTCTTACTAGACCTCAAGGGAGTCCAATGGGTCACCAAGGACCCATTTGGGTTAACTCAAATGGTCATGTTGACCAAGGTCAACTCTATTCTAGTGTTAGGTCAAATTAGCCTAAATGGGCTAACCCAAGCTCAAACCCATTTCCCCCACTTGGGCTAACCTCATTTTATTATTAATATGAGTTAGTGGGCTGCCAATAGGCTGGAGGAGAGATTAAAATTCGGCCATGGTGAGTAGGAGAGAGAAAGCTCCATTTTTCTCTTTAATGGAGGAGAGAGAAAGTGAGAAAAGAGGCCATTCATGGCCAAGGGAGATCAAGGGCCTCTCCAATTGATTCCAAAGGCTGAATACATTCCCCCTCATCAGTTTTAAGGAGTTTAATAGCCATGGCCAGCCATTCAAGGTGGCTGAAATCAATTCCTCCAATAGGGAAGAGAGAGAAAGAAGAAAGAGAAGGCCATTCATGGTGGGGAAGGTGAATCACCCCTCCATTCTTCACCAATTAATTAGTATTCATCTCCCCTATCAGTTTTGAGGAGTTTCCAAATGAATTGGGACAAAGGGGAGGTGAATTTCCATGGGTTTTCTCCAAAACCGAAATTCCAATTCATGACCATTAATGGATTTGAAGCCATGACCCTCCCTCTCCTCCAACCCATTTGATGCTTTTAAAAGCTTCCCTGGGCCAAGAGGTATCGTTTCCACCCTTCACCTAAAGAAACCGGGCGGTTTGGTAGTGAAGTTGCAAGCTTCGGAAAGCTCCATCACCGGCCATGGCGCACCGCCACCACACTCGACGACAAGCTCGGTTAAAGGTCCTCCTCTACTCCTTCTTCCGTGGGTAGATCTTAGGAATCGTTTAGGACAAGAATCGGACTCAATTGAGCCGATCCAAGTTTTCATTTTCATGGTTTTTCCAAAAAAAAATGGTGGTCGGGTTCGCCGGAAACCACCCCTCCGGCGGCCGTGCCGCCGCCCGGCGATAGCCCCCACCTCAACGAAGGTGGTGGCGGTGGTGGCCGCCCAGGGAGGTGGCCGTGTGGCCGGGAAATGCACTTGGAATAAGCTCCAGGTTCGGCCAATCATGGCCCTTCGCTGGAGGAAGAAGATGACCAGGAGCCCCACGATTTGCTTTAAGATTCGTGCAGCATCATTTCTTTTATTTAATTTTGATTTCTGAATTTTCTGTCCTGTTTTCTGGGCTGTTTTGCATTAATTATTACAAATACTTAGGCCCACCTGGGGGGAAAACGGTCAATATGAAAGTTGTATCCCTATGGGTCTACTGTAATACAAAAGTGATTTGGACCAATTTGGCCATGTGGTTGGACCAGGGCACCCATTTTGGTGGGACCTGTACCTAGGGCTGACCTGAGATTCAAATGGATGCCCACCCTTCATCCCTTGTCCAAATTGGCTGAAATTTGTACAGAGGATCATTCTTATCTATACCTAGGTCCTGTCCAAAAATGGGAATTTTTGGAGAAACTATTTCTATAGTTTTTATAAAAATTTAATAATCCATAAATAAATTAAATAGGTGTCCTAAACATCTCCAAACCCTCCCAAATTTTGGGAGTGGTCCCTGGGTTCATTTTAGGTATCTGTATAAAATTTCAGTTGATTTGGATGTGTTTTGAATAGGTTTTGACTCAACTCTAACTATACCTTAAAAAGGCCATTTTGGTCAAAAGGTGCACTTTTGATTTTGAGTGACCAAATCACCTCAACAGAGGCTGAAATTTGGGCCACTGACTTGCTATGGCACTTATCACCTCCCCATGGAATATGGGATAGAGAGGAATAGATTTGCCCTAAGTTCCTAGGTCAAACCCTAAGGAGGGACCCTTTGGCCTTGTGAAGGGCATGAGTCCTAAACACCTTGGATGAACACCAAATTTTGCAAGGAGGTTCCTAGGATATATAAAACCCTCTGGTAAAAATATTAGCAAATTGTGAAAATGGTAGGGCCCCCAAAACCCTAACCCTAGCTTAGGTCCTAAAACTTGTAGTGTAGGGTTAGGTTAGCTAAACATCTTGAAACTTAACCAAATTTGGGTAGTGAGGGGATTAGGGTATTTGAAATCTCTGATAATTTACTTGAGGAATTTTGATCAATACTTGTAGTACTTCATTTGTTAATTACCAAAAGGCCCAAAATGACGTTTGATTTTATTATGGATGTTATGTGCTTTAAAATATGATGAAACTTGGTCAGAGGTTATTATAGTTTTAGTTGATCATCTCTGAATTTTATCACAATTTTCAATTAACTTTATTTGGTACTTCCTTCATTAATTTCAGAAAGGGGCTTTGGTAAGGAAAATTCATTATGGTTGATATATCTGTTTAAAAATCATGAGGCTTAGGTTTTGAGGTATTTAGGCCAAAAAGTACTTGTATAAATTTATTTATAATTTTTAGAGGTCTGTTTTCAGAACTTTCTTTACAAGGCCATATTTTTGAGAATAGGATAATTAATTAATTTGGGCAATAATTCTTTCAAACAAATTATGAAAGTTTACATAAAGGTTTTATATGCCCTTACCATCATCTTGGAATTTTCTCTGAATTGTTGGAAGTATTTTCATTGTACATCCCCTTTTTATGAATTATTTTGGAATAAATTGGAAATACTATTTAAGGGCTAAAATCTTGCTGGAAAATTTGGAGCTTCTGGATTTTTAGATGATTACCCATCTTGCATTTATCATAATTTTAGTGGAGCTTTATATTGCTTAAATCTTGTACTTCCCGTTCAACCTTGGAACTTTTGGCTTTTAAAATAAATAAATAAATTAGTATTTAAATCATAAAAATTAGGAAATTGTAGATTCAGTCTGCATATGCCCATATGGACTTCTAATAATTTTTATATGAGCATTGGATGATCATATGACATACTTCCCTTTTTACAGGTCATATAGCTTAAGTGGGCTGCATTTAGTAATACTGCAGAAAAGCAGTTGGGACATGAATTAGGGCACATGTGATGGGTCTTGATTGGTTTGCTGGAAGGATAAATAGATTTAGGTGCATCTTGGAAGATAAGTGAGTAGGGTGTTATTTTATCAGGGGTTTAGAGGCGCTCGTGTCCGACGAAAGATCGTCCTCCCTGAGGTGAGTGGAGTCAAATCACCCTAGGATTAGCTTATCGGAACATGAGAAAATAATGGGTAAGAGAATCAACCAATAATAAATAAGTACCTTGCGAAAGGGAACGCTGGGCGTAATCCCAACACAGTTCCTAGTGCCCCTTGAGAGCCCTTCACAGGGAATACCGGGGGCAGTCTTGGGTTAACGTAAACTGTTTAACAAGCTGAAAAGAGTAACTAGTAATTAGGGTTGCACACTCCACAACACTTATGGCACCAGAGGTTGGTTAGGAGCTTCGGCTCGGATGGTTAAAAAGGCGGACTTTGGGTCCGGGGAGCTTCGACTCGATTGCTTGAGTCGGACGTGTTGGTCCGGGGAGCTTCGGCTCGATTCTTGATTACGCTAATTTGCATGTGCATAACAGGAAAGGAAATTAAGGTGGTGGGTCTTCGGTATTGGAGGGTCGATGCACCGATGCCAATACGTTGACTCGGCAAGTGTGGTTAGCACTTCGCCAATAGAAGTCCGGTGCGCCAGCCGGCAAGAGTACGCAGGAGTCCGCTTCGTGCACCAAGCGTTGAGGCGTACGATAGGTCTGACCGGTAGTGCTTTACTGGTTTAGAGGTGGGCGAGGCCCAACCCACCGCTTCCATCTGCCACTACAGAGGTATCCTGGGAGGTTACGGCTCCAGAAAGGGGGAACTAAAGGTCTGTGCACAGAGTCGGGTGTGTGTGTTGCACTTGCATGTCCATCATACCCACTTGCATATCATAGCATAATCGTTACCTTAAACCTTGACACCTAAAGTATAAGTGGAATGGGACGCTTATACCTTAGGACCTACAAAACGACCCCTTAGTCTATAAGCTTGTGTGGGCAAGTTTATAAATTAAGGTTAATTTTGATATATTTAGTTACTGCTGTTTGACCACCGACACCCCAACGTATAAATCGGTATGGGACTTTTTATACGATGGGAGCCTTGCAAAAGACCCCTTGGCTTATGTGTTTTTCACATAAGTGAAGGTTACATTTCATATTACAGCTTATTGTCTTTATATGCTATAGAACTTGCTAGAATAGGACCGCTGCCATCTGCTTTTGATATTCTCCACCTTCAAGTCCTCCCCTTTCTTCCTCTCCGCTCGGTGCCTAGGAGCCGTGGGGGAAGGGGTGGGGGATGATAGGACTTAGTCTTTTAGACTAACGGTTTTCGAACCGCATCATTTAGGGGATCGCGGAGACCAGCATGGAGGAGCAGCCCCAGAGACCGGTGCGCTTGGAGGTGGGGCAGTCTAGCTCCGGAGTTCACACAGCCGGGACCGTGAGTCTCGACCCTGAGTAGTTTTCTACTTTTGTTTCTGCATGAGAGATCTTGTAGTGAGGATTTGATGTACCGGGCATAAGCCCGTTTTGCTACTTTGATGTTATTTTCTGTGGACACTCCCTTCGTGGAGTTATATTTATTATGTCATGTGATTCTCTGTGGACAGATAGTTTCCATTTTACTTAATTATGCTACTTTTTTGTGATCGAATTGGCCGGCAGAATCGGCGCTTTGTGGTGATGACCCTTCAGGGCGTGAAGGAGTCACCGCAAAACGGCGGTTCTGGGCCTAAGACCCCGGTGTCGAAAAAGAAAAAAAAAGGGGGGGTCTTACATAGTTATGTCTAATCTTCCGATCACTTAAAATTTCTAAATCTTGTCTTGTTAACTGAATCTGGTAACTTCATAGAGGTTTGATAAAATATTTTTAGTATTGGCTTTAATCGCCTTGTTTACCGTTGTTAAAGAACGCGTTAGAGTTTATCTAGGATTGTAAATCGCTCCTAGAGGTTGATCAACCGCGTCTTTAATCTAGAGTGTTGAGTAGAATCTGACATGCCAAGTCTCGAGATATGTGGTGTTTTCTTTGTGGTTTTTCCTTGATTACGAGAGTTAGTGGACGAAACCACCTCCGCAATGTTTAATGCCTTTATTAGTATCTTGTGGAAGTCTCCAGGTTTTTGGGCGTCTGCGGTGTATGGTGGAGAGTATGAGACTCCTTCGCAGTTAGACGGATGTTATATTCGTGAGGGTGTGTCCAGTTGAGTGACCACCTCGCCCGTGTTTTTGGGTAGAGACGACCACAGGTGCCTAATAAAGGTTCTGTACATTTTCCTTATGATTTATTCATGTCGTCACCTTATAACCTTGTACGTCTGGTGTACTCTTGTTGTACGTGATGAATCACGTCAGAGTTCTTTTCCTGTGAATGCCTTGTTCCTTTTGTACTTTACTTTAGTGCTTTTGGTTTTGGGTTGGTCCCCTTTTGACCTTTGTTTACTTTGGCTTATTATTATTTTTGCTACCAATTGTACCTTCTTGATGAGGTGTTCTATCTTTGGAATGTCTCAGGTTCAGAGCAGTAGCAGATAGCAGAGCTAGTTTGGAGTTTCTGGGCGGCAGTGTTGGTCGTGGTTGTTACCTCGTCTCAGCGAAGTTGATTGTTGTTTATTTAGTTACTGGTTCAGACTTACTATTCTATAAGTGGGTTCGTGTCAGTTTGTTGACGCCCACAGAATTATTTATTTTTAGAAACTTGCTAGCTGCTTATTTCTCTATATGTGGATATGGATTACTTGCTCTCTGAGAGGATTTATGCTAGGATGCATGTTAGGTATTTTTAAGAATAAATATACTACTATTACTTCATGCACCGCATAATTTAAAAACTCTAACTTGTTATATTTAGCGACCGTAAAAGCTATCCTTACTACTGTTATAAATTTAGAGTCTTGCATAGCATGAGTTGTCCTTTGGGGACGTTTATACTCATGTAGGATGTTGGAGTTAATCTAAATAAGTATTTTTCCGCAGCGTATAATTATATTTTGGTTCGTGGACTAGATAAGCCACTAAGCCGAGGGGTACGGCTAACTACTGCACTTAAACTGATTTTTCTTAAAATAACTTAAAGAATATTTCTTCATGATTAAGTAGGTGTCTGTCTGAGCGTCCACAGTTATCCACTGCTGACGTGGCATCATGACGTCCATTTTCCCTTGCTCTGATAAGTTATTATATGCGGTGAAAATGCGGGTCGTGATAACTTCCCCGGGCAGCTTCGCAGAAGAAGTTTTGACGAGCCACAAACTCATCATTTTGAGACCGCAAAGGGGCTGCAGGCCCTTGCGGAATGGTTTGTGTGTAAGCAAGAGGATAGACCGGCGGATAAGCTGCAGGATGGGCTTGCTGATTCTCCAATATTGGTGTTGGATTCACAGGGGGAACTGGTGTTATTGTAGATTGCATCTCTAATCGCTGCATGATTGCAGCTAGAGTTCGGTTGATTGCCTGAAAGTGTTGGGCAGTTTCACGGCGCGATTGCTCCAAGGCTTCCCAAAGTGAGTCTTCACCAGGACTTAGAGCAAAGTTCTTGGATGATTGATGTTCTGACATGGCTAATTGTCGGTTTTCACCGTCTGTTCGAGATCTAAAGGTCGTGTGTTAATGTTGATATAGAAAATGCGAGTGAAAGATATGGTACCTAAACACCTAGAGGGGGGGTGAATAGGTGACCTATCCTTTTTAAACTTTAATGGCAGCAAACAGTTTATCACAGAATCTACTCTACTTTATCACAGCAATCACACAGCAAAACACAATCACAGCACAGCAGACACAGTGTTTTATAGTGGTTCCCCAAGCTTTGGGTACATCCACTTTCCCCCTTCGCCAATCTAGCAGTGTACTAGATTCGGCCAAACTTCTCCACCAGCTCAGAACCCAAATTGGTTCCTACACCTCAGGCCCAAGGCCCTACAACTCAGCTTTTCCCAAAGCCTACACTCAGCCACAAAGGCCTACACTCATCCAATCAAGGCCTACACTCAGCCACAAGGCCTACACTCAGAGATGTCAATCTCCTACACTCAGGCTCTCAAGCCCTACCCTCAGCCTTTATAATTACAGGCTTACAATTCACTCAGATCCAAAGGATCCTACAAGTTAAAATGATTTTACAAATATTAACTCAACAACTCAGAAACAAGAGAGGGGAGTTGAGAGTTCTGATGAGTTCTTGGAAGAACTCAGCTGGATTCAATCTGACTTAGCTTTCTTCAAAGCTTCTTGAAAGTAGAACTGAATAGAATGAATCCTCCTGCAGTTGATCCTGTTGGGATTTCTCTATGGGGTTGGCACAACGCTTGTGCACGCAGCGGAAAAATAAACATCAGAAAAACCCAAAGAGATGTGGATCGGGCCATGAACAGTTGAATCAAGAAGTTAACAAAACTAGGCAAAAATTACCTCGGTGGCGTTGAGTCACCAACTCAACGGAGATGCTCCAAAACTTTATCTGCTTGCTGGTGGCGAGTTCTACGTGGAATAGTATCCACGTTTCTGCAGAAGTCCACACGAGCGGGAGAACGCCGAGCTTTCCGTCGCACGGAAGATCGGGATGGAGAAGACCGCACCTCGCTATTCCACGGACTGCTAGTCCGCGCCAGAAGAGCAGCACCCAACGACAGTCGCCGAGAAAAGGTGGCAGCGAGCGAACATGGCGGCGGAACTCTTCGCGGCGGGATCGGGATCGGCGGAGCGAACGAGCGGAACGTTTCCATCGGGGTCGATTCGCACAGTAGCCAAAAAGATGTCACCCGATAAACCTAAGTGTTCTATTTATACTAGAGGTATAGATAAACCCAGAAAATCGCTATCCGCAGACCACCCAGAACTAGGGTTCAGAATCGGCGAGTATCAATCGGTGAGAATCGGCGACAATCGGCGGAATCACTGAGCAGGTTCGGCGAGAATCACTCGACTAGTATCACATTGGATCGGCGAGAATCAGAGTACAATACTCGACGATTCTCGCCGATCGTCGAGCTGCGCTCGACGATTCACAATGATACTCGCGATCGTCGAGCCGCGGTCGACGACAATTGTCAAGGTAGTCGATCGTCGAGAATCAATCAT